>JAJPUD010000332.1:409358-455025 GCA_023553655.1 Myrmecobius fasciatus | reverse complement strand
AAAAAAGGGTGGGTTAGGTGCTATAGAAGCCTAGTTTGCCTCTCCTAATAGAGAAAAGATTTCATTTCTGAATGGCAGTCAAACCCTAAGGACAACATTAGAACAGGAAAGGATCTTAAGACATTGGATAGTACAGTCCTGCTCATTTTAAAGCTGATGAAATGGAAGCCTAGAGAGGTGATTTCTCTCAGGTACATTGAGACTAAGTCAGCTGCAGAACTTGGCCCCAAGTCTTCTGCCTCTCAGGGTCAAGGATCTTTCCAAAAATATACCTATGCACAGACTAGCATAAACTAAGTAAACTAATGTTCAGATTTAGCAAGTAGGAAAAATGCAAAAGAAATGGACTAATTAGAATGTGAAGAATGGTGCCATCTTTTAATCCACAAACTATTTTATCTAAAAGATAGACCTCAAGAGCTCTTTGATATTACCTTTACTTTATATACTTCCCTGAACTCAGTCATGTGGGATAAAGGGGGCCAAATCTGGAGTGGGGCCTGTGATCAAATTATAGCTCAGAAAACCTTTAAAAAATAGGATTTTTATCTTCAAAGTTACATTTTTTTTCCATTCTTTAATTTCTGCAGCAAAAGTTAGGAATCATATATTACAAATTCTGAGGCCTCCTGGTAAAAAGGACAAAAAATTTTGGTAGAGTATAAAAAAATAAAACCTGTAAATCAGAGTCTTAGTCATCTGGCAGAGTTTATGTAGTGAATCTCATGACTCAGCTGGCATGTTGACTGAAGATCACAAAGGTTAACTATTATTCCAAAAGAAGAAGAGCAGATACACATTTTTACTCAAAATAAAGTTAAGCTATTGAGCAGCGCACGGATAAGAGCCAAATTGCATATACTTCAACAGCATTTCTTGAAGCAAAATCTAAAAATATAACAAACATGTAATATATTACATGAAGCATTTAGTCTGATTCAGCTTTTCAAACTAAATAAAGTGGGACTTTTTGCCTACTCCACTCTGTATTAAGTTTGCTGGCCCATCACCACTGCCTTTCTGGGTTTAGGTCATCTGTAAGACAAAGGAGAGGGAAAATAACTACTTTCACAATTCCTAACATAGCCAACAGAAGTTGGCCCAAAATATTTGTTTACAATGTGACATGTGAGCATATCACCATATGGGATGGCTGTCCCACTAAATTGTGTCACACAACTATATGGTCTGATTATTTAGGGTAGTGCTGAGTGAATCCAAAGCCAGGAATTAGTTCCAGATTTATGAAGTTCCACAAAAAATTGGCTGGCTGCTGCCATTTTCTCCACTTCTACCTCCACATTCCTCTGCTGTCAGCCACTGGCCCAAGGCCCTGAACCAAGGAATCTGCTCTCTCCCCACTGACCTTTCCATTTCTATTCTCACCCCAAACCAGGAAGTCCTCGAAAATGGTGGTGTAGTGGAAAAGTCAATGGAGTCAATCCCTAAGCTTCAGTCCCAAATAGATGATTTTGGGCAAGTCATCTGACCTTTCCCTGGCTGTTTTCACTTCAGTCAATGAGGGGCTTGTACTACATTTTATGTAAGGGCCTTCTAGCATCTATAGATAAAAGTGTTCAAGCTTATCACTATTCCTTCCTAATGAAAAAAAAAAAAAAAAAACAGCACACAGTCAGAGCAGATATAATATCAACTGCTTTGCCTTAACTTTTTCTCTGTTAAAAAGGAGAGGTGGGGCTGGGTTCAACTGCATAAAGAAGACACATTTCCAGAAATGATTGTGATATTATAAAGCATCAATGAAAAATTTAATAAAAAACCTTTTTGTGAACTTTTATTTACTAAGATCATCCTCCAAACAAACACTGCTCAAAAACATATTCTACTTGAAAAATCAGAATTGGAATAACTTCTGGGGCCTGCCCAAAGGATATAGGTTTAATTTAAATCCTTTTTTCAGAGTGATTTTTTAAAAAATAGTATCAACAATATAAAGGAAAACTTTTAATAACTGCAGAAAGCTTAGCTCATTTAAAATCATCTCAAACAGGCCATTTTTGGTCAAAAATATTGTAGTAACGGTTAAAGGCATTCCTAATTTAAAGTGCTGGTAAAGCAGGAGTGAAAAACTGGGGTTTGACTTGGGTCTTTTGGAGCACTGGGGGCGTGTCCTGGATGTGCACACTAAGGATGGAGGTCCAGTTTTGGTTCTTGCAGCCTGGGACCATTTGCCCTGGAGGCCCCGCCTAGGCTGTGCAGACCTGGTCACTTTCCTCTGTTCTGGTCAATAACGGCCCCCCGTGCGCTGGGGGGGGGGAGGGGGTTGGGAGGGTGGAGCTGTGCACCTCAGCCCTCTCCGGGGAGCTCCTCCACGCCCAGGTCTCTCCCCAGGTCCGTCCACACGCTGAGCCCCGGGGCTTCGAAGCCCCCATCACGGGCCCTGCAGCTGTCCAAGGCGATGCGAGCCTGGCTCCTCAGGGGGGCGGGTCCTTGGCAGAAGCATCGGAAGCAGTCACGGAGGCGCTCCCATGTGAGTCCTTCGGGGTCCGTCCCAACCCAGACGCCCCCAGTCAGGTCAAAGTGCAGGTGGCTGGCCCAGTCCCAGAGCAAGTCTAGGCAGGCTTCGGCCAGGTCGGAGTGGCGGCTGGCCAGGGAGGCCAGCAGAGGTGCAGGCAGGAGGCGGCAGAGGGCAGCCAGTGGGGCAGGCCGTGACAGGAGCCAAGCCAACAGGGGTGCAGCGGCGGCCGGCCCCAGGTCCGATGCGCTCCCCGGATCATCGTCTGGATCGCAGTCTTCCCCGCTGGTAGGCCCGGGCGTGGACTGCAGCAGCAGCGCTTCGGCCACTACGGTCAGCCAGCGGGACTGGGGAAGCTGCTGCCACAGGCGGTCCAGGAGCAGGGCCTCGGCACCAGGTTCAGCCTCGGCCTCTTGGCGGAGCCGCAGTAGCAGCAGCTCGGCCTCAGTCCGGCGGAGCACGGGGTCAGGCTGGGCCGGGTTGGAGCCCAGCAGCGGCCGCAGCAGCTGGGAGGCAGCCCGGCGGCGGGCCAGCTCGGCTAGGTGGTCTCCTAGGCCGCACTCGTCGCTGGCTTCATCAGCTGGCTCTAGACGCTCCTCAGGCCGCAGGTGTTGGAGCAGCTCGTGCAGTGTGGGGCTGGGCAGCGACGCGTTCTCCAGCAGCCCTAGCGCCAGTAGCTGCTCCCCGCAGCCCAGATCGTCAAAGCTCCGCAGCTGACCCGATGCCAAGCAGGGTCCCGCGTGGGCCGCGTCCCCGCTATGGGGTGCAGGCCGCAGCCGCAGGCGCCGCAACCTCCCCTCCAGTGCAGCCCGCACCGGGCCGCGGAGGCGGAAGCGCCCGTGCACGTGACGGAGGTAGCGGGCCCAGCACAGTGAACGGCGCACGGCCACGCGCCCCCAACTGCCCGCGTGGCGCGTGCGGGACACGGCCAGCACCTCTGCAAAGCGCTCCAGCTGCTCTAGCAACATCTCCATTGTCCCCGGCGCGCCGGAGATGACGCAATGTGCCCGTCTTCTCCTTCTCCTCTTCTTCCGTTGCATCCACAAAAACTTCATCCTCATTGGTGTAACAACCTGTCAATTAAGCACCATATTTACTGTGGGCAAAAGAGGCGGGGAAATAGAAACTTTTCCTGCACGCTTCCAGCAACCATAGTAATTGTTTCCAAGGGAGCTTGGTCTCCATTTTAAATACGGAAAAAAAAAAAAATAATAATAATAATACTTATAACACAACCCCGCGGGTCCTCAGCTAGAGAAGGATCAGAAGACTCTTGATTTATTCGGCCATCAAATTAACTTGACTAGATGTTTCATTTAGTATTGCAAACATCTAGGCTAAAAACGTGCATAGACTAAAGCAGTGGGAACGCAATAACTTGTGTAGGAGATAATTACGTCTTTCAGATTTTTTATGTATATTCGAATATAAACATACAAATGCAATGTCCATATGCACTATAAATATGGATATGTACATATATGCGTATATATTTAGGTATATATGTACACGAATATATGAAAACACATTTTGTATAGGAGAGAAATTATGAAATGCAGAAACAAATCAAGGAAATAAAGTATTTAAATGTCTACATGCCAACACAGTACCTGACACAGCAGGTCCTTAAATGTTTATGGGGTAACTGATTTCTCTGTGTTAGATTTTGTGGAAAAAAGAAAATGAAAGTGATTGTAAACTTCTTGAGGGCAGGAACTATCAAAGAAGAGTTTATATACTGGGAAAAGAAACGACCTGGAACTGTGTTTCTTTGGTATAGGAATTCTAAGGCGAGTATTAAGTAGATTGAAATAGGAAATCTTCTTACAAACATGTAGTTCACAGTCTTAAAAAGGAAATTTTTCTTTAAAAGTCTTTATTAAAAAGTTCTGAAATAAAATAGACCCATTAAATGGATCAGTAGTCTTTACCTAAAGATTTCCAGGGAGAGGGGAGCTACTGTCTATTGAAAAAATTCCTTTCATTTCAAAACAAGGTTCAAGGATAAACAGAAGAAGTGGTTCAGAGATTTCAGTTTGCTAAGGGGTTGTCACTTGCCATATTTTCTTAAATACTTTTATTGTAAACATTCATCAATAGCAATATCAATAACATTTCAAGTTACAAAAAAGAAAAAGAGGGCTATATATGAAAAAGTGCATTTGTGTTATGTGCAGTTAAAATGTCTTAACTGTCTGAAATTTAAGAAAATAGTAACAAAATTGTATTTTTCTTCTATGAATTTAAAAAAATACTTTATTTTTTTTTTCATATCTATACTTCACTTGTCTCAGAACTCCTACTGGAAGCCCTCCCATTTAACAAATATTTATTTATAGTTAAGCAAAACATCTGAACACATTTGACAAGCATTTAAGTCAAAGGTTCCGGTATTATCATCTTCCCTTAAAAGGAAAAGTGAGCAAATTCAATCTGAAAGCACTCGGATAACTTTGCAAACACACAATAATTAGAATCTGGAATTCTTTAAGCTCCTTGAAAGTAGAAATTGTTTTTCTTTTTCTTTTTTTTTTTTTTTTTTTTTTTTTTCATTTTTGTCCTGGGTACTAAGAACAATAGTCATTTAATGGATGCTTGTTGGTTGTTTGCTGGATTGGGAGCTTTAAGTAGCCAAGATGTAGTAGAGGGTGAGGAAATTAATAAAGGTTCTTTTTATCCCATTGAAGGGGCTCAAGAGGCTTTATGTTTGGAAGAAGGAAACCCAAGTGAGCTGGATTTGTAAATTCAGGTCTCTATCGTAAATGGAAATACTTCAGCAAGAAAGGAGGTTTGAGGAAGTCATTCTAGTGAACTTTAGAATATTCAATTTACTTCAAAAAGGGTGAAGGGAGTTTTACAGAAAAAAGGTATGGACATAAACCCTGAAAGGCCTGTCTGCAGACTCAGCCTAGTAGGACACTAGATTGAGACATCCAGTTTCCCAAGCAAATGGGGATTCTCAAAAGGATTCTTTATAGACATTTAAATGGACTGGATTATTCACAAGGAAAAGAAGTGAAGAGTGGGTCTGTGTGGGGAAATTCTATTAGGAATCTGGAATATTTAACCCAGTAAGGGTGAGATAAGGAAACAAAGTGTTGAACTTTCTTTGGGAAAAACATTTCTTCCTATTTTCTGATGTGAGGAAAGCAAGAAATTGTAACTTGACTGGGGGTATGTGGGTGGTATTTAATGGCATTAGGAAGTAACTAAAATGCCAATACTTAAAATTTTGAGAAGTTAAAGACTATCTTGGGTACTGAAGGGTGGCAGCAAAGAGTAGTGATGGTTATGAGAATATATTATAAGTGTCCTTTTGTATGTGAAGAGAGGTAATATTAGAGAGATAAAGATGACAGTTGTAGCCAGGAAAATAGTGTCCCCTTTCCTCCATGGAGCATGTGCAGCAATACTATTCCTAGTAACCAAGTAGTACTTTGGAGCCTACTACTGACCAAGTGCTGTCCTAGTGCTGAAAGGACCTTGTTATTTAGTGTGATGGGTTAAACCTATGTGTTTTTCTTGATCTTGCTCTGGTTTGTGATTTCAATGCAGGGGATGCTGAAGGAGGGCTTTTTGGGGGAGGAGGGAAAGGAAAACAGCATTTTAAATTTATTAAAAAAGAATAGTTTCCCACTTGGTCTTTTGATTTTTATTCTTCTGTGTGCAAGTAGTACATTTGGTCTCTAAACTCTTGGTTGAAGGGGGCAGAGAACTCCCCCTCACACAAAAACCTATAACTGAACTTGCACCTAGGGACTTGGTTGCTTTTGTTTTTTGCTTTATATTTCTTTACCTGAGAAGATGACTAAGGTTGCTTCTTGATTTAGATGTGTACAGGCTTGGAGTTGACCTTGGAAATTTGATAGGTTGAGAAGTCCAGTGAGTGGAATTATAGATCATGGCAATGATAAAAATTGGCTTGAAATAAGGAAAGCTTTTTTATCTGGGAGAATATCTGGCCATTTTTATCAGGAGATCTATACTGATACTGGTTTGAACCATGCAATGACAAAGTAAATGGTATAATACTTAATTAGCAATCCTGCAGACTGTTTTGTATTTTGATGGTTGCAGCAGTGATTATAAATTATTGAACCTGGTTTTAAGCTTGTTTTTGTCAAATGTGCATCTGTGATCTATGTTAAGCATTTATTTTCTATGAAAAATATAATTTAACTCACTTTTCTGATTTATATTGTACATTAGACCATGAGTACCTAGAGAGTAGCAACTATTTTTTGTCCTTGTTTGTAACCTCAGTGCTTAACACAGTGCCTTACATTTACTAGGTACTTAATACTTAATAACTACCTGCTATTTGACTGGATGACTGACAACATCAAGTACCTTCTTGTTTTATCCTTTAATTTTTTGAGGAGTGAAACCCACACACATATGTGTACATGTATGAGAACCCAAAACCTAACTCTTTGGGCACAGCAGCATTTCTTTAAGGTGAAACAATGAATTCTTTTCAATGTATCCTGAAGGGGGAAAGTAAATAGTTAAGCGAAGATAATAGAAAATTGCTATAGAACTCTTCCATCAGACTTGTGGTAGAACTTTTCTTCCTACACAAGTATATTATGTAAATGATGGTAATGCTTACTAGTTCCACAGGTAGTGTATTCCAGTATGGTATGACTAAATGATGAAGATGAAAGATCAGATTTTGCCTGGTATATTTTGCCTGAATCAGGAGCATCTGAAATAATTTCTGCATTTGTGTTTTAGAAGGTTAACTAAGAAAAACACTCTACAATCCATGAGAATTATCTCTCTACCCATATATGTAGGGTACTTTTGGTAAAAGCACAACAGTGCAATAGGCTGGTTTTTGTAAATGCTTCTTTTCTTCCATCCTTCCTTTTTCCTTTATTCCTTCTTTCTTCCTTCCTTTTTAAACAATATTTTCACACTGACACCAATGATTTAGAGGTATATAGAAAATTTATTTCAATTGGATCCTCCTAATAAGATGTAAACTCTTTGAGAAAAGAAATTGTTTCATTTTTTTCTATTTGTATCCCCAGCAAGGGGTTCATGCATTCAAGGCATTTAATAAATACTTGTTTATTGACTAATTGATAGTTAACTAGAAAAAAAATGACTTGGTGAATGAAATAAAATGCATCCTTGGGGGTTCTTCTAAAACAAAATATCTTTTATGTACAATAGGGCCATATGTTAAAATGATGCAGGAATCTGGGGAATAGATGAAATAATCCTTCAAGAATACATTCTTTCATTCTTTTCAATCTCTCTGCAGCATTTAACATTATAGACCATCCTTCCTTGGATGTCTTTCTCTCTCTCTCTCTCTCTCTCTCTCTCTCTCTCTCTCTCTCTCTCTCCTCTCTCTTTCCCTCTGTGTGTGTGTCTTTGTCTCTCTGTTTCTCTGTCTCTGTCTCTCTTTTTCTCTTTCTCTCTCTCTGTCTCCATCTCTGTCTGTCTCTCAAATTTTATGACACTACTCTTTCTTGATTTTTTCTTACATGGTAGATAATTTCTCAGTCTCCTTTTTCTGGGATCCATAACTTTACAACCCTAAAGGGGTTGGATGATGCCTCAATGCTCTGGCTGCTTATCTTTTATATGTATACTGTTGTTGATAATATCTTTACTTTGCCCTTTAATTTTTTTGAGGAGTGAAACACACACACACGTGCAAAACCAGAAATCTAACTATTTGGGCACAGCAGCATTTCTTCAAGGTGAAAAGACTTTTTAAAGTGTCCTGAAAGGAAAAAGTGAGTGGTTGAGTATAGATAACAATATTTTACTATAGAACTCTTCCATCAGACTTATTGTGGAACTCTTTCTCCTACACAAGTGTATTATGTAAATGATAGTGCTTAGTATTAGAAGTGACTTCATCAGCAACCAGTGGCTTAATTATCATCTATCTATGGTATTCAGCCCCAATTTTTCTCCTACTTTCCAGCTCTGCCTCTTCAGCTTCTTGGAAATTACAAATATATCAGGCAACCAATATGAGAATTAATTTTGTTTAATTTACTATTTACTACCAAGTTTTGTGATTTTTTTTCTCATTTAGGAAGGAGTTAAAGGGGGGAGGAGAAAAGGGAACTATGCTACAGGTAGACAAAAAAAGGGAAAGGAAAAAAGAAAAAGAATCATTGAAATATATTTTTTTAAATGAACAGAACAAAGGGAATCCCAGCAAGCAGGAAAGTTTTAAGAGTATTCTTTTGGATTTATTACTTACTTAAAAAGAAAGGCAAGCTTCACCAAAGAGATTTACAGTATATCTCTCTCTGTTTTGCTGTATATATGCGAGTACTCATTTTAGTTGCTTTATTAAGTTCAGAGTTTTTAAAATTGGGAAAAAACCAAGCTATATCATGTAAGCATCTAAAATTCAACATTTCTAAAAGGTAATTCATTTCATTCTGCAAATCCACTTCTTTTCTGAACTTTCTCTTTTCTTTCAAAAATACCATCATTCTTCCAACAGTCAAAATTCACAATTCTGGTGTTATTCTACAGTCATCACTTTTTTTTCTTCCACCATATTCAGCCAGCTGTCAAAGCTTGTCAGTACAATACCTCTCCTTCTTTCTACCAACATAGTCACCACATAGTTTAGGTCCATATCGCCTTTCATTAGCCCTATTTCAATAGCTTATTATTTCATCTCCTTCCCTCAGATCTCTCTTCTTTCTGATGTACCCTTTACATGACTATCAAAGTGATTTTCCTAAAGAATAATTTCTACTATATCACTTTCCCCATTCAATAAAGTTCAGTGGCTCCCTATTATCTCTAGAATAAAATATAGTATCCTTTGACCTTTAGTACTTCATAACCTAGCCTTATTTTATATTTTATCTTTCAAGCCTTATTTTATATTATATTCCTCTTTTTTGGTTTGATTTTTTAAAAACACTATAATTTTATTTTTAATTTATGGAATTGACTTAGAATTCCTGTTGTACCCCACATGTAATAACTACCTCCGATTCTACTTTGTTTCATTCATGCCTCATTGCATTTCAAAGCTCAGCTAAAGTACCACTCTCTATATGAAATCTTTCTTGATTCCCTCACCTGCTTGTATCTTCCTGTCCCAATTACTTTGAATTTGTTTTGAATATATTTATAAATGTTATTTTTCTCTGTAACTTATAGGCTCCTCAAAAGCATCTCCATTGCCAGCTGAAAGTGCACTGCATAGTGAATGAAGATATCTTAAACAGACATTTAGAACAATCAAAATGGAAGATAGTCCAAATGGTGATGAAAAGATTCATGGTAAATATATGTAGATTGCAGCACTTTATCAATGATGATTTGCATTAGAAAAGTGTTATTTTTAAAAATCTTTGAGGAAATTATATATATATATATATATATAATGTACTGTGGTGTGTGTGTGTGTGTGTGTGTGTGTGTGTGTGTGTGTGTGTGTGTAAAAGGATGTGAGCCCAATAGGAAGAATCAGGAATGACAGGTAGCTAACCTAAGTGCTACATTGATATCCCTCAGATTAAAAGACCTCTACTGTAATGGGTAGACTTTCAACAGAAACTCTGGGAAAAGATATGGGAAAGGTTGATACAAGATGGGGAGGTATAGAATCTTTGTGATTTAAATTTATAGAAAAAGAACAAATATTGATTAGGTAATAGAGTGGTAACATTTAAATTACATAAACTAAGATGAAGGAAGATAGTGGAATGGCTGGAGGTGTGGGGATGGAAGACCTGAGTTCAAATGTGGTTTCAGACACTTACTACTTGTGTGAACCTGAGCAAATCATTTAATCTGTCTGCTTCAGTTTCCACATCTTTAATAATGAGGATCTCAAAAGCACCAACTTCAATGTGTTATTTTGAGGATCAAATTAGATATTATTTGTAAAGTGCTTAGGACAGTGCCAAGGGTTATAGGTATCATTGAATTTTAATTGTTTCAATGCTATGCTTGAATGTTTTATGCTATGATAACACCTGGATATCTTTATTGGTTATTATCCCATAGCTATTAGTATTTTTCTATATAAGTCAATGCTAGGAAGGCAGAAGATTGAGTACAATAACTTTCTACATGTCTGTTGTTTCCATTTTCAAGTCTCCAAAGCTTTTATGTGATTCTTTCAGCACATTTTTCATTATTCTCTTGACCTTACTTTTCTTGATGGCTGAGGTTTCCAGACATATAACCTGAAGTGTCCTAGAATTTACATAAAAAACAATAAAGTCAAGGAAATAGAAATTACAGAATGTATGTATGTATGCATATATATATATATGTTTATGCACACATGTAATCTGAGTATGCATTCACATTTTTCAGTCTATTAAATCATTGTTTCTACTTTTAAAATAATTTAAATTTCTTTGTTAACATCCTTGCAGAAGGCAGCTCATAATGATTTTTTAAAAAGTAATGACAGGAATCAAGAAATTTGACATTTTCCTCATAACCTGGCATGGGAATCTAAGATTATAGACAGGCTTTGTATGTTAATCTCATTAAAAGTAAGAGGTTATTTTCCCCAGGATTCCTAATATTTCAAATGGAATAATAATCTATGAAAAACAAAACAAGTGAAAGCAATAAATTCTGAGAATAGAAGAGACATGTTATTAATGTCTAGAAATCTTACCTGGGAGTATTTTTATCACTCGATTCCAAATAAAAAAGGTGGGAAATTCTCCTTATCTAAAGGTCAGATTTGACTGTTGAAATATACTGACAGATTTCAGAGCCAGAATTTTCATGGATATTTTATGTTATTAAAGCTTCAGGAGAGGGGACTTGAAGCCAACAATATTCTACTTTCTAGTATAAAAGATTCTGTAATTCCACATTTTAAAAACAGACTTTTCTAAGATTTGTCAAACTTTTCAGTTTATTTTCAAATTTTCATTCACACATGAAAGAATGCAATTTAATACCCTTCTCTAACAATGAGAATAGAGTTCATATGCAATTCTTTGTAATGTATGACACAAGCTTTAAATGATTTCTATAGTACTTTCAAGCTCAATAATTTTATGATTATAATTAGGTCTTTTACAATTTTCTAGTAAAATGGATCTAGATGTAAGCTTAGCATGATGCCTATTCTTCTCTCAGTGTGCTCTAAGCTTGTTATCTTTTATTACTTATATTTTCAAGTATCCTCATGCTACTCTATTGTCTGTAGTTTTAAATTCACTAAATCAAACACTTTAATTTAAGCAGTTCCTTTATTTTATTTTATTATTAATTTTCAAATTTAACTCATGGGAGTTAGAGCTAGAAGAGGTCTTAGAGATCACCTAGTTCAATTACTTTCATTTTAGAAATGAGGAAATTGAAGCACAAAAAGATTATGATTTGCCCAATGTGGCACAGTACTAAGCAGGAGATTCAGAATTTGAATTCAGATTCTCTAACTCTAAACTCAGTGCCTTTTTATCTTATTAAATAAAATCTTGATGAAGGCCAGTATAATAATCATTAGAAAATGAAAGGGAATCTAAAGAAATTCTAATATGAAGTGAGAGGAAGTTCACAGTACAAAAATAGAAAAAGGAAATCCTTTGGGAAATGCCAGGATATGAGAGTGGAGAAGCACAAGATATTTAGCTAAATGCCTTTTGTTTTATTTGTAGCCTGATTGTTCTCATTCAAAATGTCAACTGTAGAACAGAAACTAAGTCTCATGATATATTTTGAAAACATAGTTGAAAAAATCCTTCCATTGCTTATTCAATGAAACAACTTTTATCTTTATGACAGCTCCCTTCTTCCTTGGCTAGCTGAGAATCTGGCCCAAGAATTTGCAGTGTGATAGCATTCCAAAAGGATTTAAACTACATATCCAATTCAACAAGTGTTTGTTTAATAGGGATAGGATGCTATGTAGTAGATGAATTAGGAGACCTGAGTTTAAGTTCTGCCTCTTACACAAGTGAACCGTATGACCATAGAAAAGTCTCTTAATCAAGCAGTGCTAAAGACAGTTCTCTAAGGTTCTAAGTATAGATAAATTAATAAGCTCTATTAAGAGCCTATGTAGCCTGTATATAGAGTGTGACTAACTCACTCAAAGTGACTTCATACAAGCAGATCTTGTGCAATTTTTAAGATTTGAGAGACATGGTTTCTAAATAATTAGCTGTTTTATTAATAATTCTAGCATCTTAAGAATGGTAAGTGGCACTTTATTTAGAATGTTAAAGATACTCATGGCTGTGGGATCATAGTTTGTATACCCTTGAAGAGCAGATGCTCTTGAGAGTGGTGATCAACTCTGATTGGTTAACAATGAATGAAAAATAAATATTATAATGAGGAATTTATTCTAATGAGAGTCTTGGGGTATATGACTTGGATCATCCAAGTCTTGGTCAGAGAGATTTATAAATTTCGATATTACTAGTACTGACAAAAGAGAGAATCCACATTGTTTCAGACTTGAGTAACCACAGTGAACAAGAATCTATCCATTAGCCTAAACTTAAAACTTTTTTTTACTGTCTGACTAGATATTAGCCTGAAGTTTTTGTCTAAGATTTACCATCCTGGTTGATTTCTGGAAGAGAATGTTGAAAAAGGAGAAACACTGGTCCTGGTTCAATGATTAATTGTAAATATAATTAATATATTCAACATAAAATATAATAATAATACAATAAATTAAATGTTATATAACATATGAAATATAAATTATAATAGATAATTAGAAACATTATATAATACAAACTAATTATTAATGCAAGGAAGACTACTCATTTTTTTCAGTCTGATGGGCAATCATCATAACTTAGACTTCCTCAGGATCCTAGGGATAATGCTTTTCTAGAGATGAGGGAGAGAAAGTTATGCATATTGCTCACTCTAGTAGCTCATCAGTCCCCACCAGTGTGCTTCTCCTTTATACAAAATAGTTTTCATGAAACAATTAGGTCTTGCACCTAAAATATTTAAATAATAAGATAAAAATAATAAATTACAAAGTTTCTCAATAAAATGTAAATGAAAATATAGTCAATAGATTATACTCCACATATAAACCTGGCTCATCCTTTCCCATTAATGCATACAGAATCCTTGTGGGATAATGGGACAGAAATAAGGAAGGACGTGGATGAAGAAAGTATGTGTGCTTAATGCAACGGGCAACCCTGGGCAGAAGGTTTTGAGGTCCTTGACTCTTTCAGGAGTAATCTTCATCTCACAACACTATTTCCCTGCTAGCTACTCCTCTTCTGCACCTCATTACTTAGCTGATAGGCAAATCCATTCCTTTTCTAGTCTCAAACTAATTGAATAGTGACAAACTATTTTAACTCAAAACCACATTTAGGAAGATACTGTGGAATTTTTGTATTATTATAATGACAATTAATTAACTTCAAGCCAGAATACTTGAAAGAACCTTAGATTGGTTCTCTGGGCAATATCAACAATTTCAACTAGGTCTTCACTACACAAGAATCAGTGTTTCCAATTAGATCTCAGTATCTGATTAAAGCAAAACAGAATCATCAGTTAAACTTGTCTTTTCCCATCTGTTTTCTCTCTCAAATGAAAAAGAATAGAAAAGATTAATCAACTGTTTTTAGAGGCTTCACATCTCTCAAAACATATATGAAGCTGAAGAGCAATAGTTTAAATAGTTGCAGAGCTCAGCTCACCCCCAAGGTAAGCTCCAAACTTTTTCTTCAGCCAATCTGTAGAAATGCCTTTCTTCCAGCTAGCAGATCTTGTCATTGGACCCAGATAGCTCTGGAGGGGAAAATGAGGCAGGTGATCTTGCATAGCCCTCCCTCACTCAAATCCAATTTACTTTCATGTCCTGGTGTCACCTCCCTGATGTCATGGTCCTTTTTGAGAACAAAGAAGAAAAAACAGCAACAGCAGCAGTCTCCCAAATGTAGATGCTGAAGTCTTTCAATAAATCTGCTTATGGTATCTTTCCAACTTTAGTCACCTTTTTAACTGTCCCTGTTGTTTCCCTTCCTGCTGAGTCTTTTATTACTCCTAATAACTCGAACAGATCCTTCTTGGTGACCACTGATTTACCTTTCCTTTGTAGATAAAAATCATAAAATCTATCTCTCAGGTGTGAAGCCAAGATTGACTTATTCAATTTTTCTATAGTTTCCAAATAATTATTAGGTTTATTTCTGTGAATTTTTGCCTATAAGATTCTAAAAAGTCACATGCAAATGAACTAAGAAATCACAAGACTTGAAAACCTCTATTATGTTTCTATCCTCAACAGGTCATCTCAGTTCACTATATTATGCTTCTCAATTTATCAGATAGCTTTTCTTAAGTGGATTTTAACAGGTTTCTTTGTTCACAGAACTTTTTATTTCTCAGTCACTAAACTATTCACATACAAATGAGGAAGTATCCTTCACAATGCGATTGTATTATTTTATACAAAACTGTTCAATTTTTACCCCTTTTAGGAGCCAAACTGCTCACATAGGAAAGACTATTTCTCAGATACTAGACTAAATGTTGGAGAAGGAAAAAGGCAAACACCCCAGTATCTTTGCCAAGAAAACCCCATGGACAATATTGGCATGGGTCATGAAGAGTTGGTCACAACTGAATGACTGAGCAACAAGAACGCTAAAATGCTGAGATACAAAGACAAGAATCAAATAGAATCTTCCCTAAGAAGGATGCTTACATCCTAATAGGGAAATACATAAGTAATACATGTGTATTTGTATGTGTGTATGTATTTAGGTAATAAAATTGTCTAGCAGCAGTGGCAGTGGGAGAAAGGAGAAAGGGAATCCGGAAATTTCTTATATGAGAGTAAATCCTTGAAGTAAACTCTGAAGGAGGCTAAAAATTCTAAAGGCAGAATTGAGAAGAAAATGAAATGCAGATGCAGGGGACATCCTATGAAAAGACCTAGAGGTAGAAGACAAATTTTCACGGGTAAAAGACAGCAAGTAGACCATTTGGCTAAAATGCAGAGAGCATAGAGGCAAGAATAAAAATCAAGGAGTCATGAAAGTAAGCTACAGTCAGACTCATTTGTAGATAAAGTTTTCACTGTGAGATTTCTACACTGATAAAATTCTGTCTGAGAAAACACACACACACACAATATAAAAAGTTATCTGCTAGGTTCTAGATATGTAAAGATAAAATATATAATAATTTTCATGAAAAATTTAAATTCTACTGGGTGAAGGAAAGCAATAGGTTCTGAGGTAAAAATATTAGTAAGTAATATGTACAAAGTAGAGATCAAGCCAAAGTACTCTAGGGAAATCTGAACATAGAGTTTTTACTGGAGAATCATGGTGAAGCTGTCCAGGGTCCAGTGTCTAGACAGTTGTTGCTGTGGGAAAGGAAATGTAGCATGAGATTAGGGGTAGAGATATAGATGTAGGAATCATTTATGTAGAGGCAATATTTGATGCAATTGTAATAGGGGAGATCAGCAATTGGAAGAATAAAGAGAAAGATAATAGAGTCATGAATAGTTCTTATAGGGATATTCAGGCTTAGGAGAAAAATAATGGCCCACTAAAGCAGAGTAGTCCTATAGGTAGAAGGATAATCAAGAGAGAGAGAAGTGTTCTAAAACCAAGAGTGTACCAAAACAAAGAAGTTGATTGTAAATTATGTTTAGGGTTATAGAGAGGTCAGAGAAAAAAAGTACTGAGGAAAAATTCCATGGATTCAGTTATGAGGTAATTGATGACTTCTGATAGAAAAAATTTCATAGATCTCTGGAATCAAAGTTCAGACTGCAAGGCTTGAGAAATATGTAGTTGGAAAGGAAGTGTAGCCTATGAGTTGAGAATTTCTAGCTGATTAGCATAAAAAAGAATAAGAGACATAAAATGATAATTTGAGATCAAGGGAAGATAGTTGTGCTTCATTTTGTAGTTGCTGTTGAAGAATGAGGAAAACCTGAGTTTGTTTCTAAGCAGCTGGAAAGGAATCAAAGAACTGAGAGAAATTGAAAATGATATGGATTGTTCTATAAAGGAAGTTTACAAAGAAGACAAGAGTGAATGAGAACAAGGGGACAAATAGATTAGTTTTGCAATATGATACAAGTTTGTCCTCAGACTGAGTTATTAGAGTTGAAGATATAGACAAGTTTCAAAGGACGAAGTAGGAAAAATGGGGAAACTTGTAGCAAGGTGCCAAAATTTTCTCAATAAAATAGTGTCATCTGCTGAGAAAAATAGATCAATTGTAAATGACTTAGTTGGTAAACCTACCAAAAGAAATAAACAATAAGCTCATGCCACTTGCAGAAAACTTCATGGTGCCATCATCAGTACCTGTGCTCCCACCATAACAAATCCTGATGAGGTCAAAGAAAAGTTTTTTGAAGGCTTGGAGACCTTCTTCATCAATGTGCCAAAAGAAGACAAGGTTATCATTCGAGGTGATTTAATAATAAAGTAGACGCAGACTACCAGACAGGGCAGGGAATTCTTAGAAGGAATGGAGTTGAAAACAGCAACAGCAATAGCAGTGGTCACTTATTCCTGAAGATTTGTGCAACTCATGACCTTCTCATGGCCAACACTATCTTTCATTTACATAAATGCAATAAAACTTCATGGGTGTACTCTTTCAGCAGATCATGGCATTTAATAGACTAAGGGATTGTAAGGAGAAGAAATAGACAGGATTTGAAAGTAAGGAAAGCAATGTGTGACACAGAGTGCTGGACTAATCACAAGCTAAATATCTGCATTCAACAAAAGTGGTGGCCCCAATGCCAAATCACTATTAGAAGAATTAGTTCACTTCTCTGAGCAGGAACAATTTGTTTTTAATTTGGAGGGAAAGTTGAGCCAACACTCAGCCAGCAACAGTGGAGCAGAAAAAAAGTGGACAGTTTTCAGAACTTTGGTGTACAGCACTGCATTTGTTCATCTGGGTCAAAATCCTCACAGGCATCAAGATAGGTTTGATGAAAATGATGGGGAAATTCAGGAGCTGCTAAATGAAAAATGAGAATGCCATAGGGTTTATCAGCAGAACAGTTTATCTGTGTCTAAGACTGCAGCATTTAATTCCATCAAAAGTAAAGTATGAATTAAGCTTAGAGAAATGCAGGACACTTGACTCAGTAAGAAGGGAGATGAATTTGAATTTTACTCTGATAGTAACAATCCAAAATACTTTTATGATTCCCTGAAGGCTATTTATTGACCAAAGACCTATGCTGCCTCTCAGCTACTTAGTACTGATGGAGCCACATTGATTAGTGATAGATATGATCCTAAAGAGATGGATTGAACACTTCCACAGTTTTCTCAATAGGTCATCATCAATCAGACATTAGCCTGAAGTCAATTCTTCCTAATTAAAGATTCAGCTGAAGAAGAGGTTTTGGATGCCATTAAGATCCTTTTGTATGACAAAGCAGTTGATGCTGATTCTATTCCAGCTGAGATTTAGAAGGTGTAAAGGAGACCATTGCTCCTATAGAAGTTGAGTGAAAATTTCCAGGTTACATGGCAAGAGGAGGTTATCTACCTTGAATTCAAGGATGCTTCTATTGTCCATCTCTATAAAGTTAAAGGGAATAGATTGTCCTGTGACAATCACAGAGGTGTCTCTCTTTTAGTCATTGATGGCAAGATTCATGCCAGAGTCCTTGACAGGCTTATCCTTCATCTGGAAGATGGTCATCTATTTGAAAGCGAGTGGCTTCAGAAAGGATGGAGGAATGGTTGATATAGTGTTTGCTTCCCAACAACTCCAGGAGTAATGCCAGAGGTCTTTTCACAATGTTTGTAGATCTGATCAAGGTCCTTGATACTGTCAGCCATGAAGGCTTGTAGGAAATTATGTCAAAAATTAGCTGTCTAGAGAAGTTCATCAGTATCTTACAATTTCATGACAGCATGCTTACCAGGGTTCTGAATAACGGATGATATTCTTATGCTTTCTCAGTCACCAGTGGAGTGAAAAAAGGCTGTGTGCTTGCTCCCATGCTTTTTAGCATGATGTTTTCAGTCATGTTGCCAAATGCCTTCAATGAGAATGAACATGGCATCAAGTTCAGCTTCCACATTGATGATAAATTCTTCAGCTTGAAAAAGCTACAAACCAAGACTAATGTGGAGGACATGTTGGGACATGATTTATTGTTTGCAGATGATTATACACTCAATACAGCCTCTGAAGCTGAGATTCAACAAAGTTTGGATCAATTCTCTGATGCTTGTGCTAATTTTTGCCTAAAAATTAAACCAAGAAAACACAGTCCTTTATCAGCCAGCACCACACCATACCATACTGTAACCATCAGTTACAATGAGATGAGAATCAAATTTATAATTATCCTTTCTAGAACTTATCTTGATTTCCTTTGTTTCAAGGGGCCTAATGATCTGTTGATGGTATCAAAATTTACAAGCAGAACTTGACTATTTCATGCCTTTCCTCCACCTCTTCTTCTTCCTCTTCTTCTCTCCTTCCTTTTCTTCTCTTCTTCCTCTTCTTTTCTTCTTCCTCTTTTCCTCTTCTTCCTCTTCTCTTCTTCCTTTTCTCCTCCTCCTTCTCCTTCTTCTCCTTCTTCTGCTCCTCCTCCTTTTTCTTCTTCTTTTCCTTCTTTTTTCTTCTTCTCTACCTCTTCTTCCTCCTCCTCCTCCTCCTTCTCTTTTTCCTCCTCCTATTCTTCCTTCTTTTTCTACTCCTTCTCCTCCTGTCTATCTGACTCAATTTTCTATTTCTGTTTGCAGAGAACTCCTAAAGTAGAAATTCCTTTTACTGAGGCAGATTAACAACTCTCACAAATTAGAAGTTGTAAAGATTAGTTTTTAGGTATGGAGAGAGTGTGCATTTCCCCAGGTCAGGTACAGGACTGAGATTCAAGTCTTTCTATCTTCATGATCTGTCCTCTCTTTATACACTTTGCTATTGTATCTTAACATAGAATAATATATACTTTTAAAATTATGATATTTTAGTAATTTTAGAACAATGTGTGAATAAACATATTTAATACATACTATTCCTTGTCTTGACTTCATATTTTAGTTTTGCTACTTCTTTCAATTTTTCATTCACAAATCAATACTCACTTCCACAAAAACAAACATGGTATCTTTCTAAGTAATCTAACATAGACTGTATAAAACTATGCTTAAACCAAACTGATAGTGATAATGGAGAGATTGCAGAATGGACATTTCAAAACAAATTACTTCTATTTCAAGCACATCTCTGAATTCTATCTGTAGCTAGTTACTTATAGGTATCTCTCCTCATTTTTGACTTTGAGTGACTGCACTTAAATTTGGCCATATTTTCTGAAACTCAAATCTTTTCAGTCTCCTTATGTGCTCCAGAAACATGTGTCATTAATGAAGAAAGTTGGACAACAACTCTCTCACTATTGTTCATAACTCAGCACATGATGGATACCAGCAAGGAAGCAAAAGCTCAGCCAGGACCAATTAGAGTGCCCCTAAGGCACAAGGGATGAAATAAGAAGAGATCTGGTGAACTAAAGAGATGGTGGGTGAAGGAAGAGTATGCTTGTCATTTTGTGAGGGAGAAATCCATGAATGCAAAAAGAATATTCTTTAGTAATGTGCAGCAGGAAGACAGAGACAGAGACAAAGAGGGAGAGACAGAGAGAGAGAAAAGAGAAATTCAGAAACAGAGACAAAGATAGAGATATACACACACAGAGACAGAAACAGACAGACAAAGACAGATATAATTTCTGAGATCTGACAAAAAACTACCCAGGTATCATTGTAAATAAAAACAAACCAGCTTCAGATTTGAATTCAAAAGCCAAAAGATCTACAAAATAGTGAAAAATCCAATGATGAATACTGATAGACATAATTTGCAACTGTAGAACACTGAGGAGAGTTCTCTGCTTTTAAATCCTTAATTTGTCTTGAGACTGTCTTGCATTCTCTTTTAGCTTTAAAAAAAGAACTTTCCCTATTCTGATTTTGAGATTTAGTATATATACAATATAGTGAATTATCTATGAGAAATTATGAATGAGAGACCAAGGTGGATTTCTTTATTCCTACAGAAATCATGTGATGACAATGGAGAAAGATTTTCTAACATTTTGACCTAGGAGTTAGAGAAGAAAATGGAAGAAAGTTCAGGGCTATATCAGGGTTCCCTGAATAGGAAAGACATGTAGGAAGCTTCTGGCAAAATTTGCCCTCTCTCCCCCCAAAAAAGAGTGAAGTGCCAGAAATATAAGATGAATAAAGAGAGGGCACGACCAAAAAAAAAAAAAAAGAAAAAAAAAGAAAAGAAAGAAAAGGGAGGAAACAAAATTAGCATTGAATCTGTGGTTAGGCGTGTTGAGTTCCATTGTTGGTTTAGACATTTAACTATGTGAATTTGAGCAAGTTTATTAATCTCTATCAGCCTCAGTTTCTTCAATGACAAAATAATGATAGCACCTCCTCTCTGGAGGTTATGTTATGCTAGTATTTGTAAAGTACTTTACAGATCTTAAAGTGCTATGTAAATGTAGTTATTATTATATAAACAAGAAAAAAAGAAAGTGCTAGGAAGAGGGGAGATTGAAAAATCTTGATTGAATCTTTGCTGGTATTTATTTTTCTTATCTTGACCTTTGACTACTTGCTATGTTTTTTTCCACGCAAATACTAATTTCTCTCCTAATATTTTCACTCTTAAATACATAATTGATGGTCTGATGATCTATCACCATCCTCAACTGATTTTATGATGCAGTGAGTTCTAATCTCATTTATTGAAGAAATAACTCATTATGAAGACATAACTCATTATGTCAATGATCTGTGGCAAATTTGGAGCTAATGTTTCCGTGAGGTAGGGGAATCTTCCTTTGAAATTTGTGGCCCACTACTCCAGGTTCTGGGTGGACAGAGTGGATGTTATCTATGGTGATAACTGAAGTAGACTGCCACCCAACCATGTATCTCTAGTTTATTTTGTTTCCATTCAAAATATAGCATGTTTTGAGATCATCAACATTGTTTGGGAAAGAAACCTTGGGTGTTGTGCAAGTACTAAAGTAAAACAAACAAAAAAAAATGTATAGTGGGTGGCCATTTTTCCCTTTACAGGGGAAAACACTTAAGGGAATCAGCATTGCCTATAAAAAATTGATTAAAATTTTTTCTCTGACTCTAGCAAATTCCATTTTCCTCCCAGGGACCTGAATACTATTTTCGATTCATAGAAACACTCTGATGTTTGAACTGTTTTCAGAAAGAAATGAATTTTGGGCTGTTAAAGACACTTTCATACCTTCTAGTGAGTCCTGGTCTTTCCCTAGGCATTTATATATATATATATCTCCATGATTAGAGTTCTACTTTAAAGACTAGAATTTTCTCATAAAAGACAAGCATTTGAGATTGCTAAAGAGCAACAATCTCTTTTCTATTAGTGGTATCAGAGGACAAAGTTTAGTTGTATTTGTTTGCTTTCTTGTTTGTCTCTACTCAATTGCATCATGGTTCAATCCCTTGCTGTTCCTCCAGTTAGAGGACCACATGATTGATCCTTGGCCCAAGAAATCTTGATCATCTTCCAGAAGGCTGGGGGTTCAGGAAGTATTAACAGACTTCCAAAAAGTTCAGGTTTAGTAACTCCTACCAACTGCCTATGTGATTTCTTTCTCCCTGGGGCCTTGTGGTTGAGAGTATATATAACTTCAGTATATCTTTCCATGCTCTCCATGACTGGAACCAGAAACTTGGGATTTAGGGCCTCTTGATATTCTACCATTACCTCCAATTGCTGCCCTTTGACTAGCTAAGAGATTCTCATTGCTTCCCCAAGATAGTGATCTCTGGGTGACTGTGGCTAGTCCCAGTAGGTAGTGAAGGTGAAAAGGTGGGGCTGTACTATATTTTAAGACAAAACTCTTCTTTCAGTTTAGTTTCTCTCTCTGTGTCTCTGACTCTGTCTCTATCTGTATCTGTATCTATCTGTCTGTCTCTTTCCCTCTTTCTCAGAAATCTAAGGCTGACTGCCTTATTGATCCCATTTCATAGGCTCAGATTAAAGGGGTGACTGTGATTTACAATGGCCAAAGTTAATCAGTTCACTAATCACTCAGATTTAATCATTCTGCATCATTTGCCTATGAATAGATTAAATACCTAGAACTAGGAGATCTCCTCAATTCTCTTAATGGATGGCCAGTGGGCATGTGCATGTTCTTTGTAAAAAGACACAAACATAATTCACACTAGACTCCAACTTTCAATTTACCAAGTTCCATTGAACAAAACTATACTTCAATGTTGCTTTAAGCAAGTTTGAAAGTCAAAACATGCCATTTATATGTAGCCTTTTGAGGGACTTAGCCATCTTTGTCCACGGAAAGAAGTAAGAAGCAGCTGCTCTGGCTTAATCTAGCTTGTGAATGTGGCCAGAAAATGAATGTGACTTTAATTTAATGCTTTCTCTATCCTGGGAAAGGCAAAGTATATTCTATTTAGTAAGTCTGCAATTGGCAGGAAATAAGAAGTAATATGGGGAAGAAATGAGGTGGAAGAAACATTTTTCTTGATTATTCTCCTGATACATAGGTGGAAAGAAATATGCAAAGGGAAAAAATGAGTGAGGAGATAGGGATTTTGAAATAATCTTCAAGTTTACAATAATCCTGTAAATGAAAACAAAACAATCAAAACTTAATTTTGTGAAAGTATAATGACCAAAGTTTGTCCAATGAAAAAAATAGGAGCAGACCCCTTCCCATGCTTCTTCACAGTAATGGAGCAGCTGTCAAGCTTTTTATTTTAATGTGTTGGTTAGTTTTGTTAAACATTTTTCATTCTTTATTTTTTTTTAATTTTAGAGATGACTCTGTAAAGGTGAGGAAAGAGGAAGATATACTTAAAGATACAATATCATCTCATAGCTTTAGAATAGATAATTTTGGCACCCTTACTTATGGCAAGCAAGATTTGATTATGATATCAAAGAGCCATCTTTCCAATATTAATATTCTATAAGTATTACTATAAGTTGGTGAGACACAAATTACAACTGCTTCCAAAAAATTAAGAATGAGTACTTTCCAGAGCAGAATGAAGAAGGAAGAGAAAGGAGGGAAAGAGGAGATGACATGACTAAAGGGTATCACCAGTGAGGAACTCTAGAAAAGAAAGGGAGTAAAAGACAATGTCAAGTAATTGTTTGATAAGAAGAAAAAAGGGATGAGCTGATTTTGTGACAAGAGTAAAGAGTGATAGTGCTGTACTGAGATATTGGGTGGACCCTTTGTGTTGAATTTTAGGGAGAACATGGATTGATGTTTCACAACATGGGAAGGCATGGATAGATGGTGATATGCATCAGCAGCAGAAATTCCTGAATTAGTAAGCTAAACTAATATAGGTCCAATTAAGTATATGAGAGGAAAAACCCTGAATAAATGTAATATCTTCCAAAATGGTATTTATTTATTTATTTTTATTTTTTGGTTGTTTTTCTTTTTCTTCATTCATCCATTTATTTTTTTTTCCAAAATGGTATTTTAAAATGTAGTATGGTTTCCTATAGCTCTAGAATAAAGATTTTGGGTCTCTTGTTCATGGCAACTATAACCTCTATCCTAGTTTCTCTACATTTAGACTTTCATAGACCAGGTTCAAATCCAGGAGTAGTGACTCAAATTATATCTCTTTGGCTCATTAAAGCCTATATTTAGAAGCAACATTGTTTATATTCATTTATTATTCTTTTCCCCAGTTACATGTAAAACAACTTTTTAGGTTATACATGTACATTCATTTTTTACATATTTTCATATGAATCATGTTGGTAGAGAAAAATCAGAAAAAGGGGAAAAATAATTAAAAAATAGAAGGAAAAAAAGGTGCAAATAGTATGTGTTTATTTACGTTCTGTCTCTATAGTTCTCTCTTGATGCAGATGGTATTTTCCATTCAAAGTTTATTGGGTTTGCCTTGGATCACTGAACTGCTGAGAAGAACCAAATCTATCACAGTTGAACATCACACAATTGAGAAGAACCAAGAATATCATAGTTGAACATCACACAATCCTGCTAGAAGCAACATTTTTAATAAATGTTACGTAAATGCTTACATTGTTAACTTGTTCTATCTCAATTGTTTCAATCAATTCTTAATTTAATCTTGATCTTATCCTCAGATTTTGACTAAAATTCTGCTTCCTAACTCACCTTGAATTCTGTCTTGGAGTTAAGTCCTCCCAGAGATCAACAATGGATTTTGGAATTTAGGCCACTTTAGAACCTAACTATCTTCAATATGGCTTCTCTCTGTCATATACACAGGCAATCTGTTCACTCTGTTGAAATGATTAAGAGAAAGGGCAGCTGCATGTTGTACTTAGTTGATAGTGAACACACCTTGGAGTCAGGAGGATCTGAATTCAAATCCACCCTCAGATACCTAGCAATTATTAGCTGTGTGAACCTGGACAAATCACTTAATTCCAGTTGCCTTTCAAAAAAAACAAAACAAAACAAAACAAAAACCTAACAACAACAACAGCAACAAAATAAACTATTAGAGATTATTTAAGGCAATGGTATCAGTTTGAACTTTCTATGTTCCTGCTCTGTAAAATATTTGTGCCATGTCTCCTCTGATTTGCCTTCATTCTCTCTGCTGAATGAAGTTGAAAAAACAAAAAGAGACTACCACTAATGGTAGGGTGAACACACTAATGAATCTTTTCATTCAAATCTGATTTTTTTAACCAGCTTGCTTTTAAATTGTTGCCTCTTTTCTGCTTTCTCTAATTTTAAGATTGAGTGTTCATGATTACTCTCATCAGAAATCTGGCTTAAATCAACTCAGATCCCATTAGCATGGAGAGTAGTTTGCTTACATTTTACCAACTACTTCTAAAATAAATGTTTCTGAAACTGTTTTCATGTGGGACAATATCTTATTTTCTTAGAATATTTCTTTTTGTTGTTGTTGTTGTTGAGGCAATTGGGGTTAAGTGACTTGCCCAGGGTCACACAGCTAGGAAGTGTCTGAGACCAGATTTGAACTCAGGTCCTCCTGACTTCAGGGCTGGTGCTCTAACCACTGCGCCACCTAACTGCCCCAGAATATTTCTTTAAAAATAAAATGGAAAAATCCATTTATATAAAAACTTTCAGATGAGGAAACTCCATTTAAGAATACAGTTCAGGGCCGATGCTCTGTCCACTGTGCCATCTAGCTGGCCCAGCTCTTGATGTTTTAAAAGTAATTTTGTCACAGAGACATACAGGGGCTATCTCTTCCATAAAACAACATGCAATCATTACTTTCTATTGAAAGAATTACTTTGTGCTTTGGCAGCACATTAGATGAAGTAGGACATGGGTAAGGGAGTTTAATTGACTCAGTGACAGCTCTCCATCGGAGTATTTAGTGGCTTCTAGAATTATAGTCTCCCATGTGTTCTGGTGTGTCCTTAGTAGCACTGATTTATCCTAATCTGAATCTTCTTGATATCTAGTCTTGCAGATTATCCATCTATATCATATAAAAATGGGGACCAGAAAAAATTCATTTGCTTTAGTCATATGAGATATAAAACCATTATCTTAATTGTCACTGAGTAGATTTATAAGGTTTTTGTAAAATGTGTTAAGCTTTGGATATTGGGAGTTTGTAGAAAGCTTTTACTTGTTACAGGAGTGGATAGTGAAATATCATTGATTTTGGAACTGGGAGATTATGTTTGAGTCCTGAGTTTTACACATATATCAGTGGTGTAGCTCAGTATCAGTTAACATCCCTGATCCTTTTTCCTCATCTTAAAATGGACATAATTTTCTTTGTACCATTGACACACAATTGTAATTAGAGAACCAATTCTGACACTGCTTATGTGACCTTGGGAGATTATTTAATTACTATAGTTACTTACTTATAAAATAAGGGATGATAGACTAAATGATCTCTATGGTTTCTTCTAGTTGGAAATCTATGATACTCTATACCCTCTGCTCATTATGTTCAGACTGGACTCCTTTGGCAGAGATATCCCCTTCTGGTTTTCTTCTTTTTTCTTTACTTATTGCATTTTTGTTTTTTTCAATTATAGATATCCCCAGAGATCCATGTTCTAATTCAGTTCCACTCAGTCAGCATTTATATTAAATGTTAACAAATGTTCAAGATATTATATATATTTATTATTATTATGCATAATATAAATATTATATAGTATTTCAGAATTATTTGAGATCAAATAAGTTTTTATGGGCCAGGCAGGAATGTAGTAGTCCTTTAAATTCATGTTCCATCTATGTTCTGGGTCCAAAGCAGCCAAGAACCAAGTGAAAAAAGCAAACTATTAAAACACAACCTGTTTGTTAGTGAGTGACTTCTAGCATAGTGTTCACTACATTGATATTCAATTGGGGCATCTCAATATCAGGTAGTTTGAGGTATTTTAAAATAGAACTTAGAAATAAAATGATTAATGAAGGAAAAGAAAGAATGAATGAAATTCAACTTAGATAACAGAATTCATAAAGTAGTAACTATTACAAAGGAATTTAGATGCATGCCAGAGAGATAGCATATTTCATGGAGTGATTTTAATCTCATCTCTGCAGAACAGATGGAAGACACATGCTTATACATTAGAGAAATTTTGCATAAATACAGCCTTTTCACAGTAGGGGGAAAATATCTGTCCTATTATTATATAATATTTGTAATTGAAAGGGACCTACTTCAATCCATACCTGTTTGGTACTCCCTTTTACTGCATTCTAGACAAGGGGTCATCTAATCTTCACTTATAGAAATACCCTCTATCTCTTGAAATAACCCATTCAATTTTTTAATAACTTCAACCATTGGAAAATTCTGTCACTCCAACCCTTTTACAAATGGCAATGTGCCTTTGAGTAAACCTACATCTTCCTCTCTGAAACTTCCCTTGACTGTTCCTTGTTCTATCCTGTAGTGTCAGTAAATTTTTGATTTGTATACCTATTTAACATTACTATACCCAGGATTGTGTAAAAATTTCTCAGGCAAAAAGTAATTGGAAGTGGAAAAAGTTTAAGAAGCCCTGGACTAATAATAAAGTAATTGATAATAGACTTTAAAACACATAATACTTTTTAGATTTTTCATAGAGGATTTCTTTTTTAATTATCTTTTAATTTAGTAATATTACATATGACTATAAAATAACTAGACTGATTTTGTATATAGGGTGTGATAATCATAAAATCAAAGATTTTGAACTTTAAAGGAATTTAGAGGCCATTTAGTTTTTCATTTTAGAAATTTTTCATTGTCCTGGCAAGGTTATGTGATTTTCCTAGAAGCATATCAATAACATCTGTAGGTCTTAGATATATTGCTTAGGTCATTGTAGTGATGATCTTCTGGAGAAAAATTACATAAATTGGCTTGGGTATTGATTCCCTTAAATTTACAAAGAGGCAGTACATTATTTTATCATCTATCCAATGAGAGAATAGTATTTGAATTGCCTATCAGGTGAGGCTTTTCTTAAACCACCACCCCACACAATACCTCAGTTCCTATGTGCGTCATGTGTGGGATATTCTCTCACAATGATGCAGTAACTTCTCTAGCCACCAGAGGACTTTGGGTCTCCTTACTTTGTAGCTGCTCCCCAGATCTGCAGCATAGGATATTAGGGCAGAGCTAAGTAATCTAAATCTACACCTGTGAGGTTCCAAAGTTAACCAGAAATATTACTCAAAATAGTAAAAATATGAACTTTCTAGTTCTATAGCCCTGTTTCATGTTTGGTTTTTCTTTTCTCATTAGTCATTATTTCTATGTGAAAAAGATTCCAATGTTTAACACACTATGCTTATACAGTTTATTGACTATAGAAAAATGAAAAGAAAATAATTAAGCACATTTATATGGAGTTGTCCACTTCCAGCCATCTTTGAATACCTTGTTGTCCTTCCATATTTTTGAGCATGGTGTAAGAAATTCTTGGACTACACATGTCTGAAGGTTGAAGAAAGGATTAAGGGACCAGGAGCCTTTCTCATACTCCATCTCAAAGTCATGGTATATAGTAGGGAAAAGTAGGGTAAGTAGAATGAGAGAGAGCTTCTTTTCCTGTATTAACAAATGTTTCCTGTTGCTAATTACCAAGTGGAATTTTTAATAGTTGGCAGTCGAGGGATACTTAAGAGTTCTCATATTTTAAGTCTCTTTGAGAAATTGAATCACACTAGATTAGTCATGGTCATTAGCTGATAACTTTTTGACCTATCAGTAACAATTCTGAATGCCCTGATCTAGCTCATGGAAGCCTGGCTTATTCCAATAGTGGTTGCCATTTACCCATAGTACTCTGAATGGTGGTTAGCAAGTCCATCTAAAGGCAGCTGCCAATTGCCCCCAATTCCTCATATGGTGAATAGAAAGTATTTCTACAAGGGTAATAGGAGGAAGATCTCCCTTAGTCTATTAGTCATGCTCCCTTTTATTTGTTGTGGAGCTCTTTTCCATTCATTGTAATATTGAATTCCCTGAGATTCCCATCATCATTATCATCTTCTTTGTTTTCTTTTTTCTTCTTCTTTATCATGATCATCATCATTACCTTTAGGCCCAAAGATAAATAATAAATTTAAGATAAAGGGGTTAGAATGCTCACAGGTTACAGATCATATTAAAATCTGCTGTTCTTCATAATATAAATCCAAGATTCACTAAACAGAACTAACTATCCCACTAGAAAACTAAAGGAAAATAATAATTACCATCTTTCAGTGTTCTATACCTGCTTCTTTTTTCCCTCTAGATAACAGTTTAGCAGGTGACAGACAAATATGGTAACTTCCCTAACTTTATTTTCAGATATAATTGAGTAATATGATATAGCTATATATATATATATGTATGTATGTATATACAAACATACCTACATGTAGTATGTTTGTATATGTATATATATATATATATACATCTATATACACACATGTGTCAGGTTTGGGTTCAATTGTAAGATCTTTATATGCAAAGAATGTGTCTAACAACTTTAAGGACATTAAGACATTTTATGGTGCATTTTTATGAACACTCAAATTATTATCTGATAAAGATCAAAGTGATGACAAGCAAAGTATCTGGACCTTAGGTAATGACTCATTTTATCCATTCTACCCCTCTTGTTTAAAATACAATTGTTGGTGCTTTTTCCTTCTAGTGATGGAAATTGTCAGTGGGGTTACTGTATAGAATGAGGAGAAACATGTGTAATTAACATGGAAAACAGGCTTTTAAAGGGGTTTGAATGCCAAAAAGAAGAGTTTCTCTTTGATCTTAGAGGTAAGAGGAATTCATTGGAGCATTTTGAGCAGGTGAGTGATGCAATCCAACCTATGCTTTAGAGATATCAATTTAGCAGCTATGTGGAAGATAGGTAGAAGGGAGAGATTTGAGGCAAGGAGACCAATGAGGAAGATATTATAATAGTCCAATTCAGAGGGCATACATATCTGACCCAGGTTGGTTCCTTTGTGAATAGAGTTGGGAACAGATGTAAAATGTTGAGGATCTAGAACTCCCAATTTATTGGATATAGGGAAGAAAAGTAAAGAGTCAAGGATGACTTTTATTTTACAAAAACACAACCTCACTGATTGGGAGATTGGTCATGTCCTTGACAGAAACAGAGAATTTAGGAAGAAAAGTTTTGTGAGAATGCAGTTTTAGATATACTGAACCTGAGAAAACAATGGGACATAATGTGAGGATTTAATCTATATACTCACACAATAGATTACCTGTCCAGCTAATTTAAGAATTTATGCCCTTTCCTATTGTGTTTGGTTAGAACAATTTGTTTCACACTTTTTGTGATCATGCAACTTTTCCTTTAAATATAATGGAAAGTTCCAATGATCTTGTGATGAAGAGAGCCATCTACACTCTGAGAGAGGACTGTGGGAACTGAGTGTGCCTGTAACACAGCATTTTCACTCTTTTTGTTGTTGTTTGCTTGCATTTTGTTTTCTTTTTTATTTTTCTTTTTGATCTGATTTTTCTTGTGCAGCAAGACAATTGTATAAATGTGCATACATGTGTTGGATTCAACATATATTTTAACATGTTTAACATTTATTAGGTTACTTATCATCTAGGGGAAGGGGGGAAGGAGGGAAAAATTTGGAACTAAAGGTCTTGCAATGTTCAATGTTGAAAAATTAACCATGCATAAATTTTGATAATAAAAAGCTTTAATTAAAAAATTAAATATAATGGAAAATTTAAGTTCCTTTGCTAGGGTCTTTTTCTTGTAATTGTTAAATCTCTATGACTTTTAAGGAAAATGTAAGCTGTGTATTTCAGATTCATTTATACCATCTCATCAGAACACTTTTGTAAGAGTTTTCCGATATTCTAAAATCTTAAGACCCTGGAAATCATAGGTAGAGTTTTTTTGTTTTTTTTTCCCCTTGAGGAGTGGGGAGATGGGTAGAGTTTTAAAAATAAATGATTGTGTCAAAAATGTATCAGTATTTTAAATGGATTCAGTGGAACTCAGAATTTTTTTTTTAATGAGAAATCATTGAACAAAGTGCCCAAATGTTTCCTCCCTTTGCTCTCCTGATACTTATTTTTGGCATGAACATCATAAAGTTTTTAGGTGATTTAGAACAAAATAACTACTTGCAATTGAAAGATAACATTTAATCAAAATAATTTCTTCTTTTCTATTTTATAATATCTATCTTAATTCTCTATTTTCAACTTAGTGTAGTCCTAAATTTTTAGTTCTCATTAATTTTCAAGGAAATCCTATTCAATGGCAATAACTGTGCCCCCTTCCTCGCATAAATTAATTAAAGAGGTAAGAGAAAATAATGAAGTTAAAAGAAAGGGAAAAAAAAACAACTTTCCCTCCAAAGTCTACCTCTTTTGAAATTTGACAAATGGAAAGTGATAATGTGATATGTAAGTAAACTCAACAAGTGAGGGGTTCTCATACACATGTGAGGTGAAATGGGAAAAGGAACATCTGTTCTTCTACCTCTGCAAGCCCTTGCAATTCAGAACAGGACTCTTCTCCTTCCAGAATATACCCTCCTAATAAACAACAGTTGGGGGAAATTGTCAGTGCTGTTCAGCATAAAGCAGGTTTGCTGAGTGGAGGCAAGGTGAGATAATATTTCTTTTCTCAAAGTGCAACAGCAGTGAACTTGAAGCCCTTCTAAAACCTAGCATTTTCAATGAAAAGAATCACATTTTAAGAGTGTATTGTTCACTTTAGAACGAAGAGGGTCTTTAAAAAAAAAGTTACTAGAGAACATAATGAGACACATATGACCCTGGAATTGTAAAACCGCTGGCTAAAAAAGCCAAAACTGTTTCAGCATCAAGTTTTAATATTATGCTAAAGCCATTTACTTTGTGAAAACATAGAAGTTAAATACTTTTTTTTGGTCTTCCTTAGGTCAGTGTTTGGGGGACTTGGGAGGGGGGTCGGGGAGCTTGGACCTGACTTCGGAGTTGCTGCCAAGGGCTTGTAATATAATATCTCAGCATTTCAAGGGTAAATCAGTGTCAATTGCGTTTGCCGTCCAGCAGAAAAAGTAAGCATTTTACTTCCGTTCAGTCTATGTGGACTGATGAAATGTAGGAAATCTGTTTCTGGCAAGGGGCTGGTGGTGGTTGGGGGGGGGGGGAGTGGAAATCGTTTTCCCAAACATCACCAAGTGGAGCGCCCAGAGAAGTATGAAGAGAGATTCTGCGCCTGCTGGAGTCAGAGCTGCTGCTGCTGCTGGTGGGGTAAGGAGAGACCTGCGGGACGGACTTCCAGAGGAGGCGATCTCGGAGCCCCTGCAGCAGGGCAGGATAAAGCCCGGCTGCCCTTCACGAGCAGGAGCAGCAGCAGCAGCAGCAAGCAGAGATCAGAGACGCTGGGGTGAGAAATGCCCGCAGCTAAGTAGCCGCGGGCGCGCACGCGGCTTTCTCCCCAAGCAGCAACTGCAGTTCCAGCAATGCGGATATTTGGGAGGAGGAGGAGGTGGTGTACTGGAGCCGGAGAACCTGGTTTTTTTCGTGGGGGGAAGGGGAAACTCAGCTCTTGGTGGCGTTTTCCCTGAAAGCAAATCACCCTCGGGAAGGGAGAGGGAGGGCAGAAGGAAGCGGGTCCCGAGGCTAGCTGGAGCAATCGGGGGAGATTTTGAGCTGCTAAAGGGAGGGTGGAGGTCTCCTGAGCCTCGGGAGCTTAGGGATGATTTGCTGAATTGCTGCAAGCAGCATACACAGCAGTCAAAGACTTCCACAAATGTCTGCAGCGAGGAAAAAAAGTGCTCTTGCAGTTCTAGCCAACCAGGGAGAGGAGGGAAAGCGCCTAATTGGTGTCCTGATTATACAGACAACGGGCAGGGGGGAGGCTTTTAGTGAATCGGGTCTCGAGTTTTTTTTTTTTTTTTTTTTTTTCTTCTTCTAGTATTAAAGAAGCTAGAACCCGGGAATAGAACAATGATAGTAATAATAATGATGGGAGGGAAGAGTGTGGCGATCTTATTCTCAGCTGATGGGCTAACCAGAATTTATCCTTTTCAAGCCAGTGAAGGCAGGCTCAAAAACAATAACAACAACAAATGTTGCTTGCTTCTAAACCTGATAAAGCTTTTGGAAAAGCGATGATTTTAAATTAAACCTTCAACTCATCTTCTTGGGCATTTGTTTTTCTGGCTAGTCAAACGTGTACAAAGCCTTCGGGAGAGTTTTCTAAGTATGACTAGATTTGCCTGGGGGGCAGAGGGCAAAAAAGGGGACAGGTTCAGAAAAGCTCCTTTCGCCAGGAGGCAGAATTGAATTTTAGCCCATACTCCCCTTCTTTCGATTGAAGGTCTTAGAAACTATAGCCATCTTTCCCCATCCCCTGCCCTGGCCCCTACCTTCCCTTTGCCCCCTCCTCCTACGTTTCTTTCTGCATCTCTGGCCCTTCTTGTCTCTATCCTGCAGTATTTCGTCGGGGAAGAGGGGAGACGGAGCCCTAGCAATCTCAGATCAATGATGTATGGGTACCCTTGTGTAACTGAAATAGGATCTGCATCTGACCACTCTGCCTGAAGCAGCATTTGGTGTCTTACTGCTGAGGCCCAGAGCTGGGATCGCCAGTAGGGGAGAGGAAGCACACCTTCCGTCCCCTCCCCAAGTGTCTCCCCTGAGATTAGCTCAGGTCAAGTTCGTCTTCCTCTCTTAAAGTCTTAGAGAGGAGCGGTTTTCCCAGTTGATCCTTCTTTGGCTTCCTGGCGGCTGGCTTTGCCCAGTCTGGCCTTTGCAGCCGATCAATGAATTCCTTTCCAAGGGATGCTCTCCCCTGACTGCAAGGTTGGAGGTGATGGGCATCTCCAATATGGCTTCCTCTGCTCTGACTGCTTAATAGAAGGTAAGGGACTGAGGTTCAGAGAGGACTGAGGATTTGGATCATAAATGTGACAATTGCTTTCCCTGGGAGATCCCCTGGGGTCTCTGACAGTGATTTCTATCACAAGGCAGATTAAGGATTTCATTTTTACTCTAGAAGGCACTTGCTGACATCCTGAATGGTTTGATATTAGCGGGTAGTGGTTTCTTGGAGATTTAGATGGCTTGGGTAAAACTGGTTTGTTGGAGGCTAGCAGGCCCTCAAAACAAATTGTTGTCTTGTATCCTAATGAACTAGGTCATCTGTCCAACTGGAATAGTGTGTTTATGAAAGCTTCAAGCCTTATTCAAGCAGAGAATGAATCCATTGACTATCACGTCCCCAAGTTAGCAAATAGGATTTGACGTGTTCATAGAACACCATGGAACTGAAAATGTCCAGTAATTTAATACAAATAGTTGAGGCATAAATGGTAGATGATTTGACATTTAGATATTTAAATCACAACAGAGACAAAATATGTATAGGTTTCTTCTCAGAAGTTTTTTATGATTATTTTGAATGATGGAACAAACATTAGCATGATACCCTAGGGGGGGAAGCACACAGTTTAGAAGCACTTAGATCTGGATTAAAGTCCCAACTCTCTCATTTTTCAACCTGTGTGACATTGGGCCAGTCACTTAACCTGTCTAGGTTTTAGTTTCCTTATTGTTGAAATGAGACAGTTGTATTAAATGACCTCTAAGGCTCCTTCCATTCTAGCTCTGTAATCCAAAATTACTGTCCCCATTACACCCAGGTGTTTATAAACGAAAACCATTTCCCTGATGTTTCTGATACACACTTACATACACACATATGTGTGTGTGTATATATATACATACACACATATATGTATGTATATATATATATATATATATATATATATATATATATATATATACTCTCTTTAAACCAGGGTACTAAAAATCAGTATTTAACTATATTATGTTTTAAGTCCAGCACAAATCTTGTTTCAACCTTTATTCATAAAAGAGAAGGCAATGAGGCTTCTTATAAATTAGGGTTTACTTTTATCAGATAAGATCACAGTTTGGTGTAAATCCTTTAAAATTCTGTTTAATTAATAGCTTTTAAAGGTAATGTCCCACTCTTGACTTCAATTCTATGCCTAGAGCTAATTGGGCTTGGAGTTCAGAAAACTGTGCTAAATTGACACAGTTTGTTGGGATCATAAACCAACTCATAAACAACTGGACTCTTTTATGATGTTAGAAATTAAATCTGGTCCCTTCCTTTTATTTATTTGTCACAGTGGAGGATAAGGAGTGTATGTGACATTTGTATATAGCAAAATCACATTTCTGTAGTTGAAGTCATGGTTAGTTATAAAATATAGGAGTCGACACTATCCTGTATTAGCAGGGTAAAATACAGGTCATGACTTAAGTGTGGTGAAGAGAATGGGGAATTATGAGTTTGAGATGTGGTACTAGCTCTCCTTCTAGGCACGTAGCTATGTGACTTTGACCATATACATTTCTGGCCTTTAGATGTAAAGTTAGGGAAGGGAAAGAGCTTTCTCAGCTCTTAAGATTCTATGACATCATAAGATATTTGTGATTTGTCATATGTCTATATATTTCATAAGTAAAGTTTTATTGTCATTGTGTAGTATATATTATATATGTATATACATGTATATACACACATAAACAGAGAAACTGACAAATTTATGCATGATTCCTAATTTTAAAAAAATCATTAATGGGCAGAAATTAGCTCAGAAACAGTTGCTTTTTGTGTAACTTTGTGTAGTATATTATTGTTGGACTCTGAGACATGGGATTTTTAGTTAGTAGACATGTTTAGAAAATGTAGAGCTCATATTTAGGTTTTTGAGAGTTAATCTCTCATGAATCAAACCACCAAAATCTTTATGTAATAATGAAAGTCCTTATTGTTGTGTTTTTTTTCCTAGTGGGGGATAGTTCAAGTGATGAGAATGATTTTTATCTTTCACCCCTGAAGATATTGATATTAACTTATGTGCCTCCCCTCCCCCATTAGGATGAGGGATGCTGATGAGCTATCCATATTGTTAAACTTATTCCCTCTTGTAGCCCATGGGGCACATTAAGAAAGTAAGCTGTGAGGTTTTGAGGTATAACCTTTAAGATCATAGTGTAGTTAACTGGTTCTCCAAGTGAGAGCACTTAATGTCTGGTGTTTTAGCAGTAATTGAACTAAGTAACAACAGATGAGAAGAATGATTTACTACTCTCTATCATACTTTACTACCATAGCAATAACACTGAGAAATATTCCTTTCATTTCACAATTAGATATTTTTAGATTCACTTATTAAAATACAGAATGTTTTATTTAAAATATGCCATCTTGGGATTTATTAAAAGAAATATGGTGGAACTTAATGTAGACATGAGGAATGGCTTCATGCATTTTCAGAGTTGTCAAAAAATAATTTTTGTTCAGTAGGGTCTGATTCTTTGAAATCAAATTCGGGGTTTTCTTGGCAGTTACTGAAGTGGTTTGCCATTTCCTTCTCTGAACTCAAATTTTCCAAAGGAGAAACTGAGGCAAACAGGATTAACCAATAAATGGTGCTCAGGTAGCAAATGTCTGAGGCTAGAGCTGAACTCACAAAGTTGAGTTTTCTTCACTCCAGGCCTGACCTACTATCCTCTGTAACACTTAGTCGCCCCTCAGAAGTTCTGGTTTTGTTTCATTTGGCACTAGAGAGTAGAACCAGAAGTTTAAGTAGCAAAATTTAGGCTTCATCTAAGGAGAAGCTTGCTATATTTATTAGCACCATCCCTAAGAGAAACAAATTACTTTGGGAGGTGGTTGATTATCCCTTATTAAAGATCTTGAAAGTGGAAATAACTTAATATCTTCAGATAATTTCAGTTCTTCCAAAGTCTGATTTTGATTATTTGAACTGCTTCCATTTTATTTTTCTTGTTCATATCACTTCTGAATTTAAATTCACAGAGAACATAGGCAATTTTCAACAATGCTACTGAGTTACACTAAAAGAGCTAGTAATTTTCTTGGAGTTGTGTACATATGAACAGGAGACACTGAATTAATACCTCTTATTCATTTCATAAGGGGTTCTAAGCAGTGGAGGCATCCAAACATGGCAGTGACCTTAGATACTTAAGTTCCTAGGATAAGTTGAATTAGCTAACTCCATTATTATATTGATCACCCACAGAACCCCACCTTACTCCCTGATGTAACCCTCTTGTGTTTCTATTCCAAGGGTTAAGTCCATTAACAAAACACCAGCAGCAGTAGCAATCTAGATTTCCAATGGTTAAGTTCTTTTAAAAAAAACTCATGTATACATGAATATACATGCATGAACACAAACTGATGCTAAATTACTCTTATTATTTTGACACAGTGATCATTTGATGTTGTAGAGGGTACTCCTGTGCAAATATGGTTGTGTTGGCCTCCAAGAAATCTTCTGATTTTGAATTTTTTTTTTGTTTTTTTGAAAAAAAAAAAAAAAAAAACAATCTGGGGCAGCTAGATGGCGCAGTGGATAGAGCACCAGCCCTGAAGTCAGGAGGACCTGAGTTCAAATCTGATCTCAGACACTTAACATTTCCTAGCTGTGTGACCCTGGGCAAGTCACTTAACCTCAATTGCCTCAGTAAAAAGAAAAAAAAAACAATCTGAAACTCATATTTGTTCCAAATCAATATTTCAGCCTATTATTTAAGGACATGTCTCATTTTGAATTTACATTGATTATTGTGTTTCTTTTGATTGCATAGATCAATCACAGAACTGGATGTGGAGTAGATTTTAATCCAGTATTATTCTCTAATTAGAAAACTGATACCCAGACAGGTTAAATGACTAGTCCAAAAAGAAAAAAAAAGAATATTCTTATTTTATTCTAAGGTAAGTTTTTTTAAGTAATTGAAACCTGACTGTGGTATGAAAACACAGTCCTGAGACACCTAGAATGTTCTCACATCAGACTGAAGTGATAACCTAATTTTTTTCCCAAATAACTATTATCGGGGCAGCTAGGAGAACCAGAGTTCAAATGCAGCCTCAGACACTTAACCCTTACTAGCTGAGTGACCCTGGGCAAGTCATTTATCCTTAATTGTCTCCCCCCCAAAAAAAACAAACCCAAAAAAACAAACAAACCAAAACACATTTAAATAACTGTTACTAAGTAATATTTCTTTCAATATGTTATATTCAATGTCATAGACTGATCCAGCACCAACATTCTAATAGTCTGTGATCATTAGAGTTGGATAGTATACCCTTTTGGTCATTTAATGGATCTCTAGACATTAAAAAAACCTCTTTAATTACAATTCTTTTTGTTGAGTTATTCTCTGCCTGCAAAATCAAGGATCCCAGAGCTGTGGTAGACTGGACAGATAGATATTTTAAACATGTGATGTTTAGGTCATTGCATCATTAGTGTCTTCATTTGTCTCAGTATTGGTTCAAGTGTCATCTTAATTATTATTCCAGAACCTCCTCAGCCATGAAAGGACAAAGACCTTAGCATTAAATATTCAGAGGAATTCTATGTTTGGTTTATTTTTTTCTTTATAAAATGAAGTTTTTAATAGATTAACAGTCCCAGGGATATAACCCTCTATTTGGCAAAAGGACAGATGCAGCTCCCATGTTATCAGAATTAGAACTGTCAGGATACTATTTATTCCCTAATCTTTTCCTATCTCAGTTTTACCTTTTAATCTTACATAACTTTTCTTGGTAATCAGTTGGTTAGCACAATAGAATGCAGAGAACCTGGGTTTGGATCCTATCTTTGCTACTTGCTACCTGTGTGAGTTATTTGAAAGTAAATTATGTCTCTTTCTTTGGACCTCAGGTCTTTCATTTGAAAAATAACAAATTGAGTGAGATTGCTAAAGACCTTTCCAGTTCTAGTTCTAAGAGATAAGTGATAGGGACTGAACCTGGAATTTTATTGGCATCAGAGTCATATGTAGTCTGTGTGTGTCAGAGGAGAAGTCTAAACTGTGTGATGGCTTTGAGACTAGATCCCTTTATGCTACCCCCTGCTGCCTCTTCTAGATTCATGGTCCCTTGAAAAAAATATTCTAATGACAAAGAAAAATATGATTGAAATTTTTCCTATGTACATTTAACTTCATATTTTCTGACATATCTTTCAAATTTCCATATGTTCACAGTATTTCTTCACTAGCACAAGTAACTAAATTCCTTTTACCTTTCTTTACCATCTTTAGTCATCTAGTGACAAACTACAGGACACATGCTATCAGTTCAGCTAAACTCTTGATTTCCACCATGATAATTGATTCCATTCCATTTTCCTTGTTTATCCCTCTTTGGAGTCTAAATTCTCAGAGTCCATGGGTGATTTCCAACAGTGTTACTGAATCCCACCAAGAGAGCTAGTTATTTTGCTGATCATGTGAACATAAGGATAGGAGAAACTGAAATGATACTTCTGTATTTCATAAGAGATTCTAAGCAGTAGACACATCTGAGCATGGTGGTGTCTTAAGACAGCTAAAATCCTAGGACATGATGAATTGGATAGCTCTATTATATTTCTCATACACTCAGCCTGACCTCACTTCCAGCTGTATTTCTCTTGTTCTTCTGTCCTGGTAGTTAATTATGTCTATCACAAAGACAGTCTATGTACACACACACACCAAAAAATGCTAAATTACTCTTATTGTTTCTCCATGGTGATCATTTACAAACATTAGAAGATAGTTTGAATTACATTATTGGCCAAACACTATCCAAGCTGCCCGACAAATAAAGGTGCCACTGTAAAGGAACATAAAAAGTGCTCTGTTTCCCAGGATGAAAGGTGTAGAAATGTATCCCTCTGGCTGGTTGGAAACTGTTACATGCCATTAGGTGCATTGTAAACCATCCCAGGCTGAATTCTCAGCTAGACAATGAACCTAAGAATCGAAGCTGTCTTCTTGCCTTTAGAGTGTAAAATAGGACGGTGCTGCATAAATGTGAGTTGGGGCGTCCATAATAGGATGTAGGTAAAGTTACTGAACCATTGCATCTCACTTTCAGGAAAATAGTGGGAGAGATTGTTTCTTAAGAAGAAAGATTTTTTAGAGGTAACCTTTTAAAGCTTTCATTTAGTTATTTAGATGTATGAGTCATGTGCTAAATGTATTATTGCATAAATGTTTTATTGGAGAAGTTAGCCTATAGGAACTTTAGGAAGCAATTGGAAGTTGGGTTCCCGCTCCCTTGCCCCAGGAAGCATTGCCTTTTGGGTCAGTAATATTTTCTGCAAAGAACTGGAGCAAGTGTTTTAGGTTTCTAGTATTTAATCACTGAATTTAGGGAGAGACTGTAGCACTTTATATGAATAATGTCATTATGAGCTGCAGAAGTTATAAATAATGGGAAACTCAGCTCCCTCTTCTGACAACTTGGTAACATATGGCCAGACAGATTACAAAACATTTCAGCAGCTCTATGACCTTGGCAGCCAAAAGGTATGAAAACTTTAAGGAGGATTTATCACCTTCAAGGAAAATCCAAAACTTGAGCACCAGTTCTTTTTCTTTTTTCTCCTTCTTTCCCCCCTTTCTCTTTTCTCCCTTGGTAAAGAGACAAGCATTTCTATAAGAATACTTTTACAAGGAATATTTCCAAAGAATATATAAAATACAAATCAACAGGTGATTAGGCTATATATTCATTGTTTGCTTTTCCCTCCCAAGAGGCCTACCAAATATTGCCTTCTCTTCTCCAAAGTCAATTCTAATGTAAAAATTAAATACTTGGGGAAAAGTGACATTTTCTTAGCTGCTGGGAAAGACTAAATCCTCAAATTTAAATTTTTTAAAGAGAATTTTCAAAGGTATAGGATTTAGGTAGGCAAAGTGAGTGAGTGGAATGTGGATGTATGGATTTGTGTTTTGATTAATTGAGCAGAAAAAGGGGGGTTCAGTCCACAGCAGTAGTTGAGTGTCATTTCACTAAAATATTCCTTCAGAAACTGACAAATACCTGACAATTCCAGGTTATATTAAATATAATAAAGCATTTTGTCTTCTTGTCTGCTATTAATACATTTGTTTTTTGCTGACTGATTAATTAGCAATCCATGTGATTATGCCGTTCATGTAAAGAGAACCAAAGAATAGTCCTTTCCTCCTAATTGGGACAATTAGTGAACTTGCCAAGTTTAAAAATTTAGCTACTGGATAATTAATTTTTCAACCTCATTTCCCATGTCCAATGCATATATAAATACGTTAAGTTTAAGGTCAAATGTTGGATGTTTGAAGAAACTTAATCATTTCCTTTGGGGGGGGGGCGAGTCTTGGAAACTGTTCCCAAGGGTCAGAAGAAAATGGAACTTATCTTTGTTTTATAGATATGAGATCTTGGTAGATTTAGTAAAATGATGCCTTCATTCTTTTTTAATGTTTTGGTCCTTTCTATCAATTATTGCTGTTGACTTTTTTTTCTGAAAAAAAAGTCAAATATAGCTATATGGAGTAATCAAAACTTAAAGACACATTTGTTTGTGATTTACATATGGTTACAGAAGCTATAACATCTCACCAGTCCTATCTTTTACTTTTTAAAGAAAAACAATCATTGTTATAGTTAAAAATCTTTTCTTATGTGTCCTTTTCCTCTTATCTATACCTTTCCTTGTCACCTCATTCCTTACAACTCTACCTTTTCCTCTAAAATATATAATAAATGAATAAGATGACTACAAAAAAAGAGGCTTGTGAAATCCCCTAAAAATTCTGTAGTCAAAGCTAAAGAATGATGTTTTTATATTCCTGTTAGTTGTCATCATTAATCTTTATCAATTAATATTTCTTTAGCATGTACCACCTTGGCAAATAATCTTCTATAAGGAACAAATATTTGAAAAAGGAATGAGGATTTCTGAATCATGAATTATATGACATTATTAATGTCATTGATTTCCAAAGCTGTCAGTTTTCAACTTTTGTTCAAAATGAAAAATTGAATTAGATTGCAAATATATGTATTTGTAACAATGTTAATTGTAACAATGTTACATTGTAACAATGTAACAATGTAACTATGTTTTGCTTAACAAAAATATTATTACTTGCTTTTAAAGAGAAAAAATTTTATTGACTTAAAAAAACACCAAATCTTTTCTTTGCTATGATGACTGTCTGCTCTTTTGAAAGAAAATCAGTTAAGTAAAATTGACCAAAACCATTACTATATTTGGCAATTTAGGTGACCTTCTGTATCCACTATTACCTCCATATTGAAAAGAGGAAACTATGTTTATTAGTTGACTATTGAATTTTAAAAGCCTGTGTTTATCAGATATTTTAAATTCAACTAAATGTACTGTTTTAACCCTAGTTTATAAACTTGTTTGATTTTTGTATTTGACCTTTGGTCTGGACTGTTTTCTAGCAATATGGTCAGCACACTGGTGAGTGTGAACAGAAGCAAACTCAGATAATGGAAAAATGGCACAGCATGTAGCTTAATGATTAAGCATACTGTCTGTCATCAAAGCATCCATGAACAAGGTCAATGATTATATCAGGAGCCCTAGCTTGTCACCACTTACATTTGTCAGAAATCAAATTTAAGACTTTTTCTAATCAACTCCAATTGTTTTGTTCTCATACAGGTATTGCTACCAGATAAATGATGTGTACAGCCCTAAGCCCAAAGGTACGAAGCGGCCCAGGACTCTCAGATATGCATCAGTACAGTCAGTGGCTGGCCAGCAGACATGAAGCTAATTTGTTGCCGATGAAAGAAGATCTTGCCTTGTGGTTGACAAACCTATTAGGTAAGGTTTTAAAATCTAATCTGGTGAGCCTAAATTAAGTTTTGGATTTTTTTTTTTGGTTTTTTTTTTTGGTTGTTTGTTTTGGTTGTTTGTTTTGTTTTGTTTTACATCTACAGCTCCAATCACATGAACATGTGACAGAACCATGGGAAGATAAATTGATCTTATTTCAGTTTTGTAACAGAAATCTAAAGTCTGTGGAAAATTCCAATGACTTTTCCAAGGTCTCCTAAAGGCTATTTTCCATGATACTAATATATTGGATTAATAAGTTCAGGAAAAAATGGATTATTTGTTTTATATAATGCCAAATAGCTGGTTTGACTGATCTTCCTTCACCCCATACCTCCCCATCCCCATAACCCAAGGAAAATGGTTTATTTGATTGGCAATGTTGATATTGTTTAATCACAGACTTTGTGAAAATGTTTTTAATGAGCCAAGTCTATTGGCTACTGGAAAAATTTGAGACAAAGTCACTAAGCCTGATTTTTGAGTTTTCTATTGTTTGAAGATCTTAGAAAGATTACTTTCTAATTTTCAAAATGAGGGTTAGAATATTCACAATGATTTTCTTATTGGGCATGGCTCTATAAATCATAAAGTACTATATACTTGTAAAATGTTTAAATAGTAATAGTAATAATTGATATTTAGATTGTGCTTTAAGGTTTGCAAAGTACTTAATATACATCATCTCATTTGGTCCTGACAGCAACCTTATGAGGTAAATGCTATAAGTCAATCTGGAGTCAGGATGACCAAAATTCAAATCCAAACTCAGAGAGTTACTAGCTGTTATCTCCTTAGGCAAGCCACTTAACCTCTGTCTGCTTCAGTTTCCTTTATCTGTAAACTGGAGAAAATAATAGCACATACTTCCCAGGGATATTATGTAAAGAGTATAAATAAAATAGACTATCTAAATATGAATAAAATATGTTAAGAAATTCACAAACCTTAAAGGAGGCTATTTAAATATTATCTATTATTATTATTATTATTATTATTATACACATTTTGCAGTGAAAAATACTGAGATTAAGAAAGAGGAAATGATTTGTCTAGGGTTGCACAGTAAAGTGTTTAAATCAGGATCTTGACTCCAAGCCTAGGACTCATTCACTATATTCTCTCCTAAAATGAAGAAAAAATATAACAAAAACCCCCTATTATCTTTATAAAATTTAAGAAAAAAAATGTATTATGAGGAACTAAATCAAATTAACTGGAAATTTTTTTCCTATCAACTTATTTTGAGGGGCCAGTTAGTGAGATGCTATTGTTGTACTTCAAATCAATGTGACCCAGGTTCAATTTCTATGAAATTTACCAGTTGTTGAGTCATGGATAAGCTAATAATTCTAAGCTTCAGTTTTCTTATCTTAATAACTCCTCTTGTATGTAGCACAGTTAGAGACAATTTGTCAGAGTAAGTAGAGAGCTGGCCTCCAGGCAGGGAAGGCTTGGTTTATAACCAATCTCTGATGCTTAATGGCTACATGATCCTAAGCAGATCATTTCATCACTTAGTGATGTGGCCAATTCTCTAGAACAGTAATTTGTTAGAGTTAGTTCCTCACTGGGAACTCCTTGAACCAATGAAATGAGAGGTTCAGTAATTATCCCTACCTATCAGATAGGATTGTTGTGAGCACAAAATGTCTATGAATGTGAAGAGCTTTGCAAACCTTAAAATGGAATCAACCTCACACTTTAACATAACATGGTGGTATAGGTGAAAGAATGTAGAAGTTGCAATCCTATGACCTGGATTCAAATCCTAGCTCTATCACTTATTGCCTAGGCAAACTAGGCAATCTTCAATTTCCTAGGACTCAGTTTCCTAAATTGTAAAATGAGAGGGTTGTACTAACAGTTCTTTGTCCTCAAAGAGAATCAAAATGCTGTCACTGAGGGACAGTGTGTCTGATTATGGCTGATCAGATCAGTATAAGTTTGAAAGACTCTGTCATAGGTCAGGCACAAATAGTCCATATGAACACTTAAACAGGGGAGATGCCTTTAAATTTGTGCATCTCTTGACCAGATAACATCTCAAGCCTTTTCTAATTTTAAATCTATGAATCTCATGATCCTGTAGTGAGATTATTCCTACTGAAAGTTCTTCACAAATTCTAAAATTGATTTAAGAACTGGAGGAAGCCCTTTTCACAAAGCTCATGAGATATAAAATTCCTATAAGATCTTTACTGAAAAGAGACATTAATCATTCAGAAAACTTAGGGATGTGCTTTCTTCGTATATTCCTATATCTTTCCTTTCCTCTTTTTTTGCTTTTATTTTCTCCTTTTCATAATGGTCATTGATTTACATATAGAAGCGACTCTAAAAATCTTTGTCTACCTCACTTGTTTTATAGGTGAAGAAATTGGGGCTTAAAGAGAGAAAAGATCTTGCCCAACATCACATAGGTAGCAACTGGCACTGCCAGTATCAGCACCTGGTCATCTGACTCCAAATCCAGTATTGTTTCTACTAGCATTGACACTATCATTTTTTTCATTGTCTTGAAAGGTTCACATCATTTTGGGAGGACCATTGTCTTTTAATTTTATCCACTGAGATAAATCCAAGTAGAGGGGGCTTTTCCTCCCTCTGTTTCCTATTAGGTACTTTGTAGATTTTTTGTTCATGTTTATATACTAACAATTTATTAGCACCTTTGGACTGGAGTTATCTTTTATGCATATGCTAAGATAATATTGTTTCCTTCCCTTATCTGGTTAAGTAAACCTGCTGCTCACTAGAATAATCAATTCTACCAGCAGTTACTGTTGGGCTAGATTACTTCATTCCAGTCGTAAACCTATGAAGAGAATAATTTTTTTTAAAAAAAAGGTTAGGATGCTCAAGTAATCATGAAGCTGAAAAGTTCAGAATATTGGTCTGAGAGTCATAAATCCTATATCTGTTAACTAGTATTCCCACCAATTCTCAATTTCCTCATTTATCAA
>JAJPUD010000332.1:323128-409348 GCA_023553655.1 Myrmecobius fasciatus | reverse complement strand
TCCCTTAAGAACGGAAATGAAGTCCCTATAGACTGTGAAATAGATCTATATGATGAGTAGCTTTTCTTTTGGGATGCTATAAGAATGATTTCTTTCTTCCATGCTTGTCCATGAATTTTATGTGTGACTGAGACATTTGGGGAGATGCTCCTAGTAGCTTAAACATAGAAGTGATTGATGCTTCCTCAACTCTCTTAGGAATGTGATTCTCCTAGAACCCTAGAGAGACAAAGAAGCAGCAGCTCAAGGTTGATTTGAGTTCATCTGAAGTAGATAGGCTATAAATTCCAGGCAGATTTCTTTATGGTGGTTTGGAAAACTTGGTATAATATTAAGGATTCAAAGAATTTTGGGGAGAGGATGGGACATAAAGTGAGAAGGGGAGAAATCCATACAATTGACATGGGGGGGATTTCTTGAAATAACAGATGAATTTAGCATTGGTTTCTTTCAGAGGAATATCTTGTGGCATATTCATAGCAACCCAAATTTACATCATGTTAAAGGAATTTTTATCATTTTCTGTTAGGGAGATTTCTTTCTCAATAGAAGCTATTTAGATTTTTACCTAAATGAGAAAAAGTTAGAGATGGCCTTTATAGCATGTCTTTATAGCTAATGCTTTCACTTGAAAAAACTCTGTGATTTTCATTGGGGAGGGAAGTTGGAGAGGGAATGAGGGAAAGTAAAAATACAGGAATTAGAACAAAAAGATTTGAGGAAGTTTTACTATTGAAGAAAGAGCTTAAGTCCTTATGCAATAGAACTCCGCATATGGAAAGGCTTTTTTCTCATTGTAGAGCAAAAGTTGACTTAAGAAAACTATCTCTCCACCCCTTTTTTTCTTTTCATTTTATGGTTTTTAAAGAGAATGTTGAATGTATATTTTCAATCCAGACACTTCTGATCCCACTTCTAAAATAACAGTTGAGGAGTTTGGATTCTCCAAATGTTCATTTCATATCCCTCTGATTTGGCTAGCTAGTAATCCTTGGAGACAGAAGAAAATTAGGTTTTATTGGGCCATTGTAATGTCTCATTATTTACATACCTGGCACATGTGGCATATATGTAATGGCACAATTTCCACCCATTATATGACTAGTATCACAAGTCAATAAAAGTGAGTAATAATCAATTCCTGTGCCCAGAAATAAAAGGCAGCCAAACAAATACCCATTTCTGGTTTTCATTTGGTTGTTCAATGGACATTTATTAAGCTAGACTGAAATATTGTATGTCTAGGTTGTAAAATACCATCTGGATAAATTAACTGTTTAAGGGAAACACGCATCCTGGAAAACACTGCAGGAATTTGAAGTTTGAAAGGATTATATAAGCCATCTAGTATAGCTCTTATCCAGACAGGAATCTCTTTTATGATAGTCCTGATGAGTACTTCTCTTGCCTCTACTTGAAATCAAATGATGAGGAGCCCATTACCCTTGAGACAGCCAATTCTACTTTTGGATGGTTCTAACTCTTAAGAAAATCTTTCCCCAGCTTCTTAAACTGTAAGTCATGACCCCATATGGGGTCTTGGAACTGAATGTGTGGGTCAACAATTATGATTATCAGTAAATTCTTGATCTGTATACCTATTTATATATCCATATACCCAGGGTCATGTTAAAAAAAAAATTCAGGCCAAAGGGGTCACAAATGGAAAAAAATTAAGAAACCATGCTTTATATCAAGAAAAATTCTATTTCTCTTTAAATTCCATTTGCTATTTTAAATTTTGTCTTCTAGGGCCAAGCAGAAAATGATAGTCCTTTCAATCCTTTCTCTTCCCTTACCTATGTCTTCTCTGCTTGAGACCAAAGATGCCCAATTCTTCCTTCAACCACTCCCTTGTATGGGATGGTACCTTTCACTATTCTGGTCATTCTTTCCTGGATGTAATCCACTTTGTTAATTTTTTCCTATTATAATGTGAAGTCCACAGTTGAACAATAAAGTCTGCATATTAGGAATTTGCAAAGCTCATTTATTGATAGCAAACTTCCCATACAAGCAAAAGGCCTATCTTTTTAATACTAAAAATTTTACTGTTGTAGATATTTGCTTCCTAGGTGTAGAACTCTACTACTTCTAAAGGATAGCTGAACAACTAGAGAGGTCCCTTGATGGTCTTGTGATGTCAGGATAGCCTCTAGGACATTGAACTGACCTTTTAAGATGATATTTTTGAGCTTACATGAACTAGAGTCATGTAATTAATGAGAATCCTGAATTTATTAAATAATAGGTCACTTTGAGTCTAGATGTGACTTGACAAGGGGAAAGGATGGAACATAATCTGTCATCTTTCACTTTCTAGACATTGTGCTTCTAACTTTGTTTTAGACAGTCAAGTCACATTATTGTTTCTTATGAGTGTATGGCCCACCAAAACCCCGAATCATTTTTTATATAAACTTTCGTCTAGAGCAGTGGTTTCAAACTTAAATAGTAACAGTGGCCACTAAATCAAACATAAAGATTCCTCTGGGGCCACATATTGACTTAGAAAACCACATGTGTTTATATCTTTCTTGTTTTTTTATAATATATCAACACATTAAAATCAGATAGGAACTACATTTTAATGTTATTCAGGCCACATTGAGGAGTGCTGTGGTGTTAAGTGGCCCATGAGCTGCATGTGGCCAATGAGCTGTGTCTTTGACACCACTGACCTAAATAACTTTCTTTTATACTTTATGCAGGCAGTTAATTTTTTAAAACTGTGGATAGGAATTCAGATTTAGTAGTGACAAATGCAATCTCATTCTACTGGCCCATTAGTTTAGCCTGAGCATTTTTTCTTCTAAAGAGCACTTTTTTCTTCTTACCATGTAATTCATGGTCAGATTAGATTGTAAATCCCCTTCCTCCAGTATTTTCCTGTGGCTCCTATATTCTTGGCATTTAACTAAGTATCGTACAGATAGAATGTAGTATCACAGTCAAGTAATTTGCTTCCTGATAAGGAAGGACAAATGACTATTAAGATACTAAATTGGCTTATGTGGTTCCTTTTATCCTAAATCTCATTGCGTACCGATATTTTATGATGGTTTTATATTAAAATTTCATATAAAATTCCAGAAATGAAAGCCAAAAAAGTAAGAGGAGTCTTTTTCTCATATACTGTGAATGTGAGTATATACATACATATAAAAGAAAAAAATATATATGAGAAAAAAAGTGAACTAGTTATGTGGCAAGAATAAGGACCAACTTGGAGCTGTGAACGGATACAGCCATTCTGGAGAACAATTTGGAGCTATGCTCAAAAAGTTATCAAACAGTGCATACCCTTTGACCCAGCAGTGTTTCTACTGGGCCTATATCCCAAAGAGATTTTAAAGGAGGGAAAGGGCCCCACATGTGCAAAAATGTTTGTGGCAGCCCTTTTTGTAGTGGCAAGAAACTGGAAATTGAAAAGATGCCCATCAATTGGAGAATGGCTGAATAAATTATGGTATATGAATACTATGGAATATTATTGTTCTGTAAGAAATGACCAGCAAGATGATTTCAGAGAGGCCTGGAGAGACTTACATGAACTGATGCTGAGTGAAATGAGCAGAACCAGGAGATCATTATACACGGCAACAACAGTACTATATGACGATCAATTCTGATGGACATGGCTCTCTTCAACAAGGAAATGTTTCAAACCACCTCCAATTGTTCACTGAAGAAAGCCATATACACCCAGAGAGAGGGATGTGAAATGTGGACCACAACATAACATTCTCATACTCCTTGATTGATGTTTGCTTACATTGTGTTTCCTTTATCTGATATATCGTTTGTGTAGACAAGATTTTTCTTGCACAACAATGACAAGTTTGGAAATATGTATACATATATTCGATTTGCCAATATTTTAACATAATTAACATGTAGTGGATATCCTGCCATCTAGGGGAGGGGTGGGGAGTTGGGGGAAAAATTTGTAACGGAAAGCTATGTAAGGGTTATTGTTGAAGAATTACCCACACATATGTTATGCAAATAAAATTAAAAAAAAAAAGAATAAGGACCAACTAATAGCTTCCATGCGCTATTGGTATTCTCGTAATGTCAAAAGAAAGGTAGATCCCCAGTATATTGGGTGGGCTCCATATGGAGGGACATGAGGAGGAATCTCAGAGGATGAGATAAAGCAGGTATGATTAGGCAGCTATCTACATTGTTGGAGGAAAGCAATACATTGATAAGATCATAGTTCCATTGGTATGTTACATTATTTGAGTGTAAAATATGATATGAAAAGATAAAAATATGCATCTTTATTTTCTATTATACTTTGAGAAACATAAAATATTATTTTTTTAAACTTTTGTGTTTAATTTTAGAGCAGGATTTCTTAAATGTTTTCTACTTGTGACTCCTTTTCACTCAAGAAATTTTTATGCAATCTCGGACGTATAAATATATAAAATAGGTATAAAAATCAAACATTTATTGATAATGAACCATAATTCATGATCTCCACATTCAGTTATGGAAAGTCACATCCTTATTCTTCATTCTCTTCATCTTCCTCTTCTTCATCCTCATTCTCACTGATATAAAGCCTTCTAAAGTTCACAAAGCACGTTTGGTCTTCCCAACAACCCTGTGAGGTAATAGTATTACACAATTAATAAATTGTCACAGTGTAGCTATAGTGCAGTATTGGCTTATCAATAGCTTGATACTTATAGATGTTCAACAAATTCATAAAATTATATTGTTGAAAGACAGCTAGGTGGTACATTGGATAGAACTGGGAGCCCAAGAAGACTCTTCTTCCAGAGTTCAAATCTGTCCTCAGACAATTACTTAAGAGAAGTCACAACCCTGTTGCTCAGTTTCCTCACTTTTAAAATAAGCTGGAGAAGGAAATGGAAAACTAGTCCAGTAATTCTGCCAAAACAACAACAACAACAATAACAAAAACAAAACAAAACAAAAAAACAAAGGGAGGAAGGGTCAGAGTAAATCAGACCTAAGTAGAAAAGGATTAAACAACAAGTATTGTTGAAACTTTTAAATTTAATAGCTTATTGCTTAACTGTTCTATTAAGACCTTTAACACATTAAAGTGTTTCTTAAATATTAGCCTCTTGTATTGAAGGGTAAAAAAAATAACAATTGATTACTTTCCCAGAGCATTTTTGGTATATGGGCTAGCACGCATTAGGTCACTAAACCATCTCAAATAGCTTCAACAACTTTTATATAGTAGTTGAAAGCAGCTCATATCTTTTTATCTTTTTTGAGTCTCAAAATTGCTCTCTGAGTTGTTACCACACTATATAGTTGAGGAAAATTCAGTTCAGAGTAACTTAGTGAGAAATAAGGAACATTGAGTTGGGTTGAATTGGGTTCAAATTAAACCTCTGACATCTATTAGGTAAGTCATGTTACAATTCAAAGTCTCAGTTTTATCTCTTGTAAAAAGAGAATAATGTTAACACGTATCTCAAAGGGTTGTTGGAAAGATCAAGGAAATAATGGGCTTTGTGAAACTTAGAAGGTGTTAAGTCAGTGATGATGAAGATGAGGAAGAGGATGAAGAAAACATGATAATATGACCTTCCAAAAGAATCGCTTAGCTAATAAGTAAAATTCAGAGCTAGGATTGAAGCCCAGACATTGTGAATCCAAATTCACAACTCTTTATCTCACTTTATTTTGCCAATATTTATGGAGATACATTCTATTAATTTACCATTTACTAAAAGATTTTATAAAGTAGATTCACATTAGCTGGAATGTTGTTTTATACATATACATATACACATACATTCACAAATGTGTTTGAAAAACAGAACCTGCAAGAAAAAAAAACTCCCTAATCTTATTATTTGCTTAAGTAATAACCTAGATTTTTCCTTTTTCCTAGTTATGTTGGAAATGATAATTACTTATAATTATAATTAATTAATGACTGGCAGCATGACATAGTAGATAGAGCTGGCTTTGGAACCCAGGAAGAATTATATTCATGTTTGAACTCTGAAAAACACTGGCAGTGTGTCCCTGGACAAGATACTTAATTATTCAATGTTTTAGGTGAATTTCTAAGATTATATAAGTTGCAATGAACGTCCTGTCTCTTAGAGAGTTTCCTATATTAATGAAATTGCAATTCCAGTTTCTATCCAACGAGCTAATATAGTTTGAGCACCTGTTGTCTATGTAGCATCAATACAGAATCTTAAGAAAGCCAAAGCTATTCAAAATAATACAGCTTTACCATTTGTTATCTTGGCATCTTGGAAAGCATGATAGAGGTTGATTAAAAATATGGGTCCTGGCTTCTTGGAAAACTAAAATTCTAAGACATACAAAACTAATATGCATTTCCTCTTATACATAGAAGAAGGAAAAAAACACAAGATAATATACTTCAAATACTGAAAAAGTCATAAATGAAAATAGACGTAATATTTGATAATATTTGGCAAAATCCTTTTTCCCTGTATCTGTTCCATATCTTCATTAGACCTGAATTTAAGTCTGTTTATGAGGCCTTATCTGGGTAATCCTTGAAAAATAGTCTCCAATCCTATCATCCAATTATTCTAGATAATGCTGTAAAATTATAAGCTTAAAGCCAGTCATTTATCTTCATTCACAGAGGATTGTTCCTTCCAGTGATAAAATCACAAATCCATATTATCATCTCTATGCTCTATCCCCAGCAAAGCAGGAATTTAAGTTGTTGTAAGGAATTTTTTTTTAGTTTTAAAGATACTAAATGTTGATATGGTAAAACATAAAGGGCATTTGGATGAATTTTCCTCTATTTCATTTCAAGTTATTAATTGCCTCTTTCCTTGTTCTTCTGCCACAAAAGTTCTCATATTCTTTACACATTCAATGAATTCTTTAGGAAAAATCTTGTGTAGATTTCAAGAGTTTAAAGAATGGACATAACCTTCCCCAGATCAGTTACCATCCAATCTAGCATAAGAATCTTAGCAAGTAAGCATTTGTTATTTATTATCAATGTAAATACCAAACAAATCTGTGAGTCAGAAGTGGAATTGAACTGTTGGCCACATCAATACAAAGAGATATTTAAAAATTCTGGGACTGATGAATAGTCCCCTGCCTTTTCATTCTCTCAGAGTTATATTTCAATACTTCTCAGATGGTAGGAAAATATGAGTTCAGATGAACAATTGAGGCAAATTTTGTTCTCTTCTCCTTTGGAAGAGAAATGTGTGTACCCTACTGTTGAATGAGTCTCTTTCCACAACCCTTCCCTTTTCCCTGATGTAATGAGCTCCTACTTCAGTGTCAAAATACATTTGGCCTCCATCTTCAGAATTCAGTATAAACTCAGTATAAAATATATTTAAAAAGTATTTAGACACTTGGGCTCGCCTCCTGCCCCTATTCATTAATTCTTCCCTATGTTTCTATGAAGAAGAGAGATAGCATGATAGAGAGGAAAGGAAATGGGGCTTGGAATCAGGAAAACTTCAGGTCAGATCCTACCTCAGATATTCACTATCTGGGTGACTTTAAGCAAATAAGGCAATTTCTCTGTGCCTTATTTTCACTCTCTATAAAATAAAGTCTAGATGATTTTTAAGGTTCCTTCCAGTCTTAAATCTGTGACTTCATTCATTCAGTTCAATACACACTCAAGTTCTCATGATGACAAGGACACTATAAAGAATCAGCTTGAGGATATATGGTTTGGATTTTGGAACTAATTGTTGTGTCTTGTGTACTAATGTGAAATGGGTGACATCCTTTCTATCCCATATAAAAATAAAAAAGATAATGATAATAAAAGTAGTATCTAGATTTTATTTAGTGCCTATTATGTCAACTGAGTTATCTAGATGACATTGTAGATAGAATTCTGGGCTTAGAGTCAAGAAGACTCATCTCCATGAATTCAAATCCGTCCTCAGATACATCTTAGCTCTATGGCACTGAACAAGTCCCTTCACTTTGTGTGCCTCAGTTTCTTCATCTGTAAAATGAGCTAGAGAATGAAATGGCCAACTGTTCCAGTATCTTTTCCTAGAGAATCCCAAATGGAGTCAGAAAGAGAAAGAAACAACTGAACTACAATATCAGGCATTGTGTTAACATATACATACATATACATATATGTATATATGTATATATACATACATATATATATAAATGAGATTATAAATATATATATATAATCTTATTCAATTATCACAATAATTCAATAATATTTGTAGTTATTCCTCCTAAACATTTGTGGAAACTGAGGCAAATCCAGATTAAGACACTTACCCAAAGTTCATACATCTAATAAGACTCAATTGTCTAACCACTGAACCATCCAAAGGTCTTTAGAAATTGGTCCCCAAATAATTATGTCACACTCTTTCCTCACTCTCTGCTTCAACCAATAGAGGTAACTTGCTATTCTCTGTTGGCAGTTTTTTAGCTCTTATTTCCTTGCCTTTATATAGGCTGTTTCCAATACTTAGAATACTTTTTTGCCTTCACTTGTACTGCTTGACATGGTTAACTCCCTTTGAATTCAGTTTAAATGCCACCATCAACAGATCTCACTAACTCCTTCTTCCCTCCCCCAAATCCCCAAAATTATTCTTTATTTACTTTTAAAATATTTTGTTTTGACTATTAGTTGAACCAACTAGTCAAATGTATACTCTTTGAGTATAAATTTTTTTTTCTTTGTATCTTCAATGTTTCTTTTGATTTTCTTTGTATCCTCAATGTTTTGAATGAGATTAATATATGTTAAACATGTAGCACAGTGCCTGATGAATATATTGGTCAAAAATTTAATAGAGAAAAATGATAGTTAAGTTAGAGGCTCAAAATAAATGAAATATTTTAGAAACTTCAGGACAACCCCTCTAACTCATTCTCAACAATGTCTAGGTATCTTTTATTCATAAGCTAACTTTTAACAAATAAGGACAAGAATTAACCTGCTGAAACATTAGAGCAGTGAATGGCCAGTTGGAATAATAGACTGGGTAATTTGAGTAAAGTGATTTGAATAGAATATTACAATTTTGAAATATATGGCAATATTTCATCTATGTCCATATGATGAAAAATGATTAATTTGCAAAGCACTAAAATTAGGATGCAAGACAGGAAGACTAATTTTTTGAAGGAAATACATATTTCTTAATTACTCATTATGAGCCAGATGCTTTACAAATATTGTCTCATTTGATCCTTACAACAATTCTGTAATATGGGTGCTATTGTTGACTCAAATTTTTTGGAGGAAACTGAGGAAGACAAAAGTTAAGTGACTTGCTGAAGGTCAAACAGCTAGTAAGTGCCATCTAGCTGCCTTTTCTAAAAATTAAAAAAAATAATTCAGAGACACATTGATTTCACCTCTGTGTACTCTGCCAAATTGGAGGGCAGTTTTCAACTGTTTGTTCCAGTTTTGTTTCTGTTTTTCAAACAGCAAACTATTAAAGATAGCTTGAGGAATAATCTGAAAGCCAAAGCTTTCCATCACTAGAGCAGGGGGCTGGAGACAATGGCTTTAATTAATTAATTAATTGGCACCCAATTCATCTTCTGGGTAATAAAGATGTTGGCATCTGCTGAAAGTTATGCTCTAGAGCTCTGATTTCAGGTCTAGTCAACACCCTCACACCTACCCAATCAAACAATAATGGCAGTAAGGAAAATCTTTCACATTGTGTAGAATTATGTCTCATGAGCATCAACACTGCTCTTGATATGGGTATATGCAGATATAAATGTAGATTCTACATACATATATATATATAAATATTGATTTTTTCCTCTTAGCCTTGGTACATTTCCTTCATTTGAATCAGTGAATTTCAACCATAAAATATGTCAGGGTGTCTGTTTTAGTGAAGAAATCTCACCATTTAGAGCTATAAAATACACAGAATTGAAAGCTGACACCTAATATATTTTTTCATTAGAGACAGATGTTCAACGCAAACTCAATTCTTCAGGCATTCATAAAAATCAGGATGGAAAAAAATGTTATGGTATAGCATACAAAAACTAATAATTATGTGTTTGGAGTAAATTTTAATGAATATTGTTTTAATTAGAATAATTTTTGACAAAGAAAAAGTTATTTTTTCTGTGTATCAGACTCTTCTGCATATGTTTTATGTATTGAGTTCATCTTGTTTTTTATCACTGGAATTTTTTAAATGCTTGAGTAATACAGTTGAATAACAATTGATAAGAACATTTTTGCATTAATGATAAATGTAGCAAATTGCTTTTTGTGAGTGACAACAGAAATCCCTACAGTGAGATTTTATTCCTGGATATGGAAAATAAAATGGCCTCTCTGACAGCACACATACACACCCACAGATCTATGTAGGTATATCTATATGTACATGTATATATGTGTAAACATAGATCTCTGTATATATACATGCATATAAAATGCCTTTTGTCATGAATCAGAAAACAAAATTGAAAATACTTTTTTTATTAGCACGAGAAAATATAGACCAATCTGGAGAATAAGGCATAAAAATTGTTAGCTGACTTTTTTTTTTTTTTTTTGGTATCTTGAAGCTATTACTTCCATTCCTGGCTCTAGTTATACTGCGTATATTTCTGAAATAATGTCAGGTCTGCTTAGGCTACCTCTGTGGTGAGCACTCATAGCTACTGATGTCTGACCACCTGCAGAAGTCATTATACTCACGAGGAGCTAAAATGTGAGCTATCTTGTGGAGAAAATGAAGCATAAAAATGATTTCCATTCCCTAGGTTCAACATCACCCCCTCCTTAAAAAAATGTTTCACATCAAACAGATGTTCGTTTTTTAGGATTTTCTGTGTGATCTAAATGTCTCAGACTTAGTGAATTTCACTTTAATCCAACTCCCAGGTCTATTGTTCCAAGCGGGTCATCCATTGATAGAAGGTTTCAGCAAGTTGATTCTTGTTCTCATTTATTAAAAATTAGCTTATGAATGAGTTAGTGTGGTTGACCTGAAGTTTCTAAAATATTTGACTTGTTTTGAGCACCTAACTTAACTACCCATCCCCATTAAATTTTTGTCCAGTATATGCAAAATAATTTGAAAATGCATGTAATGTAGGGGAAGCTAGGTGGGGCAATGGAAAGAGTACCAGCCCTGAAGTCAGGAGGACCTGAGTTCAAATCTGGTTTCAGACATTTAATACTTCCTACCTGTGTGACCTTAGGCAAGGTAATTTAACCCCAATTGCCTCAGCAAAAAAAAAAATCATATAATGTGCATAAAGTAATATGGCATCTGGAGTGGAGGGTCAACCTTGGTCTTGGGACAATCTAGCTTCTGACCCAGTAAGTTTGGCCATAGACATGTCACTTCACTTCTATATACCTTAGGCAAGTAGTCTCTAAACTTTTAAAACCTTGGGCTGTCATATCAGTAAAAAAAATGCTTGAGGCACATACCCTGAGCCTGTGTATATTTACTTATTTATTTCAACTGATTCTCCTTTATAAATAATTATGCATATTATAAAACTTACACAAAAGATAAAGATGAAATGTTTGATCCTACACTGAGTAAGGAGCCACAAGGAATTTATTGACTAGGGGAAGGACATGATCAGATATGTGCTTTAGGAAAATAATTTTTTCAGTTATATGGAACATGAAGTATAATGGAAAAAGATTTGAAGCAGGAGAGTTTAATAATAAAGGTGAAAGGTGATTAGGATCTAAATTAATGTGGTGGCTTTATGGCAAAAGAGTAGAAATGAGAGGTTTGGAACTAGACATGACAAGATTTAGCAGTTGTTTGAATGTAGATATATATATATATATATATAGATAGATAGATAGATAGTTATGTGAAGTGAGGGGAAAATGAAACACTGACGATATCACCAAGATTGTAAGAACCTAAGGGCCTTGAAAGATGATGGTGCTCTGAACAATAAAAGGGAAGTTGAGAGATGGATGGATTTGGGAGAAGATATAATGAGATCTGAGATCCAGATTGTAACCAATTCATGCCTGCTCATCCTGTATACTTCATTCTGTCCTACACAAAATGAAAAAGAGGAGGCATTTGGGTCTTATTATTAGAGTTCCATAAGACCTCAGAGACCTTCAAGTCCAACCCTCTCATTTTCTGGATGAGACATAGGAACTCAATGAGACTGTGACTAACCCAAAGTTACAGATGTAAAAATCATCAGAAGTAGGATTTGAACCCAAGTTCTCTGACTCTGGAGACATTCTTCTTTTACTTCAGTCACAAAGTGATCTGGGAGCAAAGGGTGAAGGTGAAATTTTCTTATCGACATCTGACTATCTTCTGTGCTGCCATAGAGTATATGGTAGGACTACCTTAAAGGCAACTCTCAGGTCTCAGGAAGGAGGATATTGGGATCTTGAACATCATGGGGAAGGATTTGGGTGGGGGAATATTAGGATATAAGGGTAAGTGTGAGGACAGAATATGACCTGTCTTTCCATTTTTTGACTGATCACACAGCCCAATAAAATCAGAAGCCCAGACCCAAACTTCCAAGCTGATACTCCCAAAACTGTATTAGGCAGCAATAAAAATTAGTATAAGACTCTTAAAGGTCTTTGATTCTAGTTGTGCAGATAAGATATACATGTAAAGTATTAAATAATCCTAAAAACATAGTACATGATAATAGCAAGAATTAATACCTAATATTTATGTAGCACTTTAAGGATTGCAAAACACATTAAATTTATATCATTTGAATATTATTAGTATATGCCAAATAATAAATATGTGGGGCAGATAGTAGTTTGGAAATTCAAAATAAAAAGAGAAAAATAAAATCTCAAATGAATGACAAAGACTGTATGAAATAAATAGAATTTCAGTTGGGCTTTAAAGGATAGAATGTGTTGAGATATAAGGGCATCCCAAGTTGGGGGAAATATATAAAGGCATGACAACCAGTCCAAACCAGCCATTTTAGAGAGAAAGACTGGAGAGACTAAGCCTTATAGAAAGCAGGGGATACGTGGTAGGAAGCAAGGAAGGTAAGATTGGAAAGGCTCCAGATGTACACCAGAATGATGAGTTTGATATTTGCCTATGAGTAAAAAAAGGAATCACTCATGGTTTTTGAGGAAGGAGATGGCATAGTAGAAATGGGATTTTAGAGAATTAATTTAACAATGTTCTATAAAAAGGAAGAAAAAATAGAATGAAGGGAAACCTTCAATTCATATGTAAAACATGCAGAATTTGTGCCATGGGAATGTCCATGGAAATAGAAAGATAGAATATGTTGAAGAAAAACTAAACAAGATGTGATAACTTACTTGATAGAAGGATCAAAAGAGGGAGAGGTGTTAAAAGTTTATAGAATAGAAAATGATTGCTAATGTGATTCTGATAGGTATGTTTGCCCAGATCCATTATCTAGGAGAAGCAGCATGATATATTCAGAAAAGCCAGGATTCAGTTAGAGGTTCAAATTCTGGCATTGCTGCTTATCACCTGCCAGACCTTGAACAAGCAAGCCACAACACCTCTGAAGCCTCAATTTTTCTTCTATAAAGTGAACTGGGTAGAATAGATGATCCCAAAATCCTTTCCAACTTGAATCCTACCCTCTCACCAAATTTCCTCTGCTTTCTCTTTGTTTCTTACAGGTAACGAGATAACAGCAGAAACATTTATGGAGAAATTGGATAATGGTGCCTTGCTCTGTCAGCTTGCAGAAACTGTACAAGAGAAATTCAAAGACAATACTGATGCTAATAAGCCCGCTAAGGTAAAGCCTACCAGAGTGGTCTTTATTTATTCATTCATTTGTTCAGACATTCATTCATTTTTTATTTGTTTGTTTATTTATTTTTTGTTTATGATGCACTGTTAATGTGCAGCCTGGATCAATATGAAATCCAACTGAATTATGGAATGTGTGTGTGTGTGCGCACATGCATGTGTGCGCCCAGCTGAATGAAGATCTCATTTAATGAGAAATCACAGCATTTCTTAGAAGGTTGATCTGAGTCTTAATTAGACAATGCATGATTTTAGTTCCACTCTGCTTTTACAATCCCTTTGGTAAGGCTAATTACTGTAGATAGGAGGATTTGACTGAAGTGGGTGGCAACTGACTGAGTTTGAAATTGCAATTAGTAAAGGAACTGATTAAAAACTTCTGTCATCAGTTTGTGATTTAAAATTTGGTATCAAGATTTACTTACCAAGAACTTCTGTTGTCTAGCTTATCACAGTGATTGAAGGAAAGAATGTTAAATTAGAGGTATTTTTTTCTTACCTTTAGCTGTAACCATTTATGTATATGTATATATGTGTACATATGAAATATATGTATAAATGTTGTATGCATGAATGTTTATACACACATGCATATATGTACATGTAGACAAATATATAAATGTTTGTTTTATGTGTATGTATGTGTATATGCACATCCGTGTATAGATTATTATGTGTATGTATGTATATATACATATACATATGTATGTATCATATGCATATATATTGGATTGGATTGAATTTCTCTATCCTCAGGGTAAAAGTCCAGGGAATATTTAAGGGTCCCTGACTGATTACTGATCAATATGAGAACATTGATCTGTTCTGTTTTTGATCAGAGGCTATTCATTCCTCTTAAGGAAATCTTCTGGTTCCCTCTTCCCCGTTATTCACATTAATGATGCTGGACTTAGGGCAGACATCTAGTATGCTTAGACTCTTGTGGCTCAGAATTTCCTATCTAAAGAGACTCACCAGCCTCAGCCTCGACCACAGCATCACTTCAGCTAAAATATTAACTCAAACAACATTGCCATTTTACAATATCATTGTAGGATTTGCAGACACTTTATATATGATTCATTTTCTCCTTTCACCATCCCTTTTAGATAGGTGCTTTCATTTTTTTATAGATGAGGAAACTGAATCTGAGTTGATTTTACCAGACCGACACAACTATCTGAAGTATGAAACCCAGATTTTCCTATTACTTAGGCATTTTATTTACCAACTCCACCCCATCCTTGAACTCTCATTCCTTTTCTACAGATAGTTGCTAATTATTATTTTCTTCTCTACACATGTTTATAATAAAATTTGGGAATTAAATGCAATCATTTTTGTAAAGCATATTCAACATAAATTTAAATAAAAGGAAGGGATGTATTATTTTGTAGAAATTCTTACAAAGGAACTTGCAGGAACATAAATTCAGGACTGGAAAAAACCTCATAAGCCATCTAATTCAATCCTTTCATTCTGCAGAAGACAAAATAGACCCATAGAGGTCATAGGCGTTTCAAGATAACTTAGATAATAAGTGGCAGAATCACCATTCAAACTCAGTCCCTCTGATCTCACATCCTCTGGTTCCACTTTTCATTAACAGAAAAGGAAAAACTTATAAGCAGTTAAATGTATGACATCTATTTTAAACAAAAGAATTGCAAGAATTCACATAAGACACATGGTATTGCAGAATAGTCATTGGTTGTTTTTTTAAGATATGTAAAATCATTTTTCTTTGTTTTTCTGAGTATTTATTGGGGGGGAGAAGCATACCAACGGACAGCTAGGTAGCGTAGTGGATAGAACACCAGCCCTGAAGTCAGGAAGACCTGAGTTCAAATCTGACCTCAGACACTTAACACTTCCTAGCTGTGGTGTGACCCTGGGCAAGTCACTTAACCCCAATTGCCTCAGCAAAACAAAAAAACAAAAACAAACAAAAACAACCCCCCCAAAAAAAACAAAAAACAAACCAAACAACCCCCTTTCCCTGCCATTCCAAGTCTCATCTGACAGGTGTCATGGGCTAGTAAATAGAAAGCAGACTTGAGAGTAGGCAGAACTGAGTTCAAACCCTTCTTCTGTCATATCTTTTAGCATTATGACTAGGGATATGGTGATCCACTCTCCAGTGCCTTAGTGCTTTTGCTAAGACTATGGATAAAATCCCAGGTAAATAACAACCAAAATCAAAGTTATTCTGATATCTCAATAGTTTCTCCTTCAGTAAAATGGGAGTTCCTTGGATTCCTTTTACAGAAATACCTTTAACAATTTTGTAGCTGCAATTCCGTGTTGAAGCATGAAGCTTTCTAAAGGCTTTGCCAATATAATTTCAGCTTCAGCAATCCCTGCCAAGCTGAACATCTTTGAGTGTAGTTTGGAAATAACTTATATATCTGCCATTGTGGATCAGCTCCATACTCAGAAGGTTAGCCTCTGAATACTCATATTTGTCAATCACATAGAACCTGGCAGGGCTACCCTTGTTAGCTGGAGGCTTAGGCTCCCCACATCACCAATCGTTTTATGTATCAAGCCATTGTTTTAAAGTATAAACAAGACCAAATTACCCAAAACAAGTATCTTTTTACCTGTGTATTCCTCATTTAGACTACATGTAGAGCAGCAGTGGTTAGTCATAGGGACACATTTTCTAAAAATGCTTTGTCACTGAGTTTAGTTACAGTCATTTATCCTTTTCTGATGTCCTTCCCAATGGCCTGGATTCCTCCCCTAGTTGCTACCTTCTGATAAGAGAACATAGCTCCTAGTGCCAGGGAACTTTATGTAAGAGCTGTGGTGTGGAAAATTCATCGGTGTCCTGAGTCTCCTTAGAACATGGTAGTGAAGTCTCATATTGTCTTAGTCTCTTTGGCTGTGTCAATTTGTGATACAAAAAGAAATCCTCTGGCTGACATGTAGCTGCATCTCAAGTGTATGGACTTCTTAGACTCTTCCCCAATGCAACTAACACCTCTCTGATTTTGTTTCTTCTTTTCAAAAGAATTGAGAGGTCAACATGAAATGAGTGATGCAAGATTAACATAAACACATTAGCTGAAATGAAACGCATTACAAAAAGCCAGCAAGAAGGGCAATTGGGATGTAGTTAAACGAATCTCAAGATAAGTTAAGATCAGGTAAAAATAGAGTAGAGTTAAAAGGGGAAGCTTTAAGCAACATCTTTTCTCAAAAATTGATGATGATTTTAGACTAAAAAAGCTTGAAACAGCTATTTTTAGAAGAGAAACATCTTATCTGTTAACACTGTAAAGGCCAAACTTGTTTTTGTTATAATAAACATTTAAACAAAATATAAGTATAAAGCCATTGATCCTCCTGAAAGAGCCCTGCATTTGAACTTAAAGGAGACGGGTTTGAATTCTGGCCCTACTACTTAATACATGCATAATCCTGGGTATTTCATCTTTATAGAACTCATTTTTTTTGTCTATTAAATGAGGCCATTGGACTAGATGACCTTGGAAGTTTCTTCCAGTTCTAAATGTATGACCTTCTGACTATTCTACTTTGTTTAAAGACAAATTAAAACTTGATTAAAATTACTTTCATTTAGAGGGTCTATTTTATCACATTGCTTTATCTCTATGCTTTTGAGGTCCAAGTTGCTAGTTTAATTGAACAGGTGTATTATGGTACAATGAAAATAAAGATAATTTTTTATCCTCTTAATTTTTTTGAGAAAATTCTCATAGGAAGAGAAATTGGTTGATGATAAATCACAGTATGCTTCTCTTGGAAGCCTTGGCCATTTTGTAACAATAATAGTGAGATCTATATAGCACTTTAAAGTATGTAGAGCATTTTACATATTTTATGTCTTGACCTAATTTGATCTTAATAACAACTATATGGAGTAAGTAATTATCAACCCAATTTTACAATTGTAGAAACTGAGGCAAAGAGAGGTTAAGTGCCCAAATGCCTGAGTCAGGATTTGAACTGAAATTTTCCTGTTCCAAGTCCAACACCATCCACTGGGTTACCTAGCTACATCTTAGAGTAAATTCATTGATTCTATATAAGCTATTTAGAAAGTTTCTGGTAATTACAAGAACCTAAAAAAAAAACACAGATCTGTCCTGCCTCCAAGAGGTTCTATTGAACTGAATTAAAACATTAAAACTTATATTAAATCAGATGAAATTATTAGATACAATCAAGGATAGAGACCACCATCGTTTTCTTTTTTGTGCCCTTACTTGTCAGATAAGTTCCATCAAGGGATAGAGGTTATTATGTAGCTCAGGAGACTTTTATCACCCTGAGTATAGATCTATTGAGGTGACTGCTTAGCTGCTTAGCAGAGCCATTTAATACACACACACACACACACACACCCCATCTCTCCTCTTCTTTCTCTTCCTCCTTTTATTCTGTGTTCTTTGTTTTCCTTTTCCAAATATACCATGAACTCATCAGTTAATGGACATTATTAAGCTTCTACATTGTGCCAAAATCTATACATATATAGTTTTCTTACTTTTTCTTAGAGCATCCATTGATGTGATGTTTCAGAATCTGAGGTTCATAAAACAAGGGCTATACATGTACTAAGTAGATCTTTGTGGATAAATCACGTTTTTCTAATTAACGTTCTGAGAATGTAAATAATCAAAATTAGTCTCTGCCTCTTACAGTCCCTATGTTCATTTAATAATCCTTATAACTTTCTTATTATTTTCCTGAGTCCCACAAAAATTTGCCTTGAATGTATTTTTCATGTGTATATTTGTGTGTAATACACACATACATATATACTATTTATACATACTATAGATAAGTATGTGTGTAGCTATTGTATTCCTAAATAGAATATAAACTCTTTGAGGGCAGTAGTTAAACTGTCCTCTATCTCTAGTATCTCTAGTATCTCTAGTCCCAATTCTATGCCTTGAATATTTCTGGCACTTAAAATGTTTGTTTATTGACTGAGTTGATGATTTATGTTGGGAAAGAGATTTTCTACATCAATAGTTTCCTAAAGTGATAAAATCATAAGTTCAAACTAATATGTTTGTGGGGGAGGGAAGAGAGTTATAAAAAGTAAGAAGAGGACCTGTGATTTTGTTATTATAGGCCAACAGTTCTCAAAGTTTTTGATCTCAAGATCTCTTTATATTCTTAAAAATTATTAAGAACCATAAAGAACTTTTTCTTGTACATGCATTCTGTCTCAATATGTACTACATAAGCAAAACTGACAACTTAAATATATTCATTTAAAAATAAAAATAATAAGCCTGTTACATATTAGTATAGGTAATACATTTCTCAAGCCAAGTATTTATTAATTTCTTGCTATGTGCCAGACACTGTGCCAAGTATTGGAGATACAAATAGATGTATATAGAACCCTCAAGAAGCCTACATTCTATTTTTTTCCCTTAACAAACACATTTTATCAAATAAAACTTGAGCCTAGTAGGCATATTTATATCCCTTCTTCAAAAAGATATAATCTTCAATAGAAAATGTTTACATCCTTTGAAAGCTTTAGCTTTTTTGCTATCATATATATTTTCCTCTTGGAAGAAGCTGACATAGAGAACTTCAGTCATGTCCTTAATCACAGCTTGCTACCCTAGAGACTGAGGAATTTCTCTCTGGGTAAGATGTGGAACTCTTTCTCTCAAAAATATAAGCCAGAAAACCATCCAAAGAGAGTGAAGAAAGTGGATCTGTCTTCTCTTAAACCTTCACCCATACTATCTGTCACAGAGGTTTGGGGCATTGATCTCTACCAATGGGAAGAGAGTTCCTCAGCTATATACTTTGGGGCTCTGGTTACATTTAAGAATAATATATACAAAGGAGCTGAAGAGGGTAGGGGAGGAGATGAAGGTACCTAAAATTGTCAAGAAAGTGTGGGAGAGTCCAAAGTACAGCTTGGGAATTAAGAAACAGCTAGCTTAAGTTTCATTCTTAAAATGGGGGTTCTAGGAGGAGATAGCCAAGGAAAGGGAAAGGCAAAAAAGGGTGGAAAGTATTTTAAATGAAGTTCAGATGTGAAGAAGTTTCTGGGGCATTATGGAAAAAAAAACTGGGAAAGTTAAGAGTGCAGCTTGGAAAGGAATTTTTCTTATGAAGAAAAACATTTTTATAAAACAAAACAAAAACTTAATGAGATTAGAGTCATTGTTTAACATTTTTGTTGTTGATGCAATTTTCTTTAACATCTGGCTGAAAAGAAGACAACTGAATTCTCCTATCCTCTTCCACATTCAATATTTTAGCATGTTGTTTTTGTTACAGCTATGTAAATGGAAAAGAGAAGAATATTTTAACAAACACTAATTATTTAATAATTATTATGAAAATAGCATCAATCTCACAGATTCCTTGAAAGGACCTCAAACTCCCTTTGAGAACTTCTGGTACTGGGTAACCTCAATTATCTCAGAAAGCCTCTTCTCAATAATTTATAGGTTTAGAGAGTTACCTAAGAGAGGCTTCGTGGCATTGTAGTTAGAATGATGACCTTAATTCCAGAAGGACCCAGATTCATGCACTGCCTATGATATATACTAGTTGTGTGTCTCTGAGCAAAATTACTTTTCAGTATTCTAGGTAACTCTTTCATTACATTTATGCATATAAAAGAAATATTTTCAAAAAAATCTCTGAACTTAAAAAAAGTCAATTTTTACAACATCCATTTTTTGGAGAAAATGTTAATGTCTTCATTTTTTTTACTTTAAAAAATTGACATAAGCAATACATGATAAGATCCTAATCTCTAGGTCATATGATTGGTTGGATTAATGTGTGAATATCTATTGAATGAATGAATGAAGGAAAGAAAGAATAGTGACTGGGTTGTCATGACAGATTGATGTATGGATTGGCTCTGGATGAAAGTGGTCAGCTCAGAATGATATTATTATTTATACTATATTGGCTCTTTGCTTCCTAGCCCAGATGCAGATCAACTCTCTTATCCATCTTGTGGAGTAACATATTGCCTTAGCGAAACTCTCACTGACTTGTACAATACTTTTTTTTTTTTTGATGTGGACTAGAATTCTTTAGTCTTTGAATATGTCGCACCACAAAGAGTACATACCCCCTTCCTCTTTACATTCCCTTTTATTAGATTCATCTATTATCTTACTATTGCCCAGACAGCACTGAGTTCCTCTGAGGGCAGAGCTTCCATTGACTTCAAAGGGCACTGGACATTTAGATCAGGTTTGAAGGATAGATAGCAACATTGGCAAAAGAACCACTGTTACTTAGTAGAATGCCACATTATGCTCCAAGAGGAAATTTGCTCATTCATAGCCCAATGAGAGAATTCAGCCCTTGTTTGGGGAAAGAACATCCTAGGTGCATCAAGGATACCCAGTTTCCTGATCGGCTCAAATCAACAATGCTTCAGGATATTGTAGAATTTAGGAAATAATAGAAAGAAAGACTAGAATTTCCCCTCAAAACTCAATACCATAAGACATTTGAAGAATAATAAATCAAAGATAAAATTGAAGAAATCAGACTTTGTTGGGTTTCTTAAGATCAAAAACATTATTGAAATGTTCAAAGGTTTTACCTAAAAAAGAAATGGAATCCCAATTCAGTTTAACCTAGAGTCATCAATACTTTTGTGAAAATCAAGAAAATGCATGTATTAGTCATAAGTATTCTGTGTGGCTTCATAAAGAACATATTGTACCTAGCTAAACTCCTTTTTTTGTGACAGAATCACTATAATTGTACACTAGAGAAGTGCTATAATTGCAATTTTCAAAAATTTTAGCCAAGTACTTGATAAAGTGTCTAATACTCTTGTTATGGAAAACGCAGATTAGTATGAGTTAGATATCTATACTATTAATAGGACCAAAAAGAGAACATTAGTCAGAATATAAAAGATGAATTTATATGTGAATCATTTCAATATGAGTATTACATTTTACACTTGGGTTCAAAACAAAACAAAACAATAATAATACTAAATACAAAAAAATTTTAGAGGTGTAAGTAAATTTCAAGCTCAATTCAAGTCAAATGTGATATGGCAGCTAAGAAAATCAATATGATCTTAGGTTGCACTGGGAGATAGTGTCAGCCTTATTTTTGGTCAAGCCATTGTGTTCATTTCTGGGTATCACTATTGAGAAAGATTATTGATAAGATGAAGGGCATCCTGAGAAAAACTAAGATGAGGAAGGTCATAGAAATCAGGAAGGATCACTTGAAGAACCTGGGGATGATTAGCTTGAATTAGGGAATACTTAGGGGGAGATTTCAATAGTTCTTATGTGAAAGAGAGTTTAAAATTGTGCTTTATTCTATACTACAAAATTAATAGTAATGCAAGTAAGTTGCAGAGAAGCAGATTCAGATTAGATATAAGAAAAAAAATCTTAAGAATTAAAACTGTCTATTTGTGGAGTGGGCTTCATCTGGAGATAGAAGCTTCAAATCCCAAGAGATCACTAAGAAAATGAAGGGTGACTATTTGTCTATGTTCTAGGATTCTTATGCCTCTGAGGTCCCTTTCACCTCTGAGAGTTTGTCATTTTATGATGTTAAATAATGTATAAAAAATTGCTTTCTTGATAGTTTGGAAAGGGAGCAGGTTGTCAGAATAAGTTTGAGAGAAAATATATTAAATAATGCAAATTTTCAGGATAGTTTTCTGGGAATATAGGTATTTACTTCATTTAGTTTTTAAAAGTTGCATTAAATGAAATAGTCTTATGGTAATAAATCTAGAAGGGATGTCAGTGGTCTAATTCTAATATATGCATTTAGATACACTCTTCCTAAGAGGATTTTTTAGCAATCCTGAGGTTTTAATTCTGATCCTGAGTCTGAAATGTGTTCCCTTTCTGGCTTAGGTAAGCTTAACTTTATTGACTTTAGATCCAAGGGAACAAATCTTATTTTCCCCTAATCCTTCTCTGAAAGTTAGTTGAATATTTGTATTTTGCAATAAGTCTGTGTTCAGAAGAATCTCCTAAGACTAATTAGCATACGTCGATATTATTGATGTATGGTGAAATACCATTATGATATTTTAATACAGTAATTAATGGATCTAATTTAGTAAGTCAACAAATGACTATTTAGGCAAACATACCTCTGTTTAAATTGAACTATCTATTCTCTGTGTGCCCAAGAAAGAGTATCTTTAACATAGGTAGAAATACTAGATCTGTCAAATAGATCTTTCCATTTAATCCTGTTACAGCAATGGCAATCTTTTGAAGTCATAAGTATTTCTCACTTAAATTTGTCATGACATTTCTGAAAAGACCTGTTTCAAAAACATGGAATGGCTGCCTCAGGAGGTAAAGGTAGTATCCCCTCAATGAAGTCTTCAGGGGAAAAAAATGGATTTTTCACTTGTTAAGTAAGATGGAAAAGAGTTCCTTGTTCGTATACAGGTTAGAGCTGGTAACTTCTGAGATTCCTTCTACTTCTGAAATTCTGTGATATCTCAAGTATTAACATGTCCCACAGCCATTTTGCTGTTCAAATTTTTTTTGGTAGGTCTATAAATTAATGTGTCAGTTTTGGGGGGGTTGACATTTGATTCTTGCCATATGATAAACATTGGTTAAAGAACTTAGGAATGTTTAGTTTTTAAAAAGGACTCAGAAGAGACAGGATTTGTTTCCACATTTTAAAAAAGGTATCTTTGGAAGTTAATTTAGTTTTGATTTTTTTGACTTTAAAGGGCAGAATGAGGAAGAAGAGCAGCAAAAAAAGCTTTATATGAGGAAGAATTTCCTAATGCCTTTTAGGAATTATGAGTTATCAAGGAATTAGGAGTCTGTAAAATGGGGATAATAATAGCAGTTACCTTCAAGAGTTTAGAAATTTTAAAATAAAATTGTGAGAGGGCAATTAACAAACCATAATGCATTAGGAATATTGCCAATTCATTGACCAGGCCAGGAAGAAATAAAAATTTGATGTGTGCTTTCCCTGGAGCTCTCAAATTAAAGCCCTTAGTTAACCATCAATCTTGCCTTTATCAAGGCTTTTGGGAGTGGATGGAACTCCTCCTATTCTAGACTATATTGTCTTTGGAATTCTTATTTAAGCAACAGGCTCATCAAGTGTGTGAGTACAGACTATTGTTGCTGCCAGCTTCCCCAGTATCAGCCATTCTTCTTCATTTATTCATAGAACACAGTCCTTAATCAAGAAATAAGGGGAGGGGGAGTATCTCTGATTTAGAGTGTCTTTATCCATAAAAGAAAGAGCCTGCAACTGATGAATTTTCTAATAGCTACTATGGTATTTAATAAATTTCTTTGCTAATTGTTTTTTAAGCTCATGGCAAAATAGAGGGAGTGAGGTTGCTAGAGGCAGGCCCAATTACAATAGGGGCAGCAAAGGAACAAGGCAGACACATTACCAAGAGTCCAACCTAAGAGAAATGTGACAATCCAAGACTATTTAAATTAAGGGCAAGCACTCAGATATGACTCAAGAGACCTGGAAAACATTATTGTTTTATAGTAGAGAATAGTTATTTAAAATTATAGCTATAAATTATTAAGAAAAGATTCAATTATGGTTAAATATATCATTTTTATGTATGTTCAATAAAGAGGCAGCATGATATAATGGATTAAATGGAGGGATTAAGTTGGGAAGAATTAGGAAGATTGGGCTTCACCTATATACTGATACTTACTGGCTGTGCCATCTAGGGCAAGTCACTTAATTTTTGTACCTCACATGGAGCAGTCTGAGGAAAGAATGCTGAAATTTGAATAAGACTTAGTTGTTAGAATATTGTTTCTCCCTTTAGATTGTGAGTTCTTTGAGGGCAGACTGTGTTTTTACTTTTTTAATGTATCATCCTCCCCTTCTGCTTAGCATGGTACCTGGCATATAATAGATATTTAATACATTTCTGTTGACTTGACTTGATTAGGTTCAAATTGTGGGGTTTTTGTGTGACCTTAGGTACCTCACTTAAACTCTAGCTTTCTGATCTTTAAAAAGAAGGTAAATGACCTCTAAGAATTTATCCCAATCCAAATCTACATCATAAAAAAGGTTGTAATTTTCATTAGAGTAAGGTAGCCCTATTGAAATCATAGCTACTTTAATTTTTTGTGCATTTTCTTACATAAGCAGTACAACCTAATATTAATGAGATTTCTGTCAAATATGATTAAAGTGAAAATCTTAGCAGTTATCAGAAGTTTATATTTATGTGGGCCACTTGTTTTTGCAAATGAGGACAGAAAAAGGAGTTATTACTGTATTGTCTTTCTGCTACAAGTGGTCTTGTATTGATCCCAGAAACATATAGCTTATAAAGGTGGATGTTTCTGTATGAGAAAATGGAATAATGGAGACTGCCATGAGAAAACTCCATTTTTTCTTCCTAGTTTTTGAGAATAACACTTCAACTTTGACAGCCAGTTAGTTATGGGCTATGATTTAAGCTCAAGAGGCCAGTTAGTCCATCCCCAGAAGGTGGAGGGACCAGTATCGAGTATAAAAGATGCAATGTCCATGTGTGGATTAATTTACATTAGAAGAAGTCTGCTAAACCCAAATGCTTGCCAAAATTAAATTGTAAAGCAATAGGTTCCCTGAAATTGCCTACATATATAAATTCTTGCTTAAGGAGTTGGCACATTTGTAAGACAACTGAGTATTTTGGGATCCAGTCAAAGAGAGCAGAATGTCAGACAAGTGGAATCTAATGGGGAAAGAAGAATACTTTGGAATTTTGTGGTTTCATTAACTTGTCTGCCAGTGAACATTTGGATGAAGATAAAAATTACTATTAAGTGTTATTGTGGTATTCAAGAGTGAAGTCACCTTGCAATTACTGCAGGAACTGAAGTTGTGATTCCCTCTGCAGTCCTTTCCACTTTTCTTCCCCTATGCCTACTAAAGCAATTGGTTAGTGAAATATGAGTGTAAGGAACTTAATATTGGCCCAGGCTCCTAATTAGCCTTCTCCCTAATCTTCATTTCACAATCAAATTCAAAATACAACTTCTGTAGGTCAGCAAGAGGGAATAAAGCTCAAGTCCAATGCCTAGGGTATTTATTAGGCTATGGGAAAGATCTGTGATTGGATCATCGTATAGGACTTATGATGTGAAAATTCCCTCTGCTGACACAGAGTCACAACCTATCAATCTATGTCTTAGGAGATAAGTCCTATGGGATTGCCTGAGCAGCAAAAATGGTTGTCACTTTCTGAAGCTCAGTATACATCTGAAGAAGTTGAACTCAGATCTCTCTTTCTCCAAGTTTAATCCACTATCTCTACACTGAGGTTTCTACAATTGGGAATCATTAAATATATTTTTCATGTTAATAGAAACAATATCATTTTTCTAACCAGTGGGGAATTTAAAAAGGAATAAAATATAATATGATCTTCATCATGGAAACTTGACCCTTCTTTTCAGAATTTCATCACAAAACCACTCACTCTCTGGATTCTAGAAGTGGGTTTATATTTAGAACATTTGAAGTTACTTAGCAAAATGGTCGGAAAAGTACTGTGGTTCAAAGCAGTCATAGGTGAGGAAGAAGAAATCATTTCAGGAGTGATAGATTGGGGCAGTGGGATGGTGTAAGGGATAGAGCAGCAGCAGCCCTGAAGTCAAGGGGCCTTGAGTTCAAATTTGATCTCAGACACTTAACAGTTCCTAGCTATGTGATCACTTAACCCCAATTGCCCCAGGAAAAAAAGGGAGTGGAAGGTTGTAAAACAAAATTTACACATTTATGGCATGTTTGAATGACAACTTATTTTCTGATGTTGCTTACAATTTTGTATCTGAAGCATGGATTTTCTGAGCTATTCCCATAAAAGAATATGGAATTAGAAGGGAAAAATCCTCAGAATATCATAATTTTTATGTAATTGTTTTATACATTGCAATTTAGAGAACATTTAGATGTATCTATGAGAAATGCAAATATTTAAATGAATTTGACAGAGATGTCTAAATTAGCTAATGCCTCACTGTTATCACATAGATTTTCTTTTACTTTATTTCAAATTTCAAATGGAAAACACTTGTAAACCTGTTAATGGGATAATTTGTGTAAGTTCTTTGCATATCTTAAGGTGTCATTTATAAAGGATAGATATATCATTATAATTATTTTTAATTATATTATTATTATTACTACTAAAAATGTCAGTGAGTGACTAAGGCAGGGACGGTCAGCAAGATGGTCTGAGTTTAAGAGCATTTTATCAGGATTTGTCTTGACCATCCTTTCTGTCTTATATTTACCTGTACTCCACATAGCATATCTCCCCTCTTCCACTAAGCCAGATGTCTTTTCCATTTCCATTTTGTTCTTAGATGCTTGGGACTTAGAGCACAATGGTTATCAAATATTTGCTGATCTAAACTGGGCAAAACATTGGGAATATTTTTATGGAAAAGAAGCAGGAGTGTACCAACTTTATACATTTAGAATTATGTTGTTGTTATCATTTCTAGCCTAGTACAAACCTTATTTAATGATACCTTTGCTCAAACTGCAAAATTAGGTCCTTGCTCTGGCAATGGTAGTGAAATTATCATATTTTAAAAAGTACCTCTCTATTTATACAATAAAAACAGCAATAAAATGAAATATTATTTCTGAACTGGGAATAATTTAATATAGAATCAAATTAACTTCTCAAATCAACACTACCCTTGCTTGGAAAGCAAGACCTGATTATTGTTCCACTCATCATCTCTGTGACTTTTCAAACTCATTCTTTCCTGGCCACCTGTATCTTGTATGATTTTTTTTCCTTCTGGAAGCATATAAACTCCTTAAGGGCAGGAACAGTATCACATTAGTATTTGTATCACCAGGAGTTTGAACAGTGTCTGGATTATAATAAGCACTTAATGATGCTATTTTTCATTCATTTACTAATGTCACTTTGTTCTATTATAAAGAAATCAATTATTTTTTTTAAATGAAAACGTAAATTTTAGTTTTCTCAGTGTTAAGAATATCTGAATATTGGGGGAATGGAGGAACAGGAAAGAATGGGGAAGTTCATTACTGATTATGGAGTCCTTTGAGTTGGGTAAAATATGGTAAAGAATCGACTACATGTATAACTCGTGAAAGTCAGAAGTAAACATAACTGGGGAATTGGTTTAGGGATATATCAGATGAAGTTTCTAAGATGTCTCAGTAGGCTTTGAACAAATGGTTAAAGGTGCCTGGTATTGATCATTCAGGAGTTTTTGGTTTGATTTGTTTAATGCCAATTAAATTCAATATTTATTAAAAACTTTTGATGTATGGGGCAATATGTTAGTCTGTTGATTCTTCAAAATGGAGGAAGAATTACTCTCCTTAAGAATATTATGTTTTACTGGAAATAGATAATTATGCACAAATACAGAAACATAACAATGATATATATGTATATAGGAATTATATATACATATGTGTGTTTGTGTATACTTGCACAAAGTAATACAATTTAATCTTGAAAATTAAAGAGCACTAACAACTGGGAAGATCAGGAAAGGTATATTCGAGTTGTGCTTTGAGGATCTCTGAGGAGGGAACACACTTCAGAGACAAGGGCACGGCTTAAGTCATAGGTTTGGAGGAAGGAGATGACCTATGGTTGATGTGTTGGAGGAAATGGCTAATAATCCATTTTAAATGGAATGAGAAGTGTCAACAGGAGTTATTTCAGATTTCCTCTTCACTTTAAATGTTCTTAGCAATGTGCACCCAAAAATGAATTTATTCTGTTTTGAAAACACAGTGGTAGTAAGATTGAAAATAAAAATTAAATGCCCAAGTCATTTTTTAAAAGCTGAAAAAAATGGGATTGTGAGAGGAAAAATATCTTCTTTTCTAGGAAATTTCATAGAACCAGCAAAACCAAGTTGGTCCCTTGAGTGTAGACTTGAACCTGACAAAATTTTTCCAGGATGACATCATGTATTTCACTCACACGTTCACATCCTGCTTTAAGCCAGAGGCAGACACACCAACAAGACATGATTGTAAAAGAAAAAAAAAATGTAGCTGGGGAACTGTTTTCACGAAACTTGATAGCTCTAAATTGTGGGCACTGCTGTTTCAAAGTAATGGTGGACATTCTATCCTATTTCAACAAAAGTTGGTCTTGCCATATGGAAATCTAATTATTTCAGACGGGTCTGTTACCAGTGGAGAGACTTCAGGTCACTGAAATACATCCCTAATGAATATTGATGCATAAAATCTTTCTTACAGAAGGGCTTTCATAAATCTTACAGAGACACCATTTGTAACTGATTGAAATGAGAAAAATTAGCCCCCCCTTTTTAAAAGTTGGTATTCACTAAGTGATTAAAAATGTACATACGTTCCTATTAATGCTATTTCTCTGTGTGTGTGGCCTTCAAGAAAGTGTAACGTGTGGCCCAACTACATAGCAGAGTAATAGCCTAATGTTTTCTTAGGTGAGATCATAGAGCTCTCAATATATGAGTCCTTCAACAGTATTTTCAGCTTTTTATCTCCAGACCCAATGAATGCTTTCTCTTATTTCATTCAAGCAAGAAAAATCGAATTCAAGAAATACCTTGGACATTAAGAACATTGTATTGAGCATATAAATATTAGCTGTTATGAGGTTAATAGTGATGGTAGCCATTTTCAAGAATTGGAAAGAAAGCCTTGTGAAAGTGAGATTAAATTTGTGCAATTTAGCTTCAGAGACTAAGGAATAAGGAATGGAAGTGGTGAAGGTAAATTAAATCTTGATTTGGGGGAAGAAAAATAATCCCTGTTAATATTATGCCAAAGTGGGGGACAGATAGGTGACTCAGTGGACAGAGAGCCGGGTCTGGATTGGAAAAGACCTGATTTCAAATGCAACCTTACACACTTAGGAGCTGTTTGCCTTAATCCACTGAAGAAGGAAATGAAACTCCAGTATCTTTGCCAATAAAACCTCATAGTCCTACAAAGAGTTGAACATGACTAAATGGTTGAACAACAAATCCCAAAGTAAGTGGGTCTTCTTCAGGAATTAGTATTTTCTCTGTCCCTTGAGATTTCCTAGGTTAGATAGGATAGTTGACTTTAAGTTCCAGGGACTCTATTGAAAGTTTTCCCATATAGTTCTAGGTTGGACTAGTATAGTCTTTAAGGTACCTCTCAGTTCTATAACTTTTGTGTTCTTCCTGAAATACAGATATATTATAACTCTTTAATTTCTCTAATCTCTCAGTAGTATCTGGCCTTGTTACAAAATAAGGCTTGTGTAGTGGGTTTTTGTGGATTCTTGATAAACTCATGAAGAAAGAGACAACATGGAATAATGACTAGAGAATTGACCTTGAGCCTACGAAGGCCTCAGTACAAGTCTCCCTATGTCACATCCTCAGTGACTCTGGACCAGTCACTTAGCTTTTTGGAGCTCTAGGTGACTGGTTAAGATTACAAATCTCAAATAAACATTTACTCCGAAGATACTTTCCACTTCTTGAGAGGTTTTGTTTAAAAGCAAATTGAAGTGCTACCACTTAGAGTGGGGCATTTTTTATTGAAACAATAAGAGCAGCTCTTATTAAGCAATAATATTGATATGTTATGGGCCAGGTTGCTTTGTTTCCTCCTCTTTCCAACCATGAGAAAACACAAGGGCATCTTGACAGTCAAGTACAAGTTTGAATACTCACTCAAATGCTTTCAATTAATTTAAGATTTCAGATGGTCATGGCACATGGTGAGGGATTTAGAATCTGAGTATGTGGATTAAAAATGGACTTTGTTATGATCTATCTGTCTGATATTGGTCAAATCACTTAACTTCTCTGGGTTTCAGTTTCTCTTTTCATAAAAGAAGGTGTTATGCTAGATTAAAGATTCTTCTTTTTAAAAATTTTAATAGTATTTTATTTTTCCAAATACATGCAAAGATAGTTTTTAACATTCACCTTTGCAAAACCTTGTGTTCCAATTTTTTTCTCCCTTTCTCCCCCCTTCTCAAGACAGCAAGCAATGCAATATAGATAAAACATGCTCACTTCTAAATATATTTCCATATCTGTCATTCTGTGCAAGAAAAATCTAATAAAAAGGGAAAAACACAAGCAAACAAACAATAACAATAAAAAAGGTGAAAATATCATGCTTTAATCAACATTTACACTCCATAGTTCTATCTCTGGATGCAGATGGCATTCTCTGTCAGAAGTCTATTGGAAGGCCTTATTTCTAAAATATATAGAGAATTGTCTCATATTTATAAGAATTCAAGCCACTCTTCAATAGATAAGTGGCCAAGGGATATGAACAGACAATTTTCAGATGATGAAATTAAAACCATCTCTAGTCATATGAAAAGTTGCTCCAAATCACTATTGATCAGAAAAATGCAAATTAAGACAACTCTGAAGTACCACTACACACCTGTCAGATTGGCTAAAATGACAGGAAAAGATAATGATTAATGTTGGAGGGGATATGGGAAGGCTGGGACTCTAATACATTGTTGGTGGAACTGTGAACAGATCCAACCATTCGGGAGAGTAATTTGGAACTATGCTCAAAAAGTTATCAAACTGTGCATACCCTTTGACCCAGCAGTGTTTCTATTGGGCCTATATCCCAAAGAGATTTTAAAGGAGGGAAAGGGCCCCACATGTGCAAGAATGTTTGTGGCAGCCCTTTTTGTAGTGGCTAGAAACTGGAAACTGAAGGGATGCCCATCAATTGGAGAGTGGCTGAATAAATTATGGTATATGAATGTTATGGAATATTATTGTTCTGTAAGAAACGACCAGCAGGACGATTTCAGAGAGGCCTGGAGGGACTTGCATGGACTGATGCTGAGTGAAATGAGCAGAACCAGGAGATCATTATACACAGCAACAACAATATTATATGACGATCAACTCTGATGGACATGGCTCTCTGCAACAAAGAATTGTCTCAAACCAGTTCCAATTGTTCAGTGAAGAAAGCCATATACACCCAGAGAGAGGGATATGAAATGTGGAGTACAACATAATATTTTCATGCTCTTTATTGGTTTGCTTAAAGTGTGTTTCCTTTCTCTGATTTTTTTCTTCTAGATAGGATTTTTCTTGCACAACAACTTGTCAAGTATTTTATCATTATTAACATGTAGTGGACTTCCTGCCATCTAGGGGAGGGGTGGGGAGTGGGGGTAAAATTTGTAACGGAAAGCTTTGTAAAAGATCAATGCTGAGGAACTACCCATACATATGTTATACAAATAAAAAGCTTTAATAAAATTTAAAAAAAAGAAGTCTATTGGAATTGCCTTAATTCTTTAAATTTCCCATTCAGAATTCATATTTTTAAGGATTAAACTTTATTGTCTATTTGTAGAAAAATGTACATAACAGACTATTGCAGGTTCACCTAGATAAACCCAAATTGATCACAATAGTAGATCAAAGCTTCTTAAACTGTGGGCTGAGACCAACTGAATATGGGATTGCTTAAATTTGGCAACAGTACAAGATATCAGATATTCTACCAAGATGTAATTCTTTATATAAAAATAAAGAAACACATCCATCTCAGTATGAGAACTTTTTTGTGTATTTAATAAATGGTACAATTATATATATATACATATATATACATGTATATATACCAAAGAATTATTTTAAAATGAATTTCTTTATGATTTATTATCAATTTATTTATATACCTGTTCTATATACCTCTATATCTGGGGTCCTGTAAAAATTTCTAGGATAAAAAAGGAATTGTGAGTGTAAAAATTCAAAGAAGTCCTGCTAATCCAGATGACCTCTAAGTTTCATTCCATCTCAAAATCTGTGATCTTATAAATGTAGAAAGACCTTAAGCCAGATTTCATCTAAACTCCTTATTTAAATGATGAGAAGTTCAATGACTTCCTTAAGTTGCAGAGGTAGTATTTAGCAGGATTAGAATTCAAGCCCAAGAGTACTGACTCCAAATTCAGTCTTATTTGTGCCATGCTATGATGTAACCACTGGGATGTTCTCTTCATTTACTTTTATGATAATTTTATTCTCCAAAGGATGAAGGAAACTAATAAGAAATAGCTGGTCATTAAAATAGAAATGATGAGAATCTCAGGAGAAAGTGACCACTATTTTTTAGGGCTTACAATATAGATAAGGTAGCAAAATTAGGTAGTGTTAAATTCAAACAGAAATGGGCTGGGGGTGGGGGCAGTAATCCATACATAAAGATCCCTGTGGGCTGCATATTTATTTCTTTTCAAATTGTAATGTTACCTATGTATTTTTACTTATTTTTCAGAAAAAAATTCCCAATAATAATTTAATTTAATTTTTTAAAATTAAGATTATTTAATTTTATTTTAATCTGCTTCCAATACTCCCAGGGCTGCATGTATCCTACAGACTCAGTGTTTGACAACTCTGGTCTAATATATGCCCTACATTTCAGGAAACAGATTTCAAACAGTTCAGAAAAAAAGATAGGCAGGAACTTGACATTTGAGAAGGCAAATCATCCAGCTGGTGGTGAGATGATCTCAAAAATGAAATATTAATAACAAAAGCAAAATCTAGTGAAGGAAAAAAGACAGGGTTACCTCAACAGAGAAATAGCTGATATATATTTAAAAGTAATGCACATGATTCTTGAGACTGCATGCAAAGAAAAAAATGACATATTCCTGGAAGCACATGATGTCAGGAATTCAGCATCAATCAAATGGGAATAACATATGTGAAGAGCCTTGCAAATATTAAAGTCCTGTAAGAATGACTACTAATAATTTTTTTGCTAAAGTCTATACTAAACAGAGACATTGAATGAGATGCACGAATAAAAGGGGTCTTTTTTATGCTGAAATCAAGAAAACAAATGTAATATATGGAGTGCATTGATCAGTGACAATGGTCAATTTAGTGAAGGCAGAACTATTCAGTAATTTTTTTTTCTGTGAAAGTGGATGATACTTAGTACATTCCCCTGTTTATGGAATCTGAGACGTGAGCTCCCTTATTGTCTACCACCCATCCTACACAATCAGCCAAGTCAGCAACTCTCTAAAATAAATTTCTTAGACCATATCTGTGCAAATAATTACTTAATTAGCAAGTGTTTTCACAATCTACATGACAGAATATTTTTCTCTCTTCTGAAGCACACTTAGAGCCTTGATGTTAGGTGGAAAAACACAGAATGAAGATGGAGTGGGGTTATGTACAACTTGGTCTTCTTATCCCTCAGTTTTTCTAAGTTTAAGAAATGGAGTGAGTAAATGAAGTGAGCTTCATTACTCGCATAATTTGCTGGTGCATCACAGATGATGGGAGAAAGCTAAAATTCTTCAAATCTGTGGTCACCTATAAATTATATTTTCCCATGATTAATGGAAAATTAAAGTTACACAGAACCTTATTGAATTGCTATTCTCTACAGATTCAAATTTAGTGCAAGAGGGATCTTTTTGGAGTTTTGGCCAAAGGAGCTCATTTGCTGAAATAATGTAAAGAATCTCAGACCACTGGATCCTTAAATGGATCATAACTCTACTCCAGTGGATTTAAGAAAAATTCCACAGGTTTTATATTGGCCCATATAGTTATGGTTACTAAATCCTCTAGGTAGGGAGTTCTAAATTACATTTAGATACCTTGGTCTTTTTAATATTCAATTAAATTACTTTATTGGGAGAAAAGTTCTTCAATAAAATATATGGTGAAACCAAAGGTAGCAAGGGGATATAAGGGGAAATATTAATTCAATTCAAGAAAAGAGCAATTTTATTATCTGAAGGTTTGAACTGCATTTTCTTTATGGCTATTGGAAAAGATATTAGCTCTTGGTTCTTGCTATATCTTATTTTATATGTCCCTTTATGCACTATTTTAGCTTCCAAAGTGTCTAGCTGAAGTAATCAGGGAACAGTATTTATCTCAGATCTTTATAAAGAAATTGAACTATTTAAAATCCTAATGGTACATTTTCATTTCTACTCATATAAGGAACTGCAAATGCCATTCCCTCATTCTCTTGTTTGGGTTTGAATGTTAAAAGGAATGTGTTTCTTTGTTTTAATGTCTTCCTATCCTCCCTCAAAAATTGGAAGAGAAGTAAGTACCATATAATATTAACATTCTAAGGAGTGGTTATAATAACTTTTTGAATATTGTATTTTTTTCCAGAAAAAATTACAACCTTAACTTTGGATATTTCCTCTCTACTTTGAATGGATTTGTGGCTATAGTTTTCTCTGGTATTTTGACTTCTTTTTCTATCTGAATTAAAACAAATGTAGTCTAAAAAAATTAATTAAAAGTTATACAAATATAGATAAAGGAAAAGCATATCTGTACATACCTCCAAGTAACTACAAACTCAGAATTAATGGAGTTTTAGCATTTGGGAGGGAAACTGTTTACTATGATTCAGACATCATAAATTGCTAAAAGAATAATGGCATAAAAGTATAACTCTAGAAATGGAGAGGACCTTATGGGACATGAGTTCAAACTCCTCATTTTAAAGATGAAAAAATTGAGGTCCCAAGCAGTTGAATGTCTTCAACTCAAAACCTTTATCTCTAGGGTGCTTATATCTTCTGACCATAAGGGTTTAGGTAGACAAAAAAAGACACAGATTTTAGTTTTCCCACTTGCAGATCTTTTTTTATTATTTGATTCTTCTACAACACCACTGACTTTACAAGAAATGAAGCATACAAGGGACAAAAAAATGTGAAAAAGGAATGTTTGGAATGGTTTTCCCCTACTAAAAAGCAGTGGAATAAATTCAAAATTCTTTTAAAGAAGACCTAGAACTATAATTCCTTGTTTCATTTCACCATAACTATAGCCTAGAAAGAATCAGGGAAGAAGGTTGGGGAATACATGCTCTACTGAGGTATGGACCAATAATATCAATATTTTATTTTTAAGTGTATACTAAAGGCTGAGCCCTATATTATACATACATTATACAGAATCCAAAGGTTACAATTCATGCAAAAATAAGATTTTCACAAGGAAATGATAGTAAATAGTGTAATTACAGATGGTAGGTGTTTAGAAGTCATTGAAGATGCGTCATTAAGTTCTCAGAAAAGACTGTGGTAGATATCAAATAAGTGGTATCAAAAGATCATAGATTTAGAGCTGGAAGCAAATTAGAGTACCTCCAGTTTAATTTTCTTGTTTTAAAATTGAGACAATTGAGGGCCATTGAGATTAAATAACTTGCCCATAGTTACCCAACTAGTAACCAGAAGAGCCAAAATTTGAACTGAGGTCCACTGACAACATCCAATTTCATGCTACTTCCACTATACTATGACTACTTTTTAAGGAAACCACGGGATTACATGGAGTTAGCATGAAATAAGGGATGAGGAAGGATGACATTCATCCATGTTTCTTTAGCAGTATCCAAAGCAGCATTTGGGACACTTAGGTGATACAGTGGATGGAGTGACAGACCTGGAGCCAAAAAGACTTGAGTTGAAATTGATTCTCAGACCTTTTTTTACCATTTGGCATAGTCATGTTTTTAAGGTGTTGTTTTCTTCAGGACGTGTGTGTGTGTGTGTGTGTGTGTGTGTGTGTGTTTCCTTGACCAATCTATTGACTCATTTTTTATTATTTTCTTGTATCACTCTCATTTCTCTTCCCAATTTCTCCTCTACCTCTTACTTGATTTTCATAATTCTTTTTGAGTTTTTTCCATGAAACCAATTCATATTTTTTCTTAAAGACTTTGGATACATAAGCTTCATCTCTGTTACCTTTTGATTGTATGTTTTGATCTTCCTTGTCACCATAGTACCTTTGTATGATCAGATTTTTAAAATGTTTTTTGCTCATTTTCCCAGATTATTTCTTTACTTCTAAGTCTTTTTAAAAAGCAGGGCTCTGCTTCCAGGGTAGAGAGTGCACTGTCCCAAGCTTTAGGAGTTTTGTGTAGCTGTTTTCAAATAAACTTTTAGGGACCCATAAGTTTTTAGTTTTTCCAAAGTGGCGTGATCTAAGGAAAAGTGTTCTTACTACTCTCTCAGTCTATGCTCTGATCTGTGAGCCACAACAAGCACTCTTTTCTGCCCTTGAACTGTGAGGATGGTCCCTAATTCACTGCAGCCACAAGTTCTGCTGCACTAGTACTCCTCTGCACCCTGATACTGTCACCAAGTTGCCATGGGTTCAATTATCATCCCTATTCATCCATTTATTTTTCACCTATTAAGTATCCCCAGCCACCTTAATTTTCCTTCTAGTTCTAACTAAAATCCCTCTTCCTATATCTCCCTTAATTATGGTGCTTTCCCACAATCAAGCATCTCTAATTTATTCTGTGTAGAGAGTATTCATACACATTTGGTGGTATATTCTCTTCTCTGATAGAGGAGGGCTCCTTGAAAGCCCAAAATGATTTTTGCTTTTCTTCATATGCCCTGCACTTAGCATAGCGTCTAGCACATAGCAGGTACTTAAGAAATGACTTTTTTTTGGAGTATCTAGTGTTTTCTTTGCATATTACTTGTATTGGATTAACAATATGTTCCTGTACTTTTTAGCACAAGTGTAACTACTATGTTCCATGTGTTAAATTGATTGAACTCTTTTATAGAATTGGAATTAATTTTTTAATAAGAAAAAATGTTTATTTTTACTGGTTAATGTCAAGGATGAGAATGCTTTAACAACCTAAGTTCTTGTTGTTATAGTCAAGTGCTTTGATTTATTCTCTCTGTTAAATGAAATTTAAAGTTTGTATTAGTTCTGAAGCACAATTTGGGAATCCAACTTGGAACCAACATTTGTGTAAAGCACCCAGAATAAGTGAATTTGATAGAATGAGTTGGATGAGAATAACTATTTTTGGGTCACATAAGATCTGGTCTAGCCTGGGAGGTATACTTTGTATTGGAAGCTATTTGGTGTCACAGTTTGAACCAGACTTGGATTAAGGGCTCAAACTTGTTTACTGAACTTTCTTGAAGGAGACCATGGGCATGTTTCCCCCAAAATGAATGTAAGCACGTTGAGAGGTAAAATCTGTTAAAATGTGATACTCAGCACAGTGGTTGGCACAAAGTAATTTCTTGATTAATGCTTATTGAATTGTTGGGTTGGATAAGACAGTTTTTTTTGAGAGATTTCAAAACTCACTTCCCTCTTCAAATATTTTATTTTGAAGCAGATTTATAAAATGATAGGACTACATAGCTGAAAGGATCCTCATCATAAGAAGATTCAGTCCTTTGTGCTTTGCCAAACAGTATCTTCGGCAACTTCTTGACTTTGTTTCAGATGAAATATTTTTATAGTTAGAATATATATTTTAAAGGCCAAATCAACTCAAATCATTCTTGAATATCTCACATAAAATCTCTCCAAAGCACATAATGTAGAGGAACAATCGTCATCTGATATAATTTTTACCACCTGTCTTGCAGATGTGTCATAAAAATGCATAGCAAAAAAATTCATCAGTGTACTCATTGATGCAGGTACTCTATCCAAATATGCTGATTGAAATCCATTGATAACAGCTCACCAAAGAAAACTTTTGCTAATATCTTCTTGTAAAGTCTCCATGAGGGTCTCCATAACTTATTGAAGACCCTCCTCTAGATACCTTGATTTTTTTTATGGATAATAGTCAAGCAAAAATTTTTTTTTTCTAATTCTAAAGTGATTCAATTTCACTTTGGTAGAGTTCTTTGCAATGGCACTCAACTAAACTTTTCCCGTTGAAAATACTTGCTCACACTTACATGTATGAATACAAAGTGAAATGAGCAGAACCAGGAGATTATTATTTACAAGAACAACAATATTATAGGATGATCAATTCTGATGCATATTACTCTCCTTAACAATGAGATGATTCAGAGCAGTTCCAATGATTTTGTGATGAAGAGAGCCATCTACACCCAGAGAGAGGACTGTGGGAACTGAGTGGATCACAACATAGTATTTTCACTCTTTTTCTTGTTGTTTGCTTGCATTTTTTTCTCATTTTTTCCAGTTTGATTTAATGTTTCTTGTGCAGCAAGATAATTGTATAAATTTATGCACATATTGGATTTAACATATATTTCTACTATGTTTAACATATATTGGACTACTTGCAATCTAGGGAAGGGAGTGGGAGAAGGGGGGAATTGGAACACAAGGTTTTGCAAGGGTTAATATTGAAGAATTATCCATACATACATTTTGAAAAATAAAAAAAAAACTTTAATAAAAAATAAATTTAATTTAATTTAAAAAAATACTTGCTCACAAAAATATTGATCATGAGCATTGGCCATTTAGCTGACTTTTGGCTTTTAGATGAAAAAATACGATCCTGCAGAAAAAAAGAGATGGCCTCTGAAGTAAGCCTCTTACTGAATCCTTAATTTTAAGTGAGTTGGGCAATAATTACTCAGGTTATATTATATGGTTTGTAGATGTTTTCTATGAAATGTTCAGAATGATTTAAATTTTTTGGATTATTTAAAAATTTTTAGCTACTAAAATGCTTTGGACAAGCATAGGTAGAAATGTCCAGATATACTATATGGCAAGCCCAGACACTTAAATCTAACTATCAGCTAACTCCAACTACAGAAAGAGATGCTCCATAAATTGCCTTCTTTGCCTCATTGTATGACTGAACTTGTGTTTCCTCTGGATTCCTAAGTTATGGAGTTTTGATAGCTAGCTCTTCTTTAACTTGCCAAAAACTACAGTCATGCCTTTTCACACCAGAGCAAAAAAAATTTCTAGGAAGAATGACATCTATGTTTATACAGAGAAGTCAATGCTTTACCAATCTTAGAGAAAAGAAAAGATTAATTGCATTTTATTTGTTGGGTCAAAGATCATACAAATAACTTCTCAATATAGGATTTTGTTGGCCACACTGACCAATTTGTTATCACCTACCATTTCTGGGTCTTTTTTATAGAATAGGGGTATAAAATTAAATTTTTCCATCTAGAAAGATAAAAATATTATAGTGTTCTTAAGAGTGTTAGCTCTCTGTCATAAAGCTCTAAATAATTTATTTGTGCCTCTTCATAGTATTATAGGATTCAAGGATGGAATGGATTTTAGTAATCATCTAGTCCAATACCCACATTTCCAGATGAAGAAACCAAGACTCAGAGAGATTATCTTTTCTAAGATTTTTATCTATAGACCTATAAGAAGGTATATAGTATATTTGTCACTATAAATACTATGCTTGTCTATGTGCATCAACAGGTAGTATAGAGATACTAATGCACAGAGTATATGTGTAAAATATGTGAATATATGCATATATGTGTATATTTATACATAAGTGAATAGATTATATAAATATATTGAATAAATTAATACAATATAATTAATGATTGATAATATTATTGAATAAAAATTAATATTATATTAATGTATTAAATAAATATATTATGTATATTCTATAAATTATTATAAAATAACCAAATAAAAATTTCAATCCATTTTGATATGTGAAGTTGTCTAAGTTTCAAATCTATATAAAAATTGGTCTGGACCTATGATTTCATTGGTATAGAAAAGTCTCATGGGGGAAACTCCTTCTTCCAGTGCAGATTGGCAGCTGTTCTGCAAATTATAGTCCAGGAGATATGCCCAGAGCATGCAGAACTGAAGTGACTTGCCTACTCCCCCACAGCCAGTATTTATTAGAGGTAGATCTTCAGCTCAGGTTTCTTGACTTTGAGGCTGGCTCTCTACCCATAAATTCATGATGCTTCTCTCTAAAATCTGAAATCCAGTTCCATATCATCAAATGCCTCTGTGATATCTCTCCCTGGATATTCCATTGGCATTGTAACCTAACATTTTCAACATGGAACTAATTATCTTTTTTTTCTTAAAATTATATTCCTCCTTTCATACAACAATAATTTGTTAAGATCCTACTATATGCCAAGTGAAGGAAGATAGAAAGACCAAAAAAAATAGTGTTCCTAACCTCAATAAGCTGATATTCTATTGAGAGAAACAATTTGTGTACAGATAAATAAATAAAAAAAGAATATATGGGGATCAATAAAGGTCTCATATGGCCCTATGTCCCTGTAACTTCACAAGCATAAATAGTGAGGAGGGGAGAGAACTCAAAGCAATCACGAATAATAAGAATATTTCACTTTTACATGATATCTCCATAACTAATAATACTAAAATGTAAGAATATTGCCATTATTATTAGTAACTAGGAGATTAACAAGGAACTTATGGAATTGTAAATTGGAGAGAGGATCAGGAAGATAAAATAGAAATTCTAGAGATGCATTATGAAGCTTCAGTTAGGAAACCCTTCCATTATCTTTCAATAGTGTATTAAAGGACCATGGTTGGATGAGAGGAATACCACAGAATGTGATGTTAAATCATATGGAATTTAGAGGTTTTTTTCCTATAGTTTAGGATCATAGATTCAGAGATAGAAAGAACCATAATGGTAATTGAATCCAATACCCTCATTTTACAGATAAGGAAACTGAGTCACAGTGTTGCTGTCACTTGTCTGGGATTATACAACTAAAAAGTAACTGAGGCATCATTTAAACCCAAGACTTTCTCACTACAAGTACAAGCAAAGCTCAATTTTCTCAACCATGCTGCTTCTTATTGACTGTATTTTTAAAATTGATTATTTGTAAGAAATTATTCCAATTTGAAATTAATTTTATGCACAAAGGGATTAATATGTTAAAATTTTAAAAATATATTAAAATTCATATTTATCACATTAGTTGGACTCTTTGGATAGATGTTTCTATCCTCATACTCTAAGTGTTAAAATAAAACCTCTTCATAAAATCCATAATTTCCCTCGAGGTTCAATCTTTGTGCCTCTTGTGAGAAGCATTTCCTGATATTTCTCTCTCCCTATACTTCCTCCTAAATTGTTAGTGTTTTGTCCTTCAAATTGTCTTATATTTACTCACCTTTATATACACTGTATTCCTTTCCAGGAAGGAATAGAAACAATCTTCTTGAAGATTTGCTTTATTGTTTTTTTTTGCTTCCCAGCAGCAAGTACATATAGTAAATGTTTTAGAAGTTTGTTAAACTGGATAAATAATTGAAATTTTAATTCAAATAACTGAAAATGTCATTTGTATGGAATAACCATAAAGTCACTGGACTAGAAAACTAGGAAAATGTCATAGAATATTTCTTTTTTGCAGGACTGTATGAGTCAATTTTAGTTTTTATTTTATTGATTTTTCACAACTATTTTTAATCTCATGATCTACCATTATCAAGAAAATTTGTATTATATTTGCAGATACAAATTGAAGTAAAGAACTGAAGCAATTATTTAACTCACATAATTCACAAAAATAACTCTGCCTTGACTATCTGGGTAGTTCAAAAATATTTTTTCCTTCTAAATTATCAAGATAATTAATTAAAATTTTTAGTTTAAAATTTTTATATTGAATTAATGTATTAATTGGCCACATTTTATCATGCATTTCTTCATTTCACTGTATGTTTTCCGGAGGGTATATTTCTAGGGCAAAATTCTCAAAAATGACTAAGAGTTAATAGGCAAATTAGATCAAGTTCATGCCTTACCTTTATCTGTATTATTTTCTCTTGTTTCTTTCTCTTTTTTTTTATTTTTTTATTATTTTCTTTTTTTAATTATTAATACTTTTTATTTGCAAAACATATGTATGGGTAATTCCTAAACATTAACCCTTACAAAGCTTTCTGTTACAAATATTTCCCCCCTACTCCCCACCCCTCCCCTAGATGGCAGGATATCCACTACATGATAATTATGTTAGAATACTTAAGAAATCGAATATATGTATAGTTATTGCATCATTTTTTTGTGCAGGAGAAATCATATCTACAAGAAAGAATAATCCAATAAAGGAAATACAATGCAAGCAAACCTCAATAGAGAACATGAAAATGTTATGTTGTGGTCCACATTTCACATCCCCCTCTCTGGGTGTATATGGCTCTCTTCACCGAACAATTGGAACTGGTTTGAAGCATTTCATTGTTGAAGAGAATCATGTCCATTAGAACTGATCCTCATGTAGTATTGTTGTTGCCGTGAATAATGATCTCCTGGTTCTGCTTACTTCATTGAGCATTAGTTCATGCAAGTCTCTCCAGGCCTCTCTGAAATCGTCCTGCTGGTCATTTCTTACAGAGCAATAATATTCCATAACATCCATATACCATAATTTATTCAGCCACTCTCCAATTGATGGGCATCCCTTCAGTTTCCAGTTTCTAGCCACTACAAAAAGAGCTGCCACAAACATTCTTGCACATGTGGGGCCCTTTCCTTCTTTTATGATTTCTTTGGGATATAAGCCCAATAGAAACACTGCTGGGTCAAAGGGTATGCATAGTTTGATAACTTTTTGAGCATAGCTCCAAATTGTTCTCCAGAATGTTTGGATCCGTTCACAGCTCCACCAACAATGCATCAGTGTCCCAGTCTTCCCACATCCCCTCCAACATTCATCTTTATCTTTTCCTGTCATTTTAGCCAATCTGACAGGTGTGTAGTGGTACCTCAGAGTTGTCTTAATTTGCATTTATCTGATCAATGGTGATTTAGAGCACCTTTTCATATCATTATAAATAGTTTTAATTTCATCATCTGAAAATTGTCTGTTCATATCCTTTGACCATTTATTGATTGGAGAATGGCTTGAATTCTTATAAATGTGAGATAATTCTCTATATATCTTAGAGATGAGACCTTTATCAGAACCTTTAAATGTAAAGATGATTTCCCAATTTGATGCTTCCCTCCTAATCTTGTCTGCATTAGTTTTGTTTGTACAGAAACTTTTTAACTTAATATAATCAAAATTATCTATCTGGTGTTCAATTAAGAGTTCCAGATCTTCTTTGGACATAAATTTATTCCATCTCCACAGGTCTGAGAGGTAAACTATCCTATGTTCCTCTAATTTGGTTATAATATCACTCTTTATATCATTTTCTCTTATTTCTTACAAAACAATACCATGGAGCAAGTATTATATTTGGGGACAAATAAAACAATATAGATTAGTGTGTAAAAACATCCATGTGGTTTGCAGAGTGGTGTATGTGGAGAAAAGTTAGAGAATTCCATTCCTTGAAATTCCTGAATAATAAACTCCTTTTAGTTTGGGTTCAGAATAGAAGTTGGGAGACTTCTGGACATCTCTTCCATCTTGATCTTTCCTCTATGTACATATGATGTCTAGGCAGCAATATCTGATTATAAGCAAATAGAATTCATCCAGCTCTGAGGCTTTATTTGCATCAGAGGCTATACTTAATCATTCAGAAACCTTTATTAAACATCCACTCTGCACCAGGTGTTGAACATAGAAAAACAAAAGCAAAACAAATCCTGCCTTTAAAGGACTTTATATTCTGTGGTGGATGGAGATCATGTATATAATAAATAAGTCAATAGCAAATATCTAAAAAAAAAATAACTGCAGATAGTAATATTGAATGAACTGCTTATCCAGAGTCTCCCAAAGAGAAAAAAAATCAGGAAAAAAAGGAAAGAGGAAAGAGTAGGGACAGAATAAGGACCTCCAGGTCTCTCTTGTTCAAGCCTTAATATGCATATTCCAAATAATTCTCAGTCTTTGATGGGTACAGATTTTCACCCACTACTGGGTCACTGTATCAGTTTCATTGGCATTTCATTTCTCTTCCTACAGATCTGTGCAAAGGAATCATTAGAAATTAAGTCATTGTAAGGGAGTTTCATGGTATACATAAATGGCTTTTTAACATGTTCTTCGAGAATTATTTGACCAGATGTGTTTCCAGAAGAGTGAAACTTTCTTGTTTTCACAGTGCCTGCCTGTGAGGAAGATTCCATGCAAAGCCAGCGCGCCTTCAGGATCCTTTTTTGCCCGAGACAACACAGCCAATTTCTTATCCTGGTGCCGAGATGTAGGGGTGGATGAAACATGTCTCTTTGAATCAGAAGGTTTGGGTATGTATCTTCTTCTGAATCTGAAGTGATTCATATAATGTGCAGAATCTGATTGATGGGCAAAAAAAGCAAACAAAACCACCAAAAAATCTCAACTGGTTAATGAATATCATTTTTTTCTTTTTTGTTCATTTTTCCTCAGGGGGCAGTATGGGTGAATGAATAGAGTCCTAGGTTTAAAATCATGCAACTTGGATTATATCCTGGACTCCACTATTTGCTAATGTTATAATTTTGGACTAATCACTAACCAGAGGACTATGTTTTCTCATCTCAAAAATGTAGGATGATTTCTTAAGTTTATAATAAAAAATAACATGTATTAAAACTAAAGAATCTAAGTCGGGGGGGGATAGATTAGCTGAGATCTAACACATCTTCCAGCTCTATAGCTATAATTCTAGGGCAGGAGTTCCTGACCTTTTTTGTGTCATTGACTCATTTGGCAGTTTGGTGAAGCCTGTGGACCCTGTTTAAGAATAATGTTTTTAAATGCATAAAATAAAATGCAGAGGATCTCAAAGGAAAATTTGAAATATAGTTAAGAAAATAAAAAAACACACAAAGTGACAAGTCCCAAGTTAAGAATCTCTGATCTAGAGATTCATTGGCCATTTCACAAGTTATTAACTGTCATAATCACCTTTTTGAGTGTTAGATTATTAGAATCCTGAACTTTTACAGGTGGCTAAACATCACAGTTCCCAGTTATTATTATTTACCTTGGGGAAAATGGAATGGGAGCACAAGTCTTTCCTTCTGAAAAATATAGATATTAATAAGGCAATGAAGAATTGAGAAGATATATGAACTTGGGACAAAATTGTATTATTAGTCTTTATGAGCAATTTACCTGTGTTGAACATTCCAGTGTTCCAATTGAGAATAGTGGTTGATACTTTCCAGCTGTAAAAACTGTGGAAACACCTTCCTTCTAACCTGCATAATTTTCAAAAGTCAAATTGAGATATATTTGAAGAAAAAATAGAGCAGGAACTTCATTCTTTACTGAGAAAAAAAATGTTTCTTTTCTTTTGGTGAATTATGTTCAAAGCAGTTGGACTAGCCTCTTACAATCTCTTAGTGAGAGAAAATTCAATTCAGTCCAATTCTATTGGGCATCTGCTAGACATTGTGTCTAAAATGAAAACAAGTTCTGACCTCAAAGAGCTTATAATTACATGTTTTAATATCCATTTTTCTTGGATCAAAAGTTCAGTCTTACAAATTCATCATTATCAGATAGACCTGAGTAGTGGACCGGAATCAAGTGAGGAAAGAGAAGAAGCTAAATAAAGCATACTTTCATTTGAGCTGGATTTCAAACAGTCTTAAAAATGAAATCCCAGTAAAAATAATGCATAAATAAGTATCACCCTTCTTCGATTCAGTTCAAGTAAGAATGGAAGCAAAGCTAAAAATCCATAGCAGAATATCCTTTAAGATATGTCCTTGTATGATTACAATACATGATAGTGAAAGACCAAAACCTATCAAGTTCAGGAAAATAATACAGAGTCATGGATTCAGAGTTGGAAAGAGTTTTAAAAAGAGATCGTTTGTTAATTCAATTCAAAACTCTTCTCACTGGGAAATCTTTTTTTTTTTTTACCAATCAACCAGAACATCTTATTCAAGAATTTAGAACATCAAACTCAAAATATCCAAAAAGGAATTCTTTTGTCTTTTCACACAAATTAACTTAATGATTTCTGTCAGGGGCATCACCAGCTTTTCAGTCAATTATATTGTGCTTGTTCAATCACTCCTTCCTTCCCTAAATCTAATGATTTTCAAGTCCTGTTTGATTCAACTACCATCACCTCTTCAGTGTCCATTCCCATTTCTCCATTCACATAATCTCTACTCCAGTTAAGGTTCTTGGTTTTTTAAACGTTGGCCAGTCTATTCTAAACAGAGCTTCGAAATTAATATTCATTAAGTAAAGGTCTGACCACCAAAGGCAGGGTTATGTATTTAATAGAAATCTTGTCCTGAATGGAGTCCTGAATATTTGGATTCAAGTCTGGTCTCTGATACATCCAGGCTCCATGACCCAGGACAAGTTATTTAATCTGAGTCCCAATCAACTCTTTTAGAAGACCATAACCTATAGAGTAGTTTCAAGTTTGCATTGGTAGGAGTTTCCTCCTTGGTAATTTACCCAAGATTGGACAAAAACAAAGTCCCAAATAAAGACAAAAACAAAGTCCCCAACAAAAACAAAAACATTGATCTTTGTTACTTTCCTCCTCAAAAAACCTCAGTGCCTCTCTATAGTATACAGAATAAAGCACAAACCATCCAGGTTGACATTAAAAGCTCTTCACAATCTGATTCCAATCTAACTTTATTTTTTTTTAATAAAAAAAATCAGTATGTCTTTATTAAATACTGTGGGTTAGAAACTATGCTTGGTTCTGGTAGTTGAAAGTGAGACAGGTCCTACCCTCAGTGAGTTCACATTTTACTGGGGGGGATACAAGACATTCCAGTTTTCATTAGGAAATCTTTTGTACTTTCCTGCCTATAGTCTGGATTTGGAATTTTGCTGGTATAGAGAGTGTTTAGTGAGGAAACTCCATGCTCTTCTTTAGGCAAACCTAGTATTGAAGACTTAAAAGTATATTACATTAGCAAATAAGTAGGTCATAAGACAACAGAATTTATTTTAATATTTTCTATATGATGATGTAATTTCTACAGTTTGATAAATATATCTGTTCAATTCCTATTCTAACATTCCACAGTGGGATGGAAGTCATTCAGAATTCTCATTTGCTCCAGTGCAAGAATAGAATGTGAGATGCTAAGTGGTGCAATGGATAGAATCTGGGCTTGCAGTTAGGAAGAACTGAGTTTTCATCTGCCCTCTGATACTTATTAGCTCTATGACCCTGAGTAAATAATTTAATTTATGTTTGTCTCATTTTTCTCACCCATAAAATGGGGATAATAATAGGACTGAGCTCCCAGAGTTATTGTGAGGAACAAGTAAAATAATCATAAGTAAAGGACTTGACAGCGTCTGACATGTAAATTGTAGCATTATATAAATGTTAGTTATTATTATTATTATAACCATATGCACTTACTGAACCAAAAAACTTTAGATCAGATATCTTTAAACTTATTTGTGCTATATACCACTTTCTTGGTGTGTCTATGGACTCCTTCATAGAATAATATTTATATTTATTTACTTATTTAGCAAGGTTATGGGAGTTAAGTGACTTGCTTAAGGTCGCCCAGCTAGTAAGAATTAAGTATCTGAGGCTCAATTTGAAAATCAGGTGCTCACTTCAAAAGCAATTGCTCTATCCACTTTGCCATCTAGTTGTGCCAGGAATAATGGTTTTAAAAGTATAAAGAACATGGATTACAAAGGAAAGACAATACATTTAAATAAATATGAATTTTTTTTCTCGTCCGCATTTAAGAATGTTGAGGTATATGGGTTCAAGGTTAAGGTACTTGGTCTTAGACTGTGGACCTGAGGATGAGCTTTACATCACATTGTCTGAGAGCCATCCTAATTAAATTCAGGAAGATTTACTGCCAAATTAGTTCCAGAGGAATGGGTAATTCAGCCATAGCAACTCTCCAAGAAAATCTATTAATTGAAAGAAGGGTTACAATTATTTTTTATTATTATTTTATTTTTACAGTTGTATATTAGCATATAAATCAAACATTTAATAATAATAAATCATAATTTTGAAACCTCCATATTCAATTAAATGACATTGTGACCCACAGTTTAAAAAGTTTTGCCTTATTGCAATGAAACAAGTCTGCATCCCTAATTATTTATATAAGAAGAGTTAAAATTAGAAGAAAAGATAGAAACAGATCTGTTTCGGTTTTTTTAATAATTTCCCAGTTTAGCTATAATCTTTCTCTTTTAAATATATATAGTGTTTGTTTATTTATTTTGTCATTGTATTGGTAGTGGGAAAGTTAACTTGATTCAGTAGAGAAATGGCTGACTTCAGAGAAAGGAAACTGAATTCAAGGTCAGCCCAGAACTTGGTTATCTGATCAAGTCTATCTTTTGGGACCTTCAGGTGATTCTTTAAGGCTCAAAGTTAATAGAAGACTCGTTCAATCAATTGAAAGAATTTTCCCCATTAGTAATTTTAAAAAATTCAATTAGAAACTTTTCTTGCTCTAAATAGGTTAGAGTTCTTAACCTAATATTTCATTATTGTTCAGTTGTTTTAGTCATCCCCAGGTGTATGTGAACCTATTTGGGGTTTTCCTGTCAAAGATAGTAAAATGGTTTGCCATTTCCTTCTCCAGTTCATTTTACAGGTAAGGAAACTGAGGCAAACAGGGTGAAGTGATTTTCTCAATTAGTAAGTATCCAAGGTCATATTTGATCTCAGTTCTTCCTGACTTCAGGCTGGCTGTTCTATCTACTGTGCTCCTAGTATACTTGTATTTTTTAAAAATACATTTACATGTATTTTTGAATTTCCTTTGCAGAATTTTATTTATTTAAGATTATTATAGGTTTTATCATGAGTCAAGATGCACTTGCTCAGACACACACACACGCTAAGAAACCCTGAAATAGGTCATAAGATGGTATGGTCACTGTCTTTAGGGAGAAAGGAAAAACCTGACCATTCTTAGAGTGTTGAATATAGGATTATAACAAGAAGGGAAACAGCTGTGCCCTTGAATTGTAATGGGAACCCCCCCCCAAGGATGTTTTAAATCAATTCTAATTTCCCAGTGGACTTTCTCTTGCTTGACTTTTGGGTGAGGAGAGATGAAGCTCTTTCTCACACTCTGGGTCACCTTTATTTGAGAATCCATTGGAGAACAACAAGACAACAAGAACTCTGTGTCCTGTTCTTGAAGTGTCTTCACAGCACTTTCAAAGGGAATTTAGGACAAGATCCTTGTTTCCACCTCCTGTCCCCTCCCTCACCCCTTATGCTTTTCATTTCAGTAGAAAATAAGATGAAGAACATCCTTTGTTTGCTGGTGATGTGAAGAACAAATAAAATGAAAAGATGTTCCGATGAAGGAAAAATCTGCTGGAGTGAATGATAAAGCAGCACACTGTGCTGAAGGCTTATCAAGGGGCCTCTGTTTCAAGCTGCTCAAAAGGTCCTTTCCAGCTTGAAAAAAAAATCAATCCTTATCTGTGCAACTGATATGCCATCCTTCTGTTCCAATTCTCCTTGTACAACTTTGGGAGAGAATCTGGATTCACAAAATCTCAATCAGCTTTCTTTAGACCCTGCCTAATGACAAGCAATCTCACTTTGGGGGAGGGCATGATAGGGAAGAAGAGTTTGGGAGCAATCATCATCACCATAATTATTGTTGTTATCATTTTGTCCCTCCCAGCATTCTCTAAGCAAGTACAGCAACATTTTTTCTTTTGCTTCTTGTCTGCTTCACCCCGTCTTGATTGTTGGTGAGATATAATTCTTCTCAGCCCATACAAAACCATCATACAAAATCAGCTCTTCTGCTTATCTCCTTATGCCATTCTTCTGAGACAACTTATTTTCCCTGAGTGAAATGTCAGCTAAATGCTGGCTATAATATCTAGGAAAAATAAAAGAAAATATCAGTGTTTTAGAAATGGGCTGAACCAGCAACAATTTTAAAAACAGAAAATGGCTTTAAAATGAAACATTAGGAAAGGAAAAAAAAACATATTATGCTATTTAGAATACTGGATTTAGGGACAAGAGACAGATTTGAATCCCACCATTGGCTATGTCTCAATATTGTTATGCTTTGTACTTAACTCAAATCTATATTTTTGATTTTACAATTTCCAACCATTGTTGTCAATACTTCCAAGAACAGTAGAGTTTAGGAATTTAATTGTCCCTGTTGCTCTCTTACTCATCCATCATTTAACATTCAAGTATTCCTTGAGCACCTGGTTTGTGCCAGGAGCTGCACTAAACATTGTAGATAGGGACAAGGACTGATTCCTTTAGTGAGGAAACTCTCTTTAATGCAGGTCAGCACCTTCTCTGTAATTTATTGTCTTGGAGGATTATTAAATGATGGAGAAATTAAATTACTTGTTTTAGAACATATAGATGGTGATGGTTGTTTGTCTGTCATTCTTGAAGAGGATCATAACATCAGGGAAGTGACTCCATGACATGAAAGTAAATTGGATTTAAATGAGGGAGGAGTGTGCTCACTGGCAAGATATAGATCAGGATGGCTTGAGATGGCCCTCTAAGCAGTGGGAAACTTTGTCCTTTTTAAGCTAATGTCTTCAATAGGTCTTTAATAGGCAACTCCCATTCAGTGATTAAGGCTTAAAAAATGAGGCAGAGAATGACCTCTTTTAGCTAGTCAATCTCTCTCTCTCTCTAAATATATATGTGTATATACATATATATGTATATATATGTATATATACACATACATACATATGAAAACTATATATATATATATTACATTCATGTGTATATATCTTTATCTAATCAATCTGGGAGAGGAAGACCTTCAGGATTTCTGGCCAAAATAGAAACAATTGATACTCATATTCACTCTGAGCCAATCAGGGCCTAAACAATGACCAAGCAGGACTTGGTCTAGGATCTATTTTTATTTTTTAATTATATTTTATTTTTCCAAATCTATGCAAAGATGGATTTTAACATTCTCTTCTCCAAATTTTCTAATTTTTCCAAAAGTTTCCAAATTTTTCTCCCTCCCTCCCTTCTCTCTGAGACAGCAAGCAATATGATATAGCTTAAACATGCAATACTTCTAAACATATTTCCATCCTTGTCATGCTGCATAAGATAAATCAGATCAGAAGGAGGAAAATGAGAAAGAAAAAGAAACAAACAACAACAACAACAACAAAAAGATACAAATACTATGCTTTTATTCATATTCAGTCTCTATAGTTCTCTCTCTGGATTTAGCTGGCACTTTGTCAAAAATCTATTGTAATTGTCTCAAATCACCTCATTGTTGAAAAGAATCAAGTCCATCACAATTGATTATCATATAATCTTGTTTCGGTGTACAGTGTGATCTTGGTTCTACTCACTTCATTTAGCATTGGTTTATGGAAGTCTTTCTAGCCTGCTCATCATTTCTTACAACAAATAATGTTCCATTCTATTCATATATCATAACTTAATCAGCCATTCCTCAACTGATGGATATCCACTCAATTTCTAGTTCCTTGCTGGGACCTTTATTTTAGTCAATCATATAGCAGGTATGTAGCAAAGGGAAGTCAAAGTAGGTTTTCCTGATTTTGAATCTTCTTGATTCTCTCTCTCTGGAGAAAGACAAAAATAAAATAGTCTCTTCCCTCAAGAAGCATTCATTCTATTGGGAGGAAAGAAAATGTACCTAGATCAGTGAATACAAAGTAAATACAGTGAATAAGGACAAATCTCTTTTGAATGAAAGGTTTAAGGTTTACAAAAAAAAATAATGTATTGATACATCTTTAGATGAAGCAGCTTTTCAGGTGATAGAACCTGCTTCAGAATTGGTCTAAAATATTAATTTTATCCCTAAATGCATCTTACCCTGTCTCTAAAGTAAAAGGTAAGTAACCTAGGAGTCCTGTTCAAATCCTTTGATTTAGCCTTTTTCACTATGAATGATTGGGAACATTGTTAAATCTTATTATTTTTGCATGTGTAATAATTGATTTCAAAAGCATTTTATTTAAGGAGTACCAAGGGAAAAATTATATGTATATGTTCTATATAATATTACACATGTTATATAACTGTGTAGATTGTTAAACAATTTTCTGTGAAACAGAGCAGATAAATGACTTGCTCAAGGTAATGTGACTACTAAGCTTTAGTGGCAGAATTTGAACTCAGACTTTCCTGAATCTACCTCTAGCACAAAACCTTATGGATTAATTTTTAGAATTGTCTTTTAAATATCTACATTTTACTTTCCAAGTATGACATGACTCCAAAATAGTATTAAATAAATTTCTTTTTAACCAAAAAGAATAGGAAGGAGGATTGTGTTATGATGGATAGTGTACTTTGGGGTCGAGGCTTGGAGTTAAATACTAACAACTGCCTTTTTTGCTTTGAATAAGTCACATCAAATCAATTCAATAATCATTTATTTAGTGTCTGCTGTATTCCAGTTAATATGGTAACAACAATCCTCAATTTCTTAATCTCTAAAATGAGGGAATTAGTCTAAATCACCTCTTGGTCATTTTTCCCATCTCATTATTAATGATCCCAATATATGTCAAAGATTCTATAGGCTATTTAATACATTTATATTGATCATGAAATAATTGCCCATTTTCAACATCATAGAAACATCCTTGTGACTTTAGGGCTATAAAAATAATGTTCTTATCAATAAAAATTGAACAGTCAGATAATTGTAGAGTATTAGAATGAAAAGGACCTCATTGACCATCTAATCTCACCTATGTTCATTAAGAAATCCCCTTTAGAACATAGAAGAGGATTGGTCACATACTATTTGTTTGAAGACTAATTAAGGAGAATCCATTTTTTTCTCCAGAAGTAGCCCCTAACCTGCCTTTGGATAGCTCCACATATTAGTAAATTTTTCCTTATTCCAAGCAAACATTCTAGCCAACTATTTTTTCTTGTTCTTCCATTTGTGACTAAACAGAATAAGCTAAATCTCTCTTTATATGACAGCCCTTCAGATGCTTAGAGTTCACTATCATGTCCCCCTTGAGTTTTCTCTTTTCTGTCTAATCAAATAAAGAATCATTTTAAAGTAACTGACATAATAAATGTTTTAGAAATCTTTTGCAAAGTAATTCTGACTAATCTTGTTCTAGATTTTACTCTGTGTGCCTTGTGTTTTAAATTGACACCCCAAAATATGTTGTATAAAATGTATCAGCAACTGTAAATTACATGTCATAAAACTGATGCTTATAACATATGGTTATTTGAGGTATGATTAAATGATCAATTCCATTTTTAGATAAATGCCATATTTTAACTGGGAGGTTTGTTACTTATAATTGACTTTTGCACCTTAAAATTTTTCATGGTTGTGAAGCTAATAAGCCTTTAACATGTTTTATTGGGTTGCCTCTAATTCTATTGACAGTGGGGAGCTAAGAGATGTCCTAAAAATGGGAAAGCTTGCTCTAATAACACGTTTGTTTGGGGTAAACACTTGGCTTGTACTAACCATGTCAACATCACGCTGTTATTGAATGATTGTAGGACTTGGAGCCAGGGAATCTTCTCCATGCGCTTCTCTGAAAAAAGAATCTGCTCAACAAGAAAAAGGGTTTGCTCTTTGCTGTGCTAGCATGCTCCTGTGTGTAGTTTCTTTTGGAACACCTCTTCTTTTTTGTGCTGGGTGTATTTGTCTTGTGCTTGTGATTTTGCTCTGTGAGCCTCTCTTCTGATGTACCATATTGACGATGACTTCTGATTGCCATAATTCTCTGGTTCAACTTTGATTATTGTTATGGAATTATTGTTATGGAAAATGCTGAGTGAAATGCTCCCCTCTGCAGTCCTGACTGCCCTGCTGTCAAGAAACCTAAGGGGTTTTTTTTTGAATGTTGATTTTCAAAGTGCATTTTCAACCATATGTCTCAGAGCCATGTCTTACATCAGAAGAAGGTTCTCTGCTTGTTTACTAGTGTTTGCCTAGACCAGCCTTGTATCGGGGTGTAGTTTGTTCTGCTGAGGGCCATAGAGCCATTTTGGGGGTAGGGTATGTTCTCTATTTTTTTCTTACAACTAAGGAAAAACAGTAGCAATGACTTTATCTATAGGGTCAGTTCTTGCTTATCGATCCACAGATAATATTAATGGGTAATCCAGGAAAATGTTGACATCAGATTTTGTTGTTAATGCTTACCCTATTTATCAAATTACACATAATATCTATTTGAGAGAAAAGAACATTTAAACTCTTTTTATTCACTGGGATCATATAAATTTATTTTTTAAAAAAACTAATATGCAAAGAAGGTAGGTGATGTATTTGTTTTTGTAAAATTGGTTTATTCCCAGAATAAAGTGTATTTCAGAGAAAATTTGAGAAGGGATTAAGTTAGAAAAAATAGATATATTTCTTCTTCCTCTGGAATTAGGATTAGAGATATATAGCTAGGTCCAGGGGCCTTATTTTGTCCATCCCTAACTGAGGCCTCAAGGGGTTAAGTGACTAGTAGGGTAAAATAGTCAGCATTAGATTTCAAACAGAACAAGACCTCAAATTCAGCTCTCCTTCTATTATGTCATGATCCAATCATTATTTCTTTTCAAGTGATTGAAATCAAGATTTCAAAATTTTATTTTAAGACTTTTCCAATCATATGCCTTCTTATTTAGGAAACTTAACATAGATTCTTCAAAAACCATCCCAAAGGCCAATAAAAAATTATAATTTGATTATCTCTTAGCATAAACAATTGAGACTTGAGTACATTTTTTCCTCTTTTCTTTTACTGATGAAAATAGGGGTTGAATATTTCTTGTTAACGTGATATTTATCCTAGATAATATATCTCATTTGAAATATTCTTGTGACTCTATGGACTGTAATTTTGCTTGTTGTGACCACATGTTTTTAATATCAATAAAATCTGTTTTGAATGATAGCAGATGATCATTCAAATATTTCATTTGAAGGTGGAAGACAAATCCAAGAGTTCAGATTTTGTCAATACTAGCCAATTTCTTTAAAATGTGTGTGTGTGCATGCCCACAAAAAATGAGTTAACAAGTGATTGAATTGAAGGGGACCTCACTTTGCTTATCAGGCAGTTGAGCTAGCTTTTTTCCCTACACACCCAAACACACACACACACACACACACACACACACAATCACACAATCATACAATCTTCCTTCTTTGTTTTTGCTTCAACAAGCTTCTTCTCCTCTGAGTCACTGTTCTAAGCTCTACTGCTCTCACCACCTGGGAGCTCTTTTGTGTGGCTCCTGGAGAAATAAGGGGAAATGGCTTTGATGTATTTCAATATCTTTCTGGGAATTGATAGACTCACATGCTCCTTTATATCATGGAAGTAGAGAAGAGCCACTTATGAAACATCTTTCTCCAAGAAGAGATGATTTTTGTGTGTGTTGCCAGGCAAATATATAAAGGTTTTCTTGCTTCACCATTATTATGACAGTATCTTGCACTTGAATATTGTGCTTTAGAATCTTCAAAGTACTTTCACATATTTTGTCATATTTGAACCTCAGAAAATCTTCTTAAAGGAGACAGGATAATTTATTCCTTTTTCTATCACTTGTTACCTCTATTTCTTTGGGCAAGCCCCTTAATTTCTCCCTACCTCGGTTTCCTTTTCTGTAAAATGAGGTCTGGATAAAATGATTTTGAAAATTCCACCAACTCTCAATCTAAACCATATTATATCATTGTTGTAGTAGTAGTTATCCCTTTGTTCTATTATTTCAGTCACAACTGAATCTTCATTACCCCATTTGGGTTTTTCCTTCTCCAGCTCATTTTACAAATGAGAAATGAAAAGGAGGGTTTAGTGACTTGCACCAGGGTCACCCAGCTAGTAAGTGTCTGAGGCTGGATTTGAATTCAGGTCTTCCTGGCTCCAAGCTTGAAGTTCTATTCACCTTATCACCTACCTGCCTATCATCCCTTTATAGATAAAATAAATAAGATTTCAAATAGTTTAAAGACCCACTTAAGGTTAAATTGTTTAATGATAGTGACAAATCAAAATTAGAATCTAAGATTTGTGATTATCCAATCCAGGTCTCTTTCCACTGCACTATTTTGTCATAGTTTAGAAGACTACATATCTAAAACAGGAAGACTTAATTTAAAATTAATAGCTCTATTCAAGATTAAGACAGCTTTAGCTTATTAAAAGTTTTCCCTCTTAATTTCCTCCTTGTATGAGAAATTAAAAAAAAATCCAAGCCCTCATGAGGAGTTGCCATTAATATTATAGTATAAAAAGCATGTGGATAATAGAATTTTTATGAAAGCAACTCAATAACTTTCATAACCTTGTCCATCTGTTAAACTGTAATGTAGCTAGTTGAACCATAACTCCATTGCACAGTGTAGCATGTTTCTGTGTGCAGTATGACATAGAAACTTTATCCATTACCTAGACATTATTATATTTCTAAAACAGGCAAAATTCCATTTGACATTTGATGCCTATAAAATTTTGACAGAATGCAGGGCATGGAGTTGGGCCTCTATAATAGAGGAGTTTGAATGGTAGATTGGGGTTCTATTTCCCTTAGGAAATAATTACAGCTTTTTTCTAAATGGTTTGATCATTTAAAAAAAAAAAACTTTCCAAAGGCAATGATCATTTTTGCAAAACTGACTGTTAAAATTAAAATCCACTAAGAGGGCAGAAAAGAGAAGCCAAAAAAATTCCACTTAGTTATATGGATGGATGGATGGAGGAACAGAAAGACAAACAGAGGGATAGGTGGATGGATGGGTAAGTGAATAGATAACTGAACCAAGTAAGGGGTTCAAGTCTAGCCTCTGACACATCCTAGGTATGTTGACCCTTGGCAAGTCAAATTACCTTTTAGTGTCTCAAGAGCTCTCTAAGTTGCAGAACAGTTATTGATTGTTTTAGTAGATGGACTCATTTGGGAATTTTCTGCAAGATTAAATAATAAATGTGATAATAAATAAATAAATAATAAAAAATAAATATTTTAGCAATATTTATAAAGAGATAAGCTTACATAATGAGTGAAGTGCTAGTTCAATCAGGAAGGTCTGGGTTAAAGTTTTTCTTCTGATTCTTATGGGCTACGTGACCCTGAGCAAGACCGTTCATCTTTTAAAGTTCCAGGCAATAACCTAAGAATATTAATTGCAGAGCAGGAACCACCTTACATTGGGGAAGGGAATGTCCTCATTGGAAATCTCCTACACTAATGAAATCACAGGCTTGATCTTATAACTATAAATATATTACATATGATGCAATCACACCTTTCAAATTTTATATTTTGTGGAATTTCTATAAATTATTGAGAACACGAACCAATAAATGAATTTAAAATGAATGACAAATGTTATGGTATGCCAAGGTTTTCAGTTTTCTTACCATTTTAATATCTTCTTTTAACCCCTTCCCTCCCTGCAAAAAATAAAAAGAATTAGAAAATGTTTCATTTTAACCACCTCAGCATAGACTTAAATCCTAAGGAGACTTGTCAGCTGCTCTAACTAGAAATTAACAGACTATTTTGAAAATGTAACCATATAAATGATTTAGTTCTCAAGGACAAAATGAAATTAGGGGCCAGATATTTAAGTTTTTCAGAATATGGTATCTTTCCATTTCAACAGCTGCTTGGCTTCTAATATAAATTATTAGTTGACCTATTTCATATGAAACCTAATAGAATTTAAGATTAAATATTTTTGATACACATTAATAAGAGAAATGAGAAACACACGGGTTAGCAGAATGCTTATGACATGCATACTGATATATATCTATCATAGAATTTCTTTCTCTAAAAGGATTTCTCCTCAACAGTACTACAGTACTACAGTAACCACAACACAACAAACAGTAACAGTAACCACAAATGAAGTCATTAAATAATTCATTTATATCCTTTGACTTCATTTCTTTTAGTCTTTCATTTCATATACTGAAAAGATAAAACAAATTCACACCAAAAAGGTATGTTTTACTATTAAATCTGCATTATTTAAACTTGCATACTTTCCAGAAAAAGTGGTAATCTTCATCAGGGAGTTCTGTATCCGAAGATTTAAGATCTTCGGAAAGCATAAGGAGTGAAACAGGGTTCTATTAGAATCAAAAGTTCAGACCCTGTTTCACTCCTTATTCTTTCCAAAGATCTTAAATTGATAAAATATATAAGTAAAATTATGCAGAACAAAATTTGAAGTAAGGAATACTTCAGGAATATATTATGCTTATGTATAAAAACGAATACATTAGAAAATACTGTATTTGAGAAAGTAAATTCAACATAGTATAGTGTTTATGTACTGATTTTGGAGTCAAAATGATTTTTATCTGTGCAACTTACTCTGTGATCTTGGGTAAATAAATCTCTTTATCTTTTGGCTTCAGTTTCTTCATCTGAAAAATAAGGTGGCTGAAGCAGATGAATTTTGAGGTCCTTTCCAACTATAAATCTATGATCTTATAATCCCAAGATGATTTTTTTTCTAGCAAAACTAAAAAGTTTTGATTTGATTAAAAAACAAAGAGACAAAATAATTCATCCTAAATTCTTTTAGGGAAGTCAAGTAAATAGTGTGAGTAATTATGTGCAATTTTTTCAATTCTTAATTATGTTTTCTCAGAGTCAGTATTTAAGTTTCGTCTTCTGAAAACTACCTGCTGATTGATAACCTAGAGAATTTAGCTTATTCTAAATAACATAAGAATGCAAAATAGCCATAAGAAATCTTTTCACATTTTCTTTCATATAGTGCACAGAGTTTATACTTTTTCTTGCAGAAACATCTTATTTTTATTTTTTTTTAATTTTTGCCAGCCAATTGTGACTTGCCAAGGGTCACATAATTAGTAGGTGTCAAATGTGTGAAGCTGGATTTGGATTCAGGTCCTACTGACTCTAGGGCCAGTGTTCTATTCACTACAGCCTCCTTGAGGGCTACACTCCTTTCATATTTATCTTGGGTTTTCTGTTGTTGTTTGTCCTTCATTCTTGAAGAGGACCATGACATCAGGGAGATGATACCATGACATCCAAGTGAGTAGATTTAAGTGAGGGAGGGCTGTGCAAAGTTACCAGCCTCACTTTCTCCTCCGGAGCCATTTAGGTCCAGTGACAAGATATAAATCAGGGCAACTGAAGATGGTCCTGGATGCAGTGGGAGACCTTGGCCTTTTATACTTTATACATTTATACTTTAACATGTCTCAGTTGACTGAGGCCATACTCATTCAATAATTAAGGCTAGGGAACAATTGAGGCAAAGAATTGTCTCTTTCACATAGTCCAAAAAATTCTAAAAAATCTTCATGACTTTGTAGTGATGGTTTAGTATGTAGGAACACTACATGATAGAAATACCACATCCTGATTCATTTTCTTATCTATTAAAATTGATTTTATATAAAGCCAATATAGAAATACATATATGTATTTTATAATTATATATTTATATATTATACTATTTTAATAATTATTATGTATCATCATTATATACATAATGTATAATTATATAATTTCAATTATATAATATATAATATAAATATAAACCTCCTCTCCTCCATGATCTGGTAATCGTTTAGGTGTAACTTTTTTCATTAGGACATAAATGAAGGGAATAAGAATTACGACATCTTACTTTTGACTTATAGCCCTAGCTATAAAGAACTTGTCCAATGTCATTTAGCCAGGATGTTTTAGATGTGGAAACCGTCGGCAAGCATGTAGAAAATATTGGGGACCACATTACATGGAACATAAAATAGGGCATTGACCTTGATTTAATAATGCTGTGCTAGTGACATTTACCATCATGGTATCCATAATGATGATTTTGTCTCAGGTGGGATAAAACTCCAGGTGAAAAAAAATTGTCAGCTTGTTAATTAGAGATAGGATTAATTTTTGTCAGTTTGATACTGTGTGGAATTCTGTTTGTGACAACTGTGGTATTGTCTTCTGTTTGAAATTATGCAATGGAGATAGAACTATTCAACTGTCTTGTCTAATTTAAAGTTTACTTAATGATTCATCACAGAAAATCGTCACTTCCTAACGTTAATAGACAAGTACATTGGAAATAGAAATTTAAATTATCTTTACATAGTCAATCTTCATTGTTCTATATTCTACTAATTACATTTTTGTGATAATTATTTTAAAAAATGCTGGGCTATATTTCCCATTCTATTCTTGGGAATTTTTTTTTAATTTGAAAATATTATGGAATTAGGATTTTTAGAAATTAAGTGATAGTTTTGAGCTTTATATCATAGTAAGCCTGGAGGTATTTCCTCCTCCCTTCTCTTCATACTTTGCATTGAAAATCCCTTGTAACAAAGACAAGTAGTTAAGCAAAACAACTGATATTGTAATAGTTAAAATGTATGCAACATACTGCCTATGTCCCCCAACTCCTTACTAAGAACACAAATAAAATTTAAATTTTTGACTATCTTCCAGATTGACAGACAGTATTTTCCCATTGAGAACATAGCTGTGACCTTTTATTTACATGAATAGAAAACTTTTAAAATCTAGAATAAATAAAAATACATTTTAAAAATCTAAGAATTATGCTGCCATTTTATTGCTTGGTGGTGGCAAAATTGGAATATATCCACATTTTAGCAAAAACTATAAAATTTATATATGTATTATTTGTATATATACTGTTACTAGCATCTTCCACCTTGATATCAGGATAAGGCAATGTTATCACTTGGAAAGAAAAGACAGGTGTCTTAAGTAGGCAGATGAAGGTAAAACTGTATAATTATAAAATTCACTTAGCAGAATGAACACTATTTTACTGTATATATGTGTTTCCATACAACTGATAGTTTTGTTGTCTCTGAAATCAATGAATCAAAATATCATGCATATGTTAACCTAGTTGCTTGTTGATATATTTTAATAAATATATCTAATGAGACTTTGGAAGTATCAAAAACATTTCCTTAAAAAAAGCTTAGTAATTAGTACTGGGAACAATACAGTAAATTCTAGCTCATCTGGCCAGGGTTAACAAACATTTTCATGATTTACCAGCTTTTACTAATGAGGATAGCAGCCACCAGTTGAATAAATCAATCAATAGTATGAGAACAATTTTTTTGCCTACAATTAATGGAATTTATTTTATAACTGTATCTATCCAGTTAGAAGTATTTGATTCAATAATATTTCATATATTCAATGTTCATTAACTGGAGGAAATCAAGCCTGAAAAAACCTTTGCTTATATTACACATTTTTATTTCACATATATCTCAGTAGGTTAATTTTTTTTCTAAAATTGTTTTTAAACCTAGTCCAAGAATTTTTTAAAGATGGTTTGAGTATTTTTGTACTTGTGTATCTACTAGTTATAGTTCCTAATGGCCATGAATTGAATCCCTTGTAATTATCTCTAGGCTTGTCTTAACTGTGATAATGTTAATATTTACTGATTGAAATGAATAACATGGCTGGGACTTCCTGAGAACACTAATGGGACCTGTTGGAGAATGATGTATGAACTGCATTTAGTCCTTAGCAACTCTAAGTGCACAGTGGGTGTCTAGCACTTTATAGTGGGTCTGAAAAAAGAATTAGAGGGGTCTAGCACATTAATTTCAACCTTTAGTGACAAGAAGTTAAATCTGCTTATCCATGTACAACTCTGAAATTCCTTTTTGTTGTAAGTGTTCCTTTTCTTTGTTTTGCTTTTCCAGTTCTCCACAAGCAGCCTAGAGAAGTGTGCCTTTGTTTGCTAGAGCTGGGCCGGATTGCAGCCAGGTAGGTCTTGTTCTTACAAGAATAAACGCATATTTTCTGTTGTTTTTGCATTTAAATAGTATTTTAAGGTTTGCAAAGCGCTTTACAGGTTATTTCATTTTATCCTTATGATAACTCTGGGCTATTATTTACAGTGAGGAAATGGAGGCAGATAGTGGTTAAATTACTTGCTCAGGATCATACAGGTAGTGTTCCTGGGGACCAGTGCTCTATCCATTGTAGTTTGGTAGCCACATGTGCAATGGAGGTATATCACAACAGGTTGAGTTAAGGCAGTCAATGTCTTATTTTCTACTTGCCCATCACAAGCGTTGGCAGGATTATGAGAAGGTAGCATGGCTAAGCAAATTAACTGCACCATACCCTTTTGCCTGTTGACTACTTTTCACATCCCACCCCTTCATCCATTCTCTTTCCTTAACCTTCTTAAAATTTTTGTAAAGAAATCTATATGACAGCTCAATAGTTATGGCAGCAAGAGCACTGATGTTAAAGTTAAAACCCTGTTTCTGACTATTATTAGCTGTGTGACTTGGGGGAATTCAACCTTTCATTTTTCTTTCTCTATAAAACATCAATAATAAGAGGGTCTTCTACAAGGGGTATTGTGAGAATCAAAGGAGAAAACACATAAAGCACTTTGTAGACCTTAATGTGTTCTATAAATGCTAGTTATCAACATTATTTTTATTAAGTTTCAATAATTTCATTTTCCCCTTATTCTTCTCTAGCTCTTCCTTCTTTCCTTTCATGACACTTTTTGTCTTCTTTGTCTTTCTGCTTGTTTTTATTCATCTTCAGTCCATTCAAAGAGAATGAGAGAGAGAGAAGAAAATGGGTCATTGATTTGTGCTCATAGTCTTTCCAGTATGGTGGAACTTGTTAGAACCTTTGTTCTCCTGGCACAGTCATTAAGAACCCAGCATTACCTTTACCAAGCAATGAGTCATTCCAGTTTATGTTGTTCTTGTTGAGTCATTAGTTGAAATCCTAATATTCTGACAAATTTGTCTTTTCTTAATTTAAATGGATAATGCTTTGATATGTTGTCTCATCAATGAAGGTACATAGATTACAACCTATGGCTACCTATCCTGGAATAGCTCTTAGACATGTTCCTCAAATATGCACTGAATAACGAAACCAGAGGTGTAAAAAGGGAATGCAATCAGAGATATAATATAAACAGTAAAAATAGAAATATAAACAGTAAAAAGAATTAACATGTGTTCATTCAGCAGTTTAGAAACACCTAATTAATAACCAGAATCTTAACACCTAATTAGGAAGACTAATTAGCTAAATATGGCTAATATGCATGACTTCATATATATCATATTGATGTCTTTCTTAGTGGTTGGGCAGGGCAGGAGGTAGGAATTTGCAATTCACATTTTTGAATGAATATTAAAAATAAATAACTAAAAAATTAAAAGTAATAATTAGTAAAAAGCTACAGAATTCAAGTACATTTTAATAATATCCAACCACAGGATGAAACTTCCTATATTCTTCTTGTATCGTTTTGACATCACCCATTATTAAATTTTGAAGATGAATTGTATACATCTTGACGTGGGCACCAAAATTGCTAGTTACCTTCCTACATTAAACACATATTTTTATGCATTTTTACAGCCAAACAATGCTTCCTGTATATAACTAATTTTACTTTTATGATAACCCTGAGAAACTGGTAATGATCACATAATCATTTTCATCTTACAGATGAAGAGATTGAAGTTCAGAGTAGTAATTGACTTGGTCACGTTCATACGCTGAATAAGTGGTGGAGCTAAAACTGGAAATTACATTTTTTTTACTCCAACTTGGTTGAACCAAGTGTCGTTCTGCCTTCCAGTGAATATTTGCTCCTTTACAAGATTAAAAACAATATACACACACAAGCACACACACCCATCAATTTCTCTTATATGGACATAAAATTCCCTTTCCCTCTCTCAAATAAACCATGTGTGCTTTATTTGGTCATTATAGTCTGCTGAACAGTTTCACTAAGTTTCTGGGCTTCTGTTTAATTTAATAGGAGATGCCATTCTCAGAAGCCTATCAGAGGGTTATAATACTTCAGGCAAATTCTTTCTTTAGCTGTTTAATTTGTCTTATAAAGACAAAATAGAAGAACAAATTGCCTTGATGTGATCCATCCTATTCATCCCCTGTTAGCATCTATGGGCACCATGAACTTTTTGTGGATTCTGTCTTCTGGCTATTTTCTTTTTGATCTCACATCTATTTAAGAAAGACAGGTGCATCCAATGGCTTATTTAATAGCTCATAATGGGAAAAAGTTATAAAAATAAGTTGAAAAATACTTGGGAAAAGTAGAATTCAGAATTGGTCTAGACCATGGAAAGTAATAGAAATAAAGAGGCAGAAAAATTTTAAAGCAGGGGAAAAGGCCAATTTGATGACTAAGTTGACTTGCAGGTGTAAGTCCTCATCCAGGCAGTGAGTAATAATTTACAACCTGTTGGCATCCTCAGACAGAAAGGCAATAAATGACTTGTATATAACTTCATTGGACAGGTTGTGGTCCTGCATGCCAATAGTAGCACAAAGCTTGTATTTTAGGTCTTAAATTTCTTTCTATTCATTCTATTCTTACTATATGCATGAGCTTGGATAATTCTAAAATTATTCACGTATGTGTTATAAAGTTCAAGGATGAGGATTTTCCATGAACTACTTTTGATTCCTCATCATCATGCTTAGACTTTGAGTTATTTATATTGTTATGGATAATGCATCTGCATTTTGTTGAAAATGATAAGATTCTGATTCTGTTATTTTCTCAAATTTTAATAAAAGACTATTTGATTTATTTTTGGCGAGAAATATATTACTTTAAAAATTATGAGTCAATCACATTTTAAAAATGGAATTATAGTTCTCCTTTGACTTAATTTATATTTTCAGATGTTTATTTTTTTGATGATTGTCAATTATCAATGAATTCTATCACTTTACATTACTATTGTCTCCAATCAAAGTATTTAATGATCAAGAAAGAAATATTTAAATGAAGTAAAATTTTGGTGGGAGTTTATGAATCTATTTTAACTGGGGGCCTAGCCTAAAACTTTTCCCTTCCTTCCTTCCTCCCCACACCCCACTCCAAGCCCTTCAAAGATATTAAAACACTTATCCACGATGCGATTTATGTGAGAACCGAGACTAAGAACCAGATTTTCTGTACTCTCAGTTAAGCATGTTTCTCATTACTTTATTCTTTTGAGGAGTTCAATTTAAAGGAACTCTGGAAATCAGAGAATCAGGTACCATCATGAATTAACTTTGTTTATGCTTTTTTAAAATTAAAAATAAGGATTGAAAAAGAAAAAGTTAATGGCTGTGAAATAAAAATAAAAAAAAGAAAATGAAGATCTTTATGTAAAAGGAAGAATTGCCTTATAATATGAATAATCGGCTTGTAGTTTTGAAATTAGGAGATTTTGTAAAAAAGGATTTAATGTAGAAAAATATTGAACAGACCAGCATGAACATGGATGCAGATATTTTTAACCTGGGTTTACAGAATTCATGATTAGATTCCAGAGGGCCCATTAATTTATGTAGTAAAAATTATATATGTACTATAATTGGCTTCCTTTGAAATTATATGCATTTTATTTTAGGCATTTAAAAACATTATTCTGAAAAAGGATTTGTAGACTTTACCATGCTGACAATAGGGTCTGTGACACAAAAACATTAAAAATTCCTATATTAATGATTAAAATTATCTGAGAAGAAAATATTTTTATTATTTTATTTTTCATTGTAGTGATTTTTTGCCATGGTTACACAATTATTCAAATAGAAAAGAAAAATAATGGTTCCAAATTTGAATATATTAGATTACAAAAGTATATACTTAATAATTTTGAAGATTATCAAATAAAAAACAACTAGAAAACTCATGGACTAGAATTCAATTGCACATATTTTTTCTCAAAGTTTAAGACTGAGAAATCATACTGAGAATTTTTATTGTGAGCTGAAGAAAATGCTTGAATTTCACATCTCTTGTATCTCATAAATGTGCTAATCTCAGTTAATGCTTTCCTACACCTCATATCAAGATATAAACTCTTAAAAAGTTAATCATGGGGCAGCTAGGTGGCGCAGTGGTTAGAGCACCAGCCCTGAAGTCAGGAGGACCTGAGTTCAAATCTGGTCTCAGACACTTAGCATTCCCTAGCTGTGTGACCCTGGGCAAGTCACTTAACCCCAATTGCCTCAGCAAAAAAAGCAAAAAAAAAAGCAAAAAAAAAAAAAAAAAGTTAATCATAATCCCACATAATAAATAGTATTTGATTCATGCATTTGCTAATTATTTTTAGCTACTGTTATTAACCTGTGTTCTAATACATAAATTTAAACATATAAATCTTATATACATGTAATCATATATATATATATATATAACTTATATATGTATATGTTTGATATATGTAGCATTTTATATAATGCTTTTTGTACTTTATTTAACCAAAGTATTCACAGTTATAGAAGTGATTACTAAATTCTATTTAAAAATATTTCTAATATAACATGAAAAATTATCCATTTTATAAGATTGTATTTGATTATGGAAAATAATAAAATATCTTCATATAAAAATAAGATGCATAGGTATATATAGAGGAACATAGATCTTCACTTAAGCATATATATGTGCTCATGGACACATATAAAAATGTATGTGCACATATATATGCATAACACACATACAAATATATGTATGTGTGTGTAGTATATTGATTTGTCATTTAAAGCTACGGTTTTATATCTACCACTATCTAATGAATATTTAATGAATTTAATGAATATTTGAAAACTTCAGTTCTAACTTGACTCAGTATGTCCCAAACTGAGCTTGCTAAGAACTCATTATATTCCTCCCATAAATACATTCCTCCTTCTCTTACCATTCTCTGTAAATGACTTCTAGACTCAGCATTTTGGAATCATTGTGTTTGATCAGTCACAAAATTCTCTTGACTTTCCTTTCAAGATCCTTGACTTTCATTACAACTTTCATTGCTATCTTCCTATTCCCAAAATGTAGTATATAGTAAACGATGAATAAATGCTCATTTTATTTGAGTTGAATTATTGAATTGAGTTGAATTAAATAGAGAACCAATACAGATTCCAGAAAAGGGAGCAGTAGTATGAAGGTATATGAAACAGACTGTTAGGATGCATTGGAAGAGGGAGACATTGGAGTTCTCAAAGCCATCATTTCTGCACTAAGAATAAAAAAATCATTTATCCTTTTCTTTTTCATAAGGATGTACATCATATATAGTCTATGGACCTTGAGTGATTCACTAAACCTCTCAGTGACTCAGGTACCTCTCCAAGTTGTAGGAATTGTAGAGAGAGTTTTCACCCTGGGATTTCCCCAAGCTCATGAAATCACTGATTTGGTTTCCATTTTTTAAAATGTTAAAAATTGTTCCTATGTATTATATATATTGCTTATTAAGATTGATGCTTTGATGATTCCTTGCCTTTCTTTTAAACTAAGGTATGGTGTGGAGCCTCCAGGTTTAATAAAGCTGGAAAAAGAGATTGAACAGGAAGAAACACTTTCAGCCCCTTCTCCTTCTCCTTCTCCCTCCTCAACAAAATCTTCTGGAAAAAAGAGCACAGGAAACTTACTGGATGATGCTGTAAGTAAAGCCAGTCAAACTTCTGACCAAATTTCTAGTAATCCTGATGACTATAGAGTTAGTCATAGATGATATTTGAAGTTGTGAGATCATGGGTTAGTCATATAGCCAATTTGTGCCTTAATTTCCTTGTCCATAAAATGTGAGAATAAGTCTCAATAGTCTCTAAGATCCCTCATAAATCTAAACCAATGATTCTAATATCTACAATTATATATTTGCAGAATACCTTAAATACATGATGTTACTTGACTGTTATTACAATCCCATGAGGTATGTATGAGAATTATACCTCCCATTTTACAGATAAGGATACTCAGGTCCAGAGATGTTAAGTGACTTTCTGCATAGTCTCATAGTTAATAGAAGATTAGAAGTGGAGTTTGAATGAATGTCTTTCCTACTCCAGGTCCAGAGTTTCTTTGACTATGCCAGGTTAATCTCAATTATATATGCACATATATATAGTGTGTGTGCATACATGCATATTATTTTATTCATATAGATTGATATGTATGTCATATAATTGAATATACCTAATGTTTCTATCTATGATCCAAATTTCATTGAAATTCCTTTGTAGTCACCCCTGTGGTTTCCCATTTTGTTTGACAATTGTAGACTGGACCGTACATTTAAATTAGGCTACCAACTAAACATCCTTCAATAGCATTTTTTAAAAAAATGTATTTGTCTATTTGAATATAAGGATATACCCAGAAATACACTCACCTTTATATGCCTTGTTCCTTGTGAAGCTTTTAGATCATGTCTATTTTAGTTTTTTTTGTTTGTTTGTTTTGTTTTTGTTTTTGTTTTTGTTTTCTGGCAGCAACTCTCTGAAGCATCATGATTCTTCCATAAATAAAGAAACCTGATAAATGAAGTAAAAGATAGTAAAGAATGGAGAGAAAGTAAAAATGCAGTGTTATCCCTGAATTACACAAAGCCTTTATCCCCATTACACACAGAATATTTATAATTTATCTGGGTGAAAACAACTGAAGATTTAAGGGTATTTTGAAGTGTATATATCTTTTGTTCCTGTTTAAACTTTATATCCTACATTGTTATTTGCCAAATTTATTTCAGACACCTCCTCCATTAGCTTTTATTCTGCTATCACATTGTCGTAAATATGACCATGAGTTCTTAAAGGTTGTGCTAAAAGTACACAGACTCTTCCAGGTGGGAAAGGCTTCAAGTATATGTAAAGGGATGGATTCTGTTTTTGTCATCCTTAGGCTAGCCCAGCTAACTTTGCAAAGGTTCCACACTTTGTGTATCTAATGGTTGGCACTTATTAAGTACTTAATAAATGCTGATTGAATTTGTAATAATAATCATCATCATCATATGTAACATTTTATAACACTTCAATCTCACAAAATACTTCATATTTGATCCTTACAACAACTCCAAAAGTTGGAACTATTATTACCATCTCCATTTTATAGATGAGGAAACTGAGGCAGATAGAAGGTTAAGTAAGAAACTTACTTGGGGGCAGCTAGGTGGCGCAGTGGTTAGAGCACCAGCCCTGAAGTCAGGAGGACCTGAGTTCAAATCTGGTCTCAGACACTTCCTAGCTGTGTGACCCTGGGCAAGTCACTTAACCCCAATTGCCTCAGCAAAAAACAAAAAAAACAAAAAAACAAAAAGAAACTTACCTTACTACTTATTGACCTTATCTTACACAATTATTAGGGGAATTTCTAAGGTCAGATCTTCTTTACTCTAGGACCTCATTTTCTATGTGAATGGGGCATGAAATTTATTTATTACTAAGGATTGTAGAGAATAGTAATTCCAAGAGCTTTGAACTAAATATGCTTTATCATTTTAGATCTACTTTAAGTTCGCAGGGGAGAATTATTGGCAATTTGATACCAATCATTATATTGCCTATACAGGAGAGAAGAAAGGGGTCAGATATGTTGGCCATGGTCAGAGTCTTCTTGCTGCAGATGTTGGGGTTAGCAAGGACTAAGACGGAAAGAATAAAAGGAATGCTTGCCTGAATAGATTAGACCATACATAAACTCCAAAGAAAACATGTCAATTCTCTTCTTTCCCCCATATGACAAACCATTCTTTGTTACCACTTCCAAGTTCTTCACTATAAAAAGAAATGAATATGTCTCTTAACCTTTAAAAAAGTTCCATAGGGAAGATGAATCCCAAATATATTCTAGTTGGTTCTAGTATCATTTGAGTGAAACTCAGGTCACTGGTTGGCTATCAATGTTATTTCACAAAAAATAACCCAGTAATACAGTCCATACTGTGACCTGACTGATCATCTTTGGGTACTTTGACTCAGCATAGGAAAAAAATAAAATATTCCAATGACTAGGTCAGACCAAATGATGGTCTGTTTTAGGATATTGTCACTTCCTCAGTTTTTGACATCCTCAGGCTAAAATTGGTAGACTTGCTGAGGTTATAAGGGGGCCTTTCAGTCTCATGTTGGATTAGGTAGCTTCTGAGGTCCCTTTGAACTCTAAACTTCTATGATTCAATGATCAACAGGAGTCATGAATGAAAGAGAGTGAATAATCCCAAAATTCATCTCTACTGATTGAGGATGGGAAATCAAAATGAATATTCTTCCAAATATGAGGCAAAAACATTTTTAAATACAAGCTAGAGTGTTTCTTTTTTCACTTCTTAATTATAAGAGTGTGTCTGGATAAAGTATTGTGTAGGATACTAATGATTTCAGCTGCTCTTGATAACTCAAATACCTAAATCTGTCCAACTCACTCCCAAATTACACAGATCAGAGATATATACCAAATAATTATATATGTCTCTGCTTTGCTTTGGTGGCATGTTTAACCAGGACTTTTGGGGAATATTGAGGAAGACAGAAGAAAATTAAAATAATAATAATTAAAGTCTCCATGTGTTTTGTATCTAATTAATGTAAAATATATCTTAGAAGATGGACTTCTAGTATCTATTTCTATAAGCATGTGTATGTATACACACATATATACCCATATTACATATAATACATACATACATATATATACACACATGGTGATTTGGTTGCTTTTTGTCCTTCGTTTTCAAAGAGGCCCAAAATGTCATCACTATGTTAGAATCAAGTTACAGGATGTCCAACTGGGGCTGATCAGACCAATGCAAGCTCAGAAGGCTCTGCCACAGGTCGGACACAAATAGACCCAATGAGCATTTGGGTGACTTCTCTAACTTTGTGCATCCTATGTATCCCATGAGCTTCTTCAATTCTGTTTTACACAGCACTTTCTTTGATGAGGGTATGGCATTCTGGGTGATGCAATGCCAGTGTCTCCCATGTCATACAATCAATTCTAAAGTTCTTAAGAGAAATCTTGAGATTGTCCTTTAATTTTTGTAATTACCATGAAAGTGTTGCCCTAAATATCCTTTTTAGCAAATATACATTTGACACATACACATGCATACATACATACATATACCTATATACATCTATCTGTCTGTCTGTCTTTCTTTTTCTTTCTCCCTCTCCTTTTTCTTTCTTTCTCTTTCTATCTACCTATCTATATCCCTTTGTGAAAAACTTGGTAATGAATTCTCCAATATTATTCATGATCCTCTTTGATTAAAACAAACAAAAATAATCCTAGCATTTATATAACATTTTAAATTTTACAGAATGCTTTACAAATGTTATTTGATTGATCTTAGAATCCTATGAAGTAGGTGCTATTATTATTCCCATTTTATAACTGAGGAAACAGAGACGGATTAACTGATTTACTTAAGGCCACAGAACTAGTCACGAAGGTAGGTTATAATGTTCTTCCTAAAATGTGGCACCCAGAACCAAACTCAGTACTCCGGATGGGGTCTGACCAGGGCAGAGGATGGCAGTATGTTTGGCTTCAGATTCTTGGATGTTATGTCCCTCTTCATGTAATCTAAGGTCACATTAGCTTTCTTGGCTGCCATGTCACACCACTGACTCCATTCAAGAGAAGTGGAAGGAAACTTAAGATATCTAAAAAGCACTGTAAAAAGCCACTCAATTGATCCAACTCTCTATAATGTTACAGATTCTTGTAGTTTTTTTAATGTGAAACTCTAAAATCAATAAGCCAAAGTAATAACATTTGAATCAAAATATACCTGTAGATGTTATTATATTGTTCATCACCAAGCAGAAAACAGTATACTCCATGTTCTAAAACTTTTGCACTCAGCTAAAGTGATGGCTTTCTGGCTGGTTAGTTATTGTTCTTCATAATTGAAGAGAATTAAAATGGCATCACTATGGTGGGCTTCTGGTAGCCCAAAAGATACATGAGATGTGAAAATTTCGAGATATCCATTTCAAAGGTTCATATCGACTAGTTGTAATGTGCAGCATTTCTAACTGTGACTAATTAAAATGTGAGCTCCAAAGGTTCTTCCACAGAGCAGACACAAATATTCCATATGAATATTTGGAGTGGAGATGTCTGTAAATTTGTGCTTTTGTGTTTCTTTTAAGCTACTGCAATTCTGCTTTGGCATTTTAGATATTTCATGAATGAAATGTTTTATTTCAGAGGCAGTGGTGTCAGGTTAAAAAAAGGTAAATCACATAAAAGTGACTCCCACTTTCATTGAGAGTTTCCTAGGAAAGGGAAACCATTTCTTTTGTTATGGTTAAATACCAATTGGGAATGAAAATTCATGTGCCATTTTTTATTAAAATCAGAATGCAGAATGGCCATTGATTGTCTGCAAAACCCTATGTTTGCTGAATGAAATTTATTTGGTCTTTTGACTTTGGTAAAATGAGCTGTGTTATTTGCAAAAAGAACTAGATTTGTATTGAGATATCATGTTCAAGGAAGTAGTTTTTGTTTTTTAATAAATAGCATCCTGCCAGTATTAAAACAGCCAATGTCTCCTCATATTTCCTCCTTGGGTTCAGTAAAAGAATAATGAGATAAAAGAAAGAGATGGCTCTTTTAGGTGGCCAGCTCAAAACACCTTCTTTAGTCTGGATATCGATAGGAAAGGACAACAGGCATCTATCTAGGTAGATTTATTCATTGGGTCTGAAAATCATTATTCAGTCTTGCTAGAATAGAGAGACAAGGCTGAATTCAAACCTTTACCTTCTCTGGAGAGTCGGTGAATGTGATGAATAAAGTTCTAAGAAAAGATTAGTATTCTTCTACCTAAGCAACTTCCTCTGTTTGTGATAATGATAGATGGTATGATTCAGGGTAATTTGGCAACTCTAGACATCCCATTTCATCAGAAGCCCAGCCTAGATGTTTGGCCAGAAGCCAGAAGGACACCTGCCAGAGCCTATGGTAGCAGCCTAGCTCATCCCAAGGTAATATAAGAAGCATAAATGTCATTTATCAGGTACTTCCTTCCTAACAGCATATTTCCTCTGCCCACAGAATACTCTTGTTCATAGAATCACAGGATATCAAAGTTGGAAGGGACCTCAAAGGTCATCCAGTCCAACCCGTACCGAACAGGAATCCTTCCTACAACATTCCTGACAAGTGGTCATCCAGCCTTCACTTGAAGAACTCATGATGGGCAACTTATTACCTCCTGGGGCAGCTCTTTCCACTTTTTGGACAGCTCTGAGTATTTCCTTACATGTTGCTGAAACATCTCCACACCTCCCTCTCCTTATTCCTAGGTCCCCATCGTGGGGTCAAGCAGACTTTGGCTAATCATTCTTCCATGCACCAATCCTTCATATATTTTGAAGACAGCTATTATCTTTTCCATCATCACACCCTTCTCCCCAGTCTTCTCTTCTCCAGGCTAAATATCCCAAGGGCTCTTTCAACTATTAATATTGTTATATAGTTTCTAGCCTCTTCACTATTCTGGTTACCAATCTCTAGATATCAATGCCCTTCCAAAAATGTGTCCAAAACTGAACAAAGAATATTAGATATGGACCAATCACAGCAAAATAGCAGAACTATGCTGGAAGAGACTTTAGTAATATATCTCTTATGTCTTGATTTTACTTATGAAAAAAACTGAGGTCCAAAGGATCAAAGTGATTTTCCCAAGTTACTAGAGGATCCCCAAAGGCTTTCCCCCCCAAATAAATAGTTATTCTACCATTCCTGCCACAGCCTCCTAGGCCCTGCCATCCTTTACTTGTATAGGACTTCACTTAACTTTATCTCCTTTCTTCTAATTTGGATTTGACATAAATTATCTGTCAAAGTTTAAGGGATCCCAATTCTTACATAATGTGATAGAGAACTCTTGATCTGATTTCTTTCATCCATGAAAGCATCTCTCCTTCATATGATAGTATTGAGAAACTGTCTGAAAGCTTGTGTAATATTACTTCCCAAAGGCAAATCCCTTAAAGAAATGCTTTCTGTCTTTGGTGATACTGGACTGTGAAGATTTCTGTGTATTCTCTAGGAGCCCTGCTTTGCTTGGAGGCAGATGACTTACTTGAGATTGTCTTAGATCATTATATTACTAATAATTTGTGCTTCTTCACAATTCTTCATCATACCATATTGCTGTTACTGTGTACATTTTCCTGTTTCTGCTCACTTCACTTTGCATCAGTTCAAGTGCATTTTTCCCTTTTTTTCCTGGTCATTCTCCTTGTCATTTCTTATAGCACTATAATATCCTATAGCAATCATATACTATAACTTGTTCACTGATTCCCCAATTGATGGGTATCCCCTTGATTTCTGATCCTAAGGCACAATAAAAAGAACTGTGATAAATATTTTTGTATAAGAGATCCTTTTCCCTTTAAAAAAATCTTTGGGATACAGGCCTAGCAAGGGGATTGCTGGATCACATAACATGCATTGTTATAGTAGCAGCACTGTTCTGAATGAAAATTCTTTCCTTCTATCCACATTCTTCATGTTCTCTTATTTCCTGTCACATTACTGTCAGAATCCCAATTTATAAATAGTTTAACTCCACTGACAATGAAATAGTCTGCCTCTTTTCATCCCAGAACTCAAATTCTGACTCTGGCTTTACTAGTTATGTCTAATCATCTTCTGAAGATAATATCAGGCTAGATTTCTCTTCCTTTGTCATGAAGACTGCCTTTGTGGTAATGAATAACACAGTCTCACTTTTTTATGCTTATGAACAGCAAAGCAAAGGACTCATGGCTCACATCTCAGTCATCCCAACGAGACAGTTTCCTCTTGGTCATGATCTTTATGAAGTTCTGCTCTTAGTAATTTCAATGCCAATGCAAGAATTTTATGAGTTAACATAGGCTATGTGTTGGAAGATTCACAAAGTTATCAGGTTTGCACTATTATCCTTCTTGTTTCAAGAAAATATCTGATCTCTTTTTATAGCCCATATCTGTGAAGGCAATGAATCTTCCCCCTGCCCTTACTTTTGCCACAACTTCCATCTCTCATTTATGCTCCCATTTCCTTCTTTCTTTTGATCCCTAATGTTCTGCAATTGTCAGAGGTCTTTGTCTTAGAGAAGAACGGTGTTTGTAATTAAATAATTTACACTACAATATTAGGATGCCATGTGTTATTCCTGTATCAACTGTTTTGCTTTAGAAAAGACCTACATGAAAAGAAAAAATTATCATTCAGAAGGATAAATATTTAATGGTAGAATTTCAGGCATTTAGTCATCCAGATGGATCAAGATTTTTGATCAGATCAGGTCTTTTTCAGAGCCCAACTAGATCAGCTGATGCCTTGTGTACAAACTGTCTCTTTTCCCCTTGTGATTTGTGCTTTAACTTCAGAAAATATTCAGGGAAGAAGGTACACTTTCAAATCCAATCTATTTTGAATCTTATTTGTGAAGTTTTATGAGATCCTACTTTTCCTTAGTACTCATTTTTATTCCTATGCCATATATATATATGTATATATATATATGTCTCTCTATATATATACAATATTTAATATGAAGATTGGTTTTACCTTAAACTTAAAATCTTGTTTGAGGATGTAATAGTTGAGGACATATGTTACATGAAATTGCATAGAATGTATGCTTCAATTGCATAAACTATATATGTAATAAGTGATATATTCAGAAAAAAAGCTTGGGGAAATTTGATATCTTCGTATCATTATGTGGACTACTAAGTGGTTCTAGCAACATCATGAAAGGATCCCTGAAAGAAATTCTAAAGTTCAACGTAATATATTCATATTTTCTAATTTTAAAACAATTTGTTAACCTTCTCCTATTTTGGAAACACTTAAATTTATCTTTGAGGAATTACAGAAAGCAAACTGGTGAATATATATGTATATATATATACATATATATAATCATATTAAAATTTTCAATACATTTGACTTAATCACCTAAAAACTTTACCTGAAAGGGTGAGTGAAGCTTATAATTCTTAGATTACTGCATTATCATTATCATTATCATCGATCATCATCATCATCATCCTTTTTATTTTTGCATTATTTTAATTCAATACATATCAGTTACATGTATATTATATACAGGCACTGGAAAGACAAGTAAATATGATCCTATAATTGTAAAACTATGATGGGTATAGAAAAAGACAACTCTAGAAAGCAAGCATAAAAAGTAACAAGAGATTATGAGATCAGAGGATAGGAATGATCACGCACTGATATGTTTTCGGAATGATTTAGTGGAACAATCAGACTTGATCTGGGCTTAAAAGGGTAAAATAAGCAGATTAAAGACATCCCTCAGAGACGTGGCGTGAGCCAAGGCCCAAAAGAAGGCACATTGGGAAAAAATGAATAGATCCTTTTGGTTTCACCAGAGATTTTAGAAAGGGAAGACATTTTTGTTAAATTGAAAAAGCAGAATTTCAAACTGCAGAGGTGGGGAGGTACAAAATGGCAGAGATCCTGGAATTCTGAGACTTTGAATGGTATTCTTGTTGTCAGTGGGGAGCCATTGTGGTTTTTGGATCAGGAGGAATGGCATGCTGAAAGTGATGTTTTAATAAGATATATCTGGCATCAGCATATGGAGTTGGGATGGGGAAGACTGGAATCAAGGCGGGCAGAGAAGGTTATATTGCAATATTTCAGAAATCATGTGATAAGGGTCTGATATTATAATGTTGGCAGAGGTAGTGGAAAAGGAAGGATGGATGTAAAATAAATTATACTGGAAGAATGCCTTGGATAAAATTGTACAAATGTTGCAATTCTGAAGCATATCTATGTCTTTGTAAAGGTACCAATAAATAATACCTTCAGGAAATATCTAGACTAGAACATTTATATATTTTGAGCTAAATCTGTTCTGTCTTTATACAAATCCTGGTACTGAGTGACTATTATTGGTTAAATGGATGATTGCATGTAAACTTGAAAGTGCTATATACACGTTAGCTATTATTAGTAAGAAAATGAATTATCTAAATTCCAGATGTTCTTTAGGAAAGAAAATAATGCCCTGCTTTTACATTACAGGTGAAACATATTTCAGAAGATCCCCCTTGCAAATGCCCAAACAAGTTCTGTGTGGAGCGTCTCTCACAAGGAAGATACAGAGTTGGAGAAAAGATCCTTTTCATTAGGGTAAAAAAAGTTTTTAATTTTCACTTGGTTGTTCATTCTACATATACTTGGGAAGGGAGGAAGGGGTTAGAATACCAACTCTTCTCTTTTATTTTCTCCATTTTAGCATCTATATCTATATCTATAGGCATATATATGTAAATATATATATATATCAGAACGATGTAAACAAAACAGAATGAAAACTAAAGCCAAGATATCTCCTTTGATGGTTTTAAAATGAAATATGAAATCAAATCACTCTAAAACAGCAGTTATGGATTTCTTTCTTATTTTTACACATCTCAGACAAAGAACTCAAATGAGTTTTGGTTACTAGTTTGATTTTTGGTTTAAATTTTTTTTCTGTATCATATGAGCAAATGTCCAATAATTTTAGGAGTGTATAATGAAGATTGTGATAAAATAAAAAGAAATTTTCATTTACTAGATTAATTCCTAGGTCAGAAGCTTTCAGCATTGATTGTGTAATTAATATTTTAGAAATGCCATTGAAATAAATTGGTGATCTTAGTCCATTTCTGAAATTGACATTTTGCCTAGAAGCCTTGGCAAAAGAGACTAGTCATTCCAGGAGTTATTCTAAATGAATATGTTTCCTATTTTAAGAAGTGGTTCATTAAATTCAGGTTTCCAAAGTGCCTCTTCATTTCTTCTATGATTGGTTTTGCAGATAATCATGACTTTGGTTTCTTAAAATAGTATTTCACCTTTTTCTAAGACTGGATTCATTTTTTAAAGAAAGGAAATTATATTTCACTTTTATTTCTAGAACATCTGCAGTTAATATAATGGATATTTTATGTTGCTGCTTAAAGTACAGGCAATGCCAAAAAAGTGAGTTCACGGGACTTTTTCCTCCATATTTATTTTGTCATTTTAAATATTCAACCTGTTATGAATTGAATCATGGAATCACATATTTCAGAGTCGTAAGAGTGGCCTTTTACCTGAGAAACAGTATACTTTACAGCAAACCTGTCAAATGGTCAATCTGTTTTTGCATAGAGACTACCAATGTTAAGGAAAATATTTTCTCTTGTGATGATATTCCTATTTTATTTGGGGATCAGTATGAATGAAAAAGTTTGTGTTTTTTTTGTTTTGGGGTTTTTTTTTGGTCAAGCCAACTTGCCTCTCTGAAACTTTCATATATTTCTTCTCCCCTTTAATCCAAGCAGAATAAATCTTTTTGTCTTCATGTCAGCCTTCAAATATTTAAACACATCTCCTCAACTCTTATTTAGATAAAGATCCCTAATTTCTCCAATTAATCTGCTTGTGATTTGAACTCAAAACTCTTCACTTTTATGGTTGCCATTTTCGGGACATTACTTAATTTTCAATGTGTTTCCTATAATGTGGTGTTAGAAACTGTGATCTGAAAGCACCCTAATTCTACATGTGACCAGACTTAGTTATTCCTAAATGTTCTTTCTCCCTAAAAGCAATCTAAGATCACCCTATCTTTCTGGACCTCCTTGTCATACTCTTGACTCATGTTGAGCTTGTAGCATACTCCAATATCTCTGAAACTTTTTTTTCAGATAACCTGTTTATCTAATCATGCTTCCCCTGTCTTATACTTGTGAAGTTGTCCTTTTGAACCTCAGCAAGACTCTATATTTATTTCCTTTATATTTTATATTATTAAACTTGGTCAATAATATAGACAAAGATCTTTTTTAATCCTGACTTATGTATCTACCTCAATTTTGTATCATATGATAATGTAACAAACATTCTGCCTATAATTTTAGTAAAGAAATTGATTAAATTGTTTTTAATAACAACATAGCATGAAGAACAAATCCTGGGGTTATATACTAGAGACATTCTAAATGGACAATCGCTATCTTCATTCTGGCCATTTGACCACCCCATTAGTTTGGTATCTAGACCATAGCTTTCCAACATTTCCACAAGAATTGTATTATTAACTTTCTCAAGTACTTTGTGAAAACTTAGGTAAACTTTTATCTGAAGGAATCCTAGAAACTGTTTAATAAGTTTGTCCCAAAAAGAGAGGAGAGGGGAACTGACATCTTCACATGATTTATCCTTCATGAAATTGTGCTGGATTTTGTGATTCCCACTTTCTTTTCTAGATGTTTACTAATCATTTCTTTCATAATAATTTCTGCCAGGAATAAACATAATACTTACCAGACTATACTTGATACTCTATTCTCTTCCATTTAAAAAATGACATTTTTTCTCTAGTCCTATGTAGTTTTCCATGATTTATCAATATTACTGATATTTTATGTCATTTTCTTTAGGACCTCAGGATATCATTCATCTGGGTCAAGTGACTTAAGTTCATCAAAAGCAGATTTGCTCTTTCTAACTATTTTCTTATTTTCAATTTTTTTTATTTGGGCATCAACTTCCTATTAGCACTTTTCATTCTTCTTTCATGGTCCAAAGGTCATTCTCTTTGGCAGGAGAAAAAGAAGCAAAATCACTTAGGAGTAGTTTTATCTTCTCTTTCTGCTATCATTTATCATTGTTCAATTCATTCTGATGAATAGTTTTCTTACTCTTGAGTTTCTTCTTTCAAAAAATATGACTTTTAAAAATTACATTTTTTTCTTATCCTTAGCTTTTTTTCACCAGACTCTCAGGTCACCTTCAACTTTAACAATTATAATATTTTCTTACAGACCATTCTATTATTTCATATTTATCTATCATTACCTATCATTGCTTCCATCTTTATGCATTTTAAAAATCAAAGCTGGTTGGCAATTTTCCTTTATATATAGACACATTGGTCACTTTAGAAAATGTACCCTTCTTGTCTTCATCAGGATATTTCCTTTGTGTTGTCATCCTTATTTCTTCTTTGGATTTCTTCTCAAATGACTTTTCCTAGTAGTGTATTTAGTATTATTACTAAAATAATATATAGCCTCTTACCTCTCCTTTCTCTGGATGCAAAAATCTTGGGTATGGATAGACTTTGCTTGGTTTCTTCTCCTTTTCCATAGTAATCTTTAAGATGAAATGATTGTTTCTACCTAATTTCTATTATCTGATTCTTAATAAACATTTGTCTTTTATCATATTCAGAATCTAAAGTTCCTTCTCAATTTCTTCACATTTTCAGGATGAAATTACTTAATTTAATTACTGTCAGGAAATTATTAGCATCTTTGTTTTTGTCAGGAGAGAAAAAGAGAAGGAGGGAAGGAGGAAGGGAGAGAGAGAGAGAGAGAAATACTGAGAGACAGAAATAGAGACAGGAAGACAGAGACACTGAAACAGATTCATACAGAGATACAGACAGAATGAGATAGAAGCAGATCAACATAAAATTGATAGAAATAAAGATAAGCAGAGAATTAGATATAGAAAGTGACAGAGACAGAAACACATAGATATCAATATATAGGCATATATATCTATATATCTATAGATATGTCTATATTTATATCACTGAACCTAGTGAAAATTAGGTTCAGAAAGTTGGTCAATAATCGAAGTCTTTCATCAATATTATGTTGTTTCCATACCAGTTTCTGATTTGTTCCCCAAATTTCTCATTTATCTCTTAATTCTAAGTGATTTCTAATATTCTATAATCATAATACTTCTTTACTCTCATTCCTATACTTCATAGAGTTTTATGATATCACTCCTCACTATGCTTCCCTTATCTAGTTCCTGTATTTTCTCATATTAGGCTATCATCTTTATATGTAATACTATGATTTTTTCTCCCTTTGCCTATATTCTCACTAGGCCTATGCTCCAGGCAAGGAGCTCATCTCTTCAAATTTCAGTAAAGTTTGTGAAGTCAGTTTTTCCACCTTGTATGAGAATATTGATTTCATCTTACTTGGTACTTAAATTTGTGTATTTGGATATAGACATCTGAGGCTTGCTAAGTAACTCTCGTCTATGTCTCCATATTTCTGTCTCTCTGCCCACCTTCTGTGTTTCTGTCTCTCTCCGTGGATATATATGTTTCTTAATGGCTATCTGTCTCTATCTCTATATTTCTGTCACACAGCTAATAAGTGATGCTGCATTTAGACTCAGATCTTCCTGACTTTAGCCCCTATGCTCCAGCTACTCTGCCACCTCGCTGCCCCAAAAATGATAGTTTACTATAAATTTCTGAGTATATTCTCATAAAACTTGGTTTTTAATTTTTATATATTCCCATTGGTTTCTGTATTTTGTTTGGTTTTTAATCTGTTTGCTTTTGCTATTCTTCCTCCATTCTTACTGTTCTCTGTGCTATACAGATAGATACACAGTCAGTTTTGTTGCCATCATCCCACTTCCTTTTCAATCTAAAACTTATGAGTTCATTGACTTCAAAAGGAACAGTGATGAAAACCCTGTTATTACAATTTTCAAATTTTTGCCCAGGTTTTAGTAGTGGTGCTTTTTAGATTATTATTGGAAGTATTATTTACATCCATTTGAAACACCAAGTAAGTAATAATTATTTGATTGAATGAATTCTATCAGGTCTTGGATGCAGTCTCCAGGAAGTTTTCAGATCTTCCAGTTTTTATTAGGTCAACAGAGTACTGCTTCAGTATCTCTTAGCATAGAATCACCTACCACTGCTACTCATCTCTTTTCCTTCCAAATTATGTTGGATAATCTGGCACCTCAAAGCACCCAAGGGTCTATGTCATCATTCTTTGGAGATCAAACAAATGCTTCCTTTTAAATATCCAACTCTTTTGAGGAAAAAAAACGTTTTTTAGTTTCCTGGCTTCAAGCATTCAATAAGCATTCTTCCCTGTCTCTTCTGGTGATATTTTTGTATTCTCCAATCTTCTCATCCAAGTAGAATTTCCCCTCTGCCTCTTCCTATCCCTTTTTTTCTTTTTTTCACACTGGAGCCCTCTTTCACTGTTTTGTTTCATTATGAATGGATACTTGATACCACTTGATAGTCTTAAAAGAAGAGCTATCTCTCTAGTTCATTTACCTTCTCTTCCAGAAAGATCAACCTGATCTTTGAGCAGAGATAGCAGCACTTTAACCTTGGCAGAGATTAAAATATCATAGGATCTATAAAGTTCATTATAAAGTTCTACCTTCTTTCCATCCTTGAGAAAAGTGAGACCCTCATACCTTGCAGTTCCCTGGAAAGCTATTGTGGCAAATCATTTATGGAAAAGGCCATCCTCTTTCCCTTTTCTTACACAGATTTTTTGTACCTTTCTTTAATTGCCTTGTCAACTATTTTCTTTTCTTTCTTTAGTCATTCATCTTTTCTTTCCTCTTACAACTCTTTAAATCTTTCCTCAATTTTTCTTTCAGTTGGAATCCTTCTGTTTCTTTTTGGATCTTCATTTTTTTCTCTGCTTTTTTCACTTCTACCTCTTCAATTCAGTTTCTGTCTTTTTTTAGTACAAATTTTCTTTCTCTTCTTTCAGCTTAAACTTTTCTTCATCTCTTCTTAATGCACTGTTTCTCATGCCCTTCTCACTGTGCTTTCCCACACTTCCTTCTCCTTGTCCCCCTCCTCTGACATTTCAATTCTCCCATGTTCAGATTTGGATCTCCTTCACAATTCCAGAGCCTTTCAAATCACCTTTACATTTTTTCTTCAGCTCAAGTTCTGTTCTTCTCCCAAATGACTTCTCACAGAAGCCAACAATCAATCACAATGTGAGTTATTATGATTTAAGTTTTAAAATTATTAAATCCTACTTTGTCGTTATTGTTCATCATTTCAGTCCTTTCAGACACTTTGTGACCCCATTTGTAGTTTCTTGGCACAAATACTGGAGTTGTTAGCAATTTTATTCTCCAGCTCATATTACATATGAGGAAACTGAGGCAAACATGGTTAACTGACTTTTTTTTGGTTTAACTTACTAGATGTGCCACACATCTAGTAAGTGTCACAGTCTACACTTGAATTCAGGTCTTCTGGACTCCAGGCCTAACACTCTATCCACTGCATCACCTACATGCTTTTATATTTCATAATAAAATATAAACAGATTGTCCATCACTGGATATGCCAATCTCCCATCTCTATGCTGGAGTGTTTATTTCTTTGTCAGATGTTTATGTATGTGTTCTTTCTTGGGTGGGAGGGGTGGAAGGAAGTTGCTATAGCTGTCATTTCATTGGTGTAGGGAACTACTGACTAGAAAATTCCTTCTGCAAGAATAAATACTAGCTTCTGTAGTTTATAGCCTTAGATAAGTGTTTATGGCAGTGAAATTTAAAATTATTTGCCCAAGGTCACCTTGGTAATACATATAAGAAGTGAGACTTGAACCTGTTTTTCCTAATTCTAATGATTGTTCTCTTCATCTAGGCAAGCTGGACCTCTCTGTGTCTCTATATTATGAAATTATGCATAGGCAAAATATCAATTAGTATGATTTATGTATAGGTTTAAATATGCACAACAATATTTTAAATATATTATCAAACTCTTATTTCTTTCTTTTAAGAGACAAATCATTACCATTTTCTTTTAAACTCTAAGCTATTCTCATAATACTCAGTGATACAATTGAATTACTTTTCAAAGTATATTGTGTCAGATCCCTTATGAAATTCCAGGTTAAAATTTCATTTTAAGTGTGAACATAAATATCTGTTCCCTATCATCCTTCTATAATTCTTCATAAAATACTGTTTTAAGCTTCATTGTAATGCCTCATCAACCAAAGTAGTTACTCCATTGATCTGCAAATTGTATTGTCTTTTAGTATAAACTCTATTCCTCTAGGGTTTTATCATGTGATATATCACTGGCTTCTAGGAGACAAGAAGAAGGATTTGGGACATCAAAATCGTTATTTTTTTAATGTTTTAAAATAATTTTATTTAAATATGTTTTTAAACAAGCTAATAATAACTGATAATTGTTTACAGTGTTGTTCACAATTTTCCAAATGTGGGGCAGTGGGAAAAGTATTAGTTAGCATAACAGATGGAATGTTGGACAGAGTAGAAGTTTGAATCCTGTTTCCAAAACTTATTATCCGTTGGATTCTAGACTAATCATTAAATGTCCCAGTCTAAGCTTTCCCATCTGTAAAATGGGGACAATGATAGTACCTACCTCACAGGGTTGTTGTGAGGATCAAATGAGATCACATAGATAATATACTTTTCAAACCTTAAAGTGATATATAAATGCTAGTTATTGTCATTGTTGTTGCTGCTGTTGTTATTGTTTATTATTGTGATTGTTATTATTTTTAGGGATCAAAGACTGGAATTTGAATCCTAGTTTTGCCCCCTCCTATCCTTGTAGTCTTGGAAAACCATGAAACTTCCCTGGATCTTTTTTTCCATTATCTATAAAATGAGGAGTTAGTCTTAAAAGACTAATATTCCTTGTAACTCAAAATCTATAATCTATGAGCTCTACTCAATAAGTATACTTCACTTTACAAAACTACTGTAGGGATTCCAGATGGTCACCATCTTCTTCCAGTATGTGTATATTAAATCATTTTTATTGCTTTATGTGTGACTTCAGAAGATGTTTGAGAAATAGTTATGGTTACTACTTAATTGGTAGTGCTTTTTGCTACTTCCTCCAGTCTCTCATACTCATTTAAGTCAATATTGTTTTGTAAATAAATATTCACATGCACTGAAATTCCCTTTAAAATCCCCTTGTAGTGGATTTCTTCATAAAGAGAAAAAGTACTGTTGTAATGCAAATTACTAATCCATTATAAGTATGAGATTTAATACATTGTGACATTTGAAAGCTGGAGACATGAGTATGATATATATGTGTATCTGTGTTTATCTGTACATATGTGTATACAAATCTTCATAGTGCAAAAGTTGTCTGAAGCTCTAAAACTCGGTGTAGCTTTTTCTATTTCAGAGTATTCTTTCTTTTTTTTTAATTTTATTTTATTTGCATAACATATGTGTAGGTAATTCTTCAACACCAACCCTTACATAGCTTTCTGTTACAAATTTTCCCCCCCAATTCCCCACCCCTCCCCTAGATGGCAGGATATCCACTACATGTTAATTATGTTAAAATATTGACAAATCGAATATATGTATACATATTTCCAAACTTATTGTTGTGCAAGAAAAATCTTATCTACACAAAATATATATCAGAGAAAGGAAACACAATGTAAGCAAACATCAATCAAGGAGTATGAGAATGTTATGTTGTGGTCCACATTTCATATCCCTCTCTCTGGGTGTATATGGCTTTCTTCATTGAACAATTGGAAGTGGTTTGAAACATTTCTTTGTTGCAGAGAACCATGTCCATCAGAATTGATCATCATATAGTATTGTTGTTGCTGTGTATAATGATCTCCTGGTTCTGCTCATTTCACTCAGCATCAGTTCATGCAAGTCTCTCCAGGCCTCTCAGAGCATTATTTCAGAGTCACTTTTTAAAAAAATTCTTTCAATTGTGGTATAGTAGGAAGGTCTCTGCACTTCAAGTAAAAAAGACATGGATTTGATTCTAATTTCAGATACTATCTACAACTATCAACAATTTACTTAAGTCCCCTAAACCTTGGAATCCTTCTCTGTGAAACAGAATAATAATGCCTATTCATTGGAGTTGTTTGGAGAATCAAATAATATAATTTGTGAAAAGCATTTTGCAAAACTTAAAGTACCATATCAAGTCAGCTATTGTTATTTAATAATTATTTGACTGCTTTCTAGGTGTAAGGAAGTACTAAATTCAATGGGAGCAAAAAGAAAGAAAGAAAGAAAGAAAGAAAGAAAGAAAGAAAGAAAGAAA
>JAJPUD010000332.1:168320-323118 GCA_023553655.1 Myrmecobius fasciatus | reverse complement strand
GAAAGAAAGAAAGAAAGAAAGAAAGAAAGAAAGAAAGAAAGAAAGAATATCACAAAATCCTTAACTATGAAGTTTATAGTGTAGGGCAGATAACATAAGGATTATTTGATTTCAGATGACCTACCTGAGTATAAACTGGTTCAGTTGCTTTACAATATCACAAAATTAAAATTCATCGATACCAGCTATAGGAAAATCCCCTCATTAAGAGCCATTGTTTGGTTTAATTCTCCTTATTTCTTGTCACATGTTTATGACATTTATATTGCTTATAATCCTTTTTTCTAAGTATGTCAAAATATGACTTTCTGCATGTGGGGCATTATACAGAGACAAGAGTACCCATATATCTACACGTAAGTATATGTAAATGTGTATTCTTTCATACATACACTGTCAGATTTGACTAATAAGGGTCATAAAAAAATAGCAAAGAGGCTTTAAGTTGAAGAAATTACAGAGAAACAAGAGAGCCTGTAGGAGGCAGCATGGTACAATGGAAAACCTATCTGTTTTGACATCTAGAATATATAGATCTAAATTTCTTTTCTGCTACAGTTCTACTTCCTATGTAATATTGTACAGGCTAATTTATCTCAGTTTCCATTTTTGCAAAATAAGAAAGTTTGACTCAGAAACCTTGAAAGTCCTTTCCATCTTTTAGTCTATGTATGACATCCTTTTTATTTCCTACAAAAAAAAGTCAGCAGACACTTCACATATCTCAACTCATCTAGGCTGATATGCTGTATCAACAGACACAAATATCCACTTGTGCAAATATATGTAGCCAAACATCATGGCCCAAATAGAGAGAAAATGTATTACACTGGGTTGATTGACACCAACTGCAGATAAAATAACCAAACCTTTGTTCAAGTGGGAACTAATTTTGCATTTTTTTTCTTTTCCTTCTATCTTTCTAACTAACAAAAGTCAAGTCCTTAAGTTTGAATGTCTTAGGGCCTTCCTTTGTTTGGGAATCCTTTTTTGTTTATTGGTTTTTATTATGCAGATAAAATTACAAAAATACAAGTCATTTCACATTATTTTCTCTAATAGGCTTTTGTCTCAGAGTGGAAAAGATTTCAGTTGGTTATGAATGACTCTTGTATTTAGATAACACTAATGAATTTCCTATGTTGATTTGTGCCTAAGGGTTTACCTAATTTAGACTGAGAAATTCTAGCTCTAGGACTGAGCCATAAATTTCTTCTTGTTTTTTTCTTAAACCATAGCTGGAGTCAGAATTTTACATTTACTTTTTATAAAAGCTTTTAGTCACTGTCTTTATCACTTGACAAATTTTCTTCATGTTGCATTGATCTGGATGGTCAATAGCATTTATATTAGCATCAACTCTGGTTATATTCATCCAAAGTTGCCTAATAAAACTAGGTACTGTATTTTATCAAAATTTTTTTTAGTGTCAATTGATACAATCATGTGGTTTTTGTTGTTCTTATTATTAATGTACTTTATTGTATTTTAAATATTTAGCCAATTCTGCATTCCTGGTGTAAATCCAATTTGGTCACGGTATTTAATATTTATGATATGTTGCTGTAACCTCTTGGCTATTATTTTATTTAATCTTTTTGTATCAGTGCTTATTAAGAACATCAGGATATAAATTTCTCTCGCTGTTTTTGATTCTTCATGGTAACAAGACCATCTTTGGATTATAGAATTTGTTTAGTAGGGAGCCTTCTATTTTTTTCAAACACAAATGCAAATTGGGGGAGGGATAAACACCAGGTTATTTAGCGAATTCCTCCTCTGTTATATCTCTTTTAAGCTTCATTTCTATTGTGAAAACTTGGAAAGGTTTATTGGGGCCAGTCTCTTTGGGATGGATGGAAGCAGGTTTTACTTTGTTTATAACCCCAGGGAGGCAGATATAAGGTCAAAGCCATTTTTCCCGTCTTCCACTTTAGAATGAAAAACTGACCTTGTTACAAATAGGACCATAATACTTTCCATTTCCTTCTTGGAAATTCATCAGCTCTGCTCAGGACTGGCCCTAGGGAAAATGTTTAAGGAGGTGAAGGTTGTCTTTCAAATCACTCATTTCCTTCTCCCCTTTTAAAAAAAAAAAAATCCCACCACCTTTTGAAGGTTGGCTGCTTAGGGGCTCAGTGCCTTGTTGCTATATTCTGGCTGCACTCTCCAGTAGTATCCAATGCCCTGGAATTTCCTCTCCCTTTCCCTCCTTAAAATGTGGTCCAGTGTGCCATTTTTTATGACCTAGCTTTCACAAAGTCAGCTATCTGATTTTGGAAAATGAGAAGACGTCTATGATCAAAGAAATCATGACTTTAGAGCTAGGAGAAACCTTACAAACCACCTAGACTAACTGTCTTATTTTTCAGAATCTGTGGTCAAAAGAAACAAACTGATTCAAGTTTAACAGGTCCACTAACTCTTAAATCCAATCTGGACTAAGCTAAATCCAGATTTGCCTCTCTTAAAGTAATCTAAAAATACATTAGTTTCCTTCACTAAGTTAATGTATCCAAAGGTTGCTGATAGATTTATATGTCATCCTCTCAATGTAGTACTTCATCTTCAGAAAAACTTTCAATATTTTCATCCAGAAGAGTGAGCAGAAGTCAGAAATCTCAGGCCTTGAAGTAGGCCATTGAAGGAACTATTTAGGATTAGAGTGATATGGTTTTTTTTTGCATCCATGAAATGATATTTACTCTGTGGTCATATATCAGGCCTTGCACTGTGAGACATAGTAAGTGATTAATTGTTCATTTGACTAACTTCAGTGTCATATTGAGCACTGAAAAACTAAAATGGAATGGGAGGGAAGGAAAATGTTTTAATAGTTTCAAATTTATGGTCTTATGATTTTATCCAACATACACCCAATAGAGTAACCAACAGTGAGTTCAGTAACATTAAGGAGAGCAAACATTGTTTGCCCAGAGAAACCTGGATTGTTGATTTAGAGAAATCATAAAAGAACTTTACTTTGGTCTATGGAAAATAGGCCATTGCTTCATCCTTTCCACCCCAAACCTAGGTTCTATACAAAAGTGGGTTTGTGACATCAGATATTCTTTCCTTAGGAGTCAGACATATTTTAGTTACAGCATGCTAGATTTCAGACTGATTTGATTCAAAACCATTTGCATTTTTAAAGGCTTAAATGGAGAATTTTGCTCTAGTTTAAGAAATACGATCACAGAGGCAATTTAGAGAAAATACAAAGAATAATTCAATCAGAAGCTAACTGGAAGGATCCCCAGTGATGGTGAGGCACCTTCTTTGAACCGCTTCTGAATTCAATCATCTCAGATCAATGAAAAGGTCATGTCTGCAGTTACCAATTCTGTGTCTTTTTTTTTTTTTTTGGTGAACTATAAATTCTACAGGACTGCACTAGGGCAGGAAAATGAACTCACAATATCCATCCCAGCAAGAAACTAGATTCTGTTGCTATAGCAACCCAGCCTGAAAATTTCTTCTGGGACTTGCTGTGGGCAGGTCCAATGAGAGTGAATGAGATGACTTTTGAGGTTACCGTTTTGACACCTATTGATTTACTGTTAGTAAAAAAAATTAGAACAGTTCAAGTTTTTCTGGCTTCCAACAAATGAGAAATGGACTATTACATAATAATTCAAGTAACAAAGAGATTAATACCTTGTATTACATTATACATTCATGGAGACACTGCATAGACTATCAATATATAAATGATTTTTTTTTTCACATTGTGAAGGCTGTTGGGGAAAAGCCATTGTTCCAAAAATGGATATGTTGGACTCTGACATCAGATGAAAATGTGGGGAAGTAGCTATGGCTCTTAGAGAAATAGGTCTTTCTTTGCTAATTCTGATTCACTGAAGAGAAATGCTGGATTTAGAGCCAGTGAATTATTCCACTTCTTCCTATTTATTCCATTTCTGCACCTCTGATCCTATGATATGATGTGATTTCTGGCTCACCACTCAATAGTTGTGTTGCTTGGTGGTACAGTAGACAGTTTTAGATTTGGAGTCAGGAAGACCAGAGTTCAATCCTGCCTCAGGTACTTGCTAGCTATCGGACCTTGGACAAGTCATTTAATCTGAATTTCTTCATCTGTAAAATGGTGATGATAATCCTGGAATCTACCTCATAGGGATATTGTGAAAATCAGATGATACAGATGACTTGTAAAGCAGTAAAATTCTATTTAAACACTTGTTATCATCATCATTATGATCATTATTATCATCATCATCATTGTTACCAGAATTATTGAACCTCCCTGGACCCTGGTCCCCTCCTTTGTAAAAGGGAAGGGTTAGATGATTCCTTTCAATGCTTAGGCTATTTTCAACTCTAAATCTAAGATTTAGATTTTCTGTGGAATGGAACATTTCACTAATAAAGTACCACCAGAACTTGGAGTAGTATCCTACTTACTTTGACCAATTCTCTGAAACTTTATTCATTGACTATGACAGCTGAATGTTTTCAGACTGTTCATCCCTTCCTTCCTTGGAAACTGTAACAAATCTGATCATTCTCCAGGAAGACAAAGAAGACCTGACATTTGAAAATTCTAGGCAAAAAGTTTCTTTCTATTTCAAAATTTAAATTATTCTCTCATGATGTTTATGTCCCACAATGAATGATAGATTGCAGTGGTAAGAACAGTTTTTGCAAATCAAGTCTTGACTCTGATACTCATTAATTGTGTGATGTTGGGAAATCCACTAAACCTGTCATTGTCTCATTTTCCTCAGTTGCAAAATGAGAGGATGGAACTAGTCATCTATCTAACCCTTCTAATAATTCTTCTAAGCTTTTATAATCTTTGACCTGTGAGTGTTCAGATTTGATTTCCAGTTTATTAATGGTCATCAATGTAATTGCATTTCAGAGATCTCTTGGATTTCTCCAAAACAATTTTACATATGTCAATTAACTCTTCCTCTATTAAGCAAGACCTTTTTTTTTTTTTTTTTTTTTTTTTTTTTTTTTTTTTTTTTTTTTTTTACAAATAGAAAAATAAAGGGACAGCTAGTTTGTGCTGTGGATAGAGCACCGGCCCTAAAGTCAGAAGGACCTGAGTTCAAATGTGGCCTCAGATACTTAATGCTTCCTGGCTGTGTGACCCTGGGCAAGTCATTTAACTCCAATTGCCTTCGCAAAAAGAAAAGGAAATAGAAAAATAAATTAGAATACATGTTTGAGTGTAGCTAAGTGATAAGGTAATCTTTTTCTTTCTTTCTTTTTTTTTTTTTTTTTTGCTTTTTGCTGAGGCAATTGGGGTTAAGTGACTTGCCCAGGGTCACACAGCTAGGGAATGTTAATTGTCTGAGAATCAGATTTGAACTCAGGTCCTCCTGACTTCAGGGCTGGTGCTCTATCCACTGCGCCACCTAGCTGCCCCAGTAATCTTTTTCTTCAAGGTTGTTCCTAGAGACCAGAACCATTCAGCCTTAGAAAAATATAAATTAATCTTTGACAAGAGATTTTAAAAAATGGATAGCTAGTTTGTTGTCCCTCTAAAAATGAGAACTATGATCTGAAATATTTCCCTGGGATAGAGAATGTAAGAAATTCACCTCTTAATATTTCATGCCTAATTGTGCTGTGATATAGTATGGAGGGGAAATTGGATTTGAAGTCAAGGAAGGACCTGGCTTCTATTTATCTTCTCTGGGCATCAGTTTATTTGTCAAAAGAGGGAGATGGTCCTTGATAATGTATGAGATCCCTTTGACCTGCATGATACATGATATGAGTTAAGGAACTGTTTTCTTTGATTTTATATTGAGTGAGAGAAGCAATGCTATATGTCAAAATAAAACAATGCTTTCTTCAGCATTATTTATGGTTGAGTATTTGACATTGTTGGCTGCTAAGACTAAGAAGAAAGACAGTGACTTAGCACATTTCAATTTAATTTTTACAACCATTCTTTTCTCCCTCTAAAACCCCTAGCAGTGATCACCATACCTTTCCATCATACGGTGATATGTGACTGTATCCTAGGTCAAGTCATTAGTTTCCATCTGTGCAGTAGCTTTTTTAGACATCCAGAAAAAAAGCCATCCCCTTTCAACTGCTGGAAATCCAAATTATTTAAATCTGTAGAAATATATTTGAAATGAAAAATCAAATGACTGTGTTGAGAGTAAGTGCAAACCTTATTATACATTCCAGATTTCAGAGCTGCTGTTGTCCTCCTTCAGCTTTGACAAATGTATTATTTAACAGCAGTCTGCTGCCTCACTTCGCACCATGACTGTTTCTGGTTTTCAAACAACTTGAAGGAATTCATAGTTTATAGCAAAAAAAAAAATCTGAACCACCCAGACACTTTGCTGCTTCATTTCAGCATTATTTTACTGTGTAATTAGACAAGTGGCATTACTCTCAGTAGTTTGTTTGTACCACATAAAAAATGAGAACTTGTGGTTTGATTTTTCTGGGGCTAAAACTTTAAATGGCCTAGTCTGATATTTTGGTAATAATATTTAACTTTTTCTTTTTTCCCCTTTCACTGATAATTCACTTCTTCTCTCTACTAAATCTGTATTCTAATATTTCACTGTGGCTTGGAAAACTCTCAGAAGCTAAAATAGTTAAACTCGGGCTTTTTAAGGTTTGCCAAACTATAGGTTTGCAATAAAGATCTAGTAGCAAACTGTGTCTATATTGCTTAGGGGTCACACATGCTAAGGGCTTATCTCCAGTTCATTATGCAGCAACCCTTAAAACTATGTAAGGTATAGAGATATCTCCCATAATGCCAAATCTTTGAGATGTTCCTCTGTTTCAACATTCAGGGTTACCTAATAATCTGAATTTCAAAACTCAAAAGGTATTGATTATAAGAAAAAATGCAAGAATAAGAATATTTTATGAGTCAGTAAAATTTAATTTAGAATGTTCAGGTTAGCCTTGTAGTTTCTGCAGTGTGTGTGGTAGTATGGGGATGGGAGTGAAGAGATGGGTAAAGGCTGGGGAGAAAGGAGGAGAAAGTTATAAGATTCCAGACAAGAATAGTGTAATAAGGCACGGTGGAAAGAGTTCTAGATTTGGTATCAGAATACCTGCCTTCCAAGAGTGCCTGACACTGTTTGTGTGACCTAGGATAAATCCCTTAACATTTAATTTCATTATTTTCATAATATCCGTATTTTCATCTGTAAAATGTGGAGAATGGACTGGACTGCCTTTTTTTGGCTCTGTCTACAATGCTATGCATATCCAATTAGCCCTATCTTGTTCTCTTGGACAGAAGACCATGCACTGTCATGGGAAGCAAATTGGACTCTATAGAGAAGGAGTCAGGAAATCCCATTCACCCCACTAGTTGTGACCTTCCTGACTTTCAGTTTCCTTCTCTGTGAAGTAATGTGATATACTAGATTTACTCAAATATCTCTTCCAATTCTAAGTCTTTATTTCATTTTGTGATTCTATTAAGGGCAAAGAGAATACTGGGACAAATTCTATGTAACAAACCCAAGTAGCCTATCTAAATTGATGTATTACCTTAGATGATCATGTGGGAAGAATACTGGTTTTTGGAATCAGAGGACCATGAATTCAAATCCAAATTCTGCACTTAACTGTTAGAGCAAGAAATCCTGTGACCTCTCTGGGCTTGTTTCTTAATAAACAAAATAAAGCATTTGAGTGAGATGATTTCAGAGCTTATTTCTGATTCTAAGCTTGTAATCTTGAAATTCAGGATTTTTTTTTACCTTTGCACCTGGAAAAATTTCATTTTCGTGTTATTGATCTTTTGTCTTTACTTAATGAGATAATGATCTTGCCAGGTTCTTCAGTGTGCATTTTAAATAATCCTGAAGTTACTGTTTAGTTTATATGTAGGTTTGCTTCTTTGCCCGTACATCTTCATTATCTAAGACCACTTGGAACTTCACTCAATTCCCATTAAAATTTTAAAAAAGACATAGAAAAAGACAAAAAAGATTTTGACCTGTTCAGCAAGTATAACTATGGACTTCTTCAATAACCTAGCCATAGGGATTTTTTTAATGTAGGACCTACACCTTAAAAACCATCCAAAACCCAATTTATATTAGATATGCAGAATGTTCTCATTAGACTTTTAAAAACTGACATTTAATTAAATTGAATTTCTCAGGTTGAAATTAGATTTTTTTTAGACTACGAGAACATGTTGTTTTGGGGAGGATATGTGGCACTGTTTGTATGTCTGTGTTATGACTGAGTTATGTGTTGGAAAGGGAACTGAATCTGAAATCTGAGAACCTGGATTCAAATTTTATCTATCTTTCTTATTAACTGTGTGAACATGGACAAGCCCCTTAACTTCTATAAATGAGGGATTTCAAAGAGAAATCACTGATGTCCCATTTAACTCTATGAGTTGATGCTTTCAATCAATTCTATTGACTATGCCCATGGCATATAGTTTGTTATATAGAATTGAATATTAAAACTCATTTTTAAAAAAATAGAATCTACTCAATTATAGTATATATAAGATTTTACTAGAGTTGAATCATAATTTTAAGAATGTTCTTTCTAATGTTTGATTTCATTAGAATAATTTGAAGTAACAATAATAAGCAATTTCTTACATGGTATTTCTATAGTTTCCATTTCCTGCTAGAGACATTTTCCTCTGAAATATCTTTGATTTAACTGAGGTGAATCCCTTGACTAGGTTATTAGGAATTTGTATTGACTTAGAAATTGACTGTTCTCAGATCATAAAATAGTTATTAAGTAGAAATTTATGAAGTTATCAAATGCATGACATTTCTTTCTTAACTGACTGTTCCTCCCAATAAGAACATTTCTTATTTTATTTCTATCATATTGACCTGCAAAGTTTCATGGTTGTAATTAAAACAAATACTAGTGACTTTTTTTTTTTGCTGAGGCAATTGGAGTTAAGTGCTTTGCCCAAAATCACACAACCAAGAAGTGTTAAGTGTCTGAGGACAGATTTGAACTCAGGTCCTCCTGACTTCAGGGCTAGTGCTAGTGACTTCTTTTCTTTATGCAGTCTTATGGATTGATGCTTTTAAGTTTTTTGCATATTAAATGGGGATGGAGACAAATATTCATCATGTATCATGTTCTTGTGTTATTGATGAGTGTTCGTAGCAGTCAGATATATTCATGGAATATCATTTTCATCATCAGTATAAATATAAAGTTCCAAATTATATAAAGAGGATAAAATTCAGTCTTAAAAAATGTTATTGTTTCAGTCATGTCTGACTCTTTGTGACCCCATTTGGGTTCTTTTGGCACAGATCCTAGAATGCTTTGCCATTTCCTTCTTCAGTTCATTTACAGATGAAGAACTGAGGCAAGCAGGGTTAAATGGCTTGCCTGAGCTCATATAGGTAATAAGCATCTGAGGCTGGTTTTGAATTCATGAAGTTGTATCTTCCTGATTCCAATCTCAATGCTCTATTCACTTGAATACAAACCACCTGATTAAAAAGGTTACAAACATATTGTTCTTAGGTTTGCATTTATCAGTCAAAGATGTTGAAAATATTGGTATTTATACATTTTTCCAAAATCAGTTAGCAAGCAGTAGACTTATAGTTAGGGATCTGAGTTAAAAGTCTACCTTTAGACATTCTGTAACCCTGAAAAGTCAATTAACTGTGCCTCAGTTTCCTTATCTGTATTAAAGGAGTTTTCACTTGATTTCAAAGATTCCTTCAAGCTATACACTTATGATTATTTGACTCAATGTTTTATTAAGTGTTTTCTATGTACCAAGCATTGTACTAAGTATCGGGGATACAAGAAAACATGGAAAATAGCCTCTGTCCTCAATGAATTTGTATTCTAATGTCAGAAACTATATATATATATATATATATTCATCTGGGCATATGCAAGACACTTATATACCAGAAATGGACTAATTTTGAATGGGAAAGCACTAGGGACAGGGAAAAGGAAGGAATGGTCTCTGGCTACACAGAGTGTTTGGGTTGAATTTAAAAGAAAACTAGAAATCTCAAGAAGTGAAAGTATAAAGGGAGAGCTTTCCAGGGAAGGGAACAATCAGAAAAAAGCCAAGGAGTTAAGACATGTGACACAGTGTATGAGAAATAGCAAGCAAGGATACTAAAACTGTACTGGAAAATACATGAAAAGGTGAAATGCATAAGAAGACAGAGGGAGATAGGTTGTAAAGGAACTGAATGACTAACAAAGGACTTTATATTTGTTTGTAGAAGTAATAGCAAGCTACTAGAATTTATTGAATGGGGAAATGGCATGTTGCTTTAGAAAAATCCCTTGAGATTGTATATTTAACATATATCAGATTGCTTGCTGTCTTGGGAAGGCGGAGGTAAGGGAAGGAGGGAGAAAAAATTTGGCATGCAAAATCTTACAAAAATGGATGTTGAAAACTATCTTCATGTGTGTTGGAAAAATAAATGCTATTGAGAAAAATAAAATTTAAAAAAATGGAAAAAAGAAAAATTCCTTGAGTGAAGAGAATTAGAGAGGAGTGAGGGGAATTTGAGGCTGGCAGACCAAATCAGAGACTATCTCAACATTCCACATGAGAGGCATTATGGGTCAGATCTGTTTATTTGGATATGTGGGTGTGTTAGAGTTAGGAATCCAAGGATGACCCAAGATTATGAAAGAAAGATGATGGTATCCTGGCCAGTAATAGGGAAGTTTAGAAGAAGGGTGAATTTGAGGTGGCAATAAACTTTAATTGTTATGTGGTTGGGCTATAGAAGAACCTCATGGAAGCTTCTTTTCAGATTTCTTTTTTCATATTTGTTGTTATGGTTCAGTTGTTTCAGTCTTATTATGACCCAATTTGAGGTTTTCTTGACAGATTCTATAGTGGTTTGCCAAATCCTTCTCCAGCTTATTTTACAGATGAGGAAACTGAGACAAATAGGGTTGAATGACTAGACCAGGATCCCATTACTAGTGTCTGAGATCTCAGGAAGTTGAGTCTTTCTGACTCCAAGGCTGGCACTTTATCCACAACACTCTTTACCTGTCCCATAGTTAGGTCTGACACTTTTTGATTGAAGAGGAATTCATTATTGATGTGCAGTACTTATGTAGTTAACTAGGGGACTGCCAACTTCTAGTTGTTTCGGCAAAATCAGAAAACCACTTTTATTTCAAGCATGGTAGCAACATTTTGATCTTTTCTGCTCTGATTCAATTTGTTTTCATTCAGCAAACATTACTTGTCAAGCCCTATGTGACAGACACTGTGTTGCAGGGATATAAATCTAAAAAATGAAATTGTGGCTGACTTCAAATGGTTTACATTTTTCCTGTAGAATATAGTATGTGATAAATAAATAAAAAATACCTAGAATAATTTTGGAGAAGAGAGGACTAACATGAGGGGAGGGATGAAGGGGTTTTTTATGTAGAGGTTTATGCAAAAAAATTTTGTAAGAAGTTAGGGACTCTTACAAGAGACAGGAGGGAAACATTCAAACCATGAGGTTATGTTTAGAAAAAATTTAGACACACATACATGCATTTATATATATGTACATATATGTATATAATTTACTGAGTAGGAGAAATGACATAGTAATTTAGAAAAATCCCTTGAGACTGCACCTATTTAATCTCTATCAGACTGTTTGCTGTCTTGGGAAGGAGGAAGGTAAGGAAAAAAGGAAGGCAAAAAGTACACACACACATATACAGAGAGAGAGAGAGAGAGACATATATGTGTATATATATATATATTAATCTATATTTGTATGTATATGTGCATATACATACATACATATGCCTATTTGTGTCAAATAGTAACCATTTCTAGAGCAATGAGGGAGGATAGAAAGTAAAAAAAATTACATTATAACTTATATATTTAACAGGAATGGCAAGATGTACATAATAGATTTGCAGTTACATATATATCTTTTTAAATTATACTGTACTATGGAAATGATTTTTATTCCATAAATTAAAAATAAACTAAATGTGAAAAAAAGCATGCCATATGTGAAAGGTTTAGCCATAGAAGAGGTAATGAAGACCGAAGATGAAACTGTGAATAAGCCAATTGGTCTGGAATGTAGCATATGTGTAGAAGAATAATATTTTAAAAGTATTGAGTAGTAAATTGGTATTAGATTATGAAAGTCTTCAAATGTCCAACAAATAATATATTATAGTTTCAAAATATTTAATGATAATTATCCTCATCAGAACTCTGTGAGCTATATTATTAGTTCCATTTTATAAATGAAAACAAAATAAAACGAGACCAAAGAAAACAGCCTCACCAAGATGAAGGAACCAGACCAAAATCACAGAATTAAGCTCGATTCCAGATCGTCTGGGCCCCAGAAAAGCATTGTTTCAGTTACATTCAGCTGCCATATTGATGAACATAATTTATCAGACATTTATGATTGAGCATTTCAATATGGCATCAGGATTATCAATGGAGGATCATTTCCCATGGTTTAGGATGATAAATACAGTAAGGTTAAAGAGCATGGACACTAACCTCAGAATATCCCAAGGAAGTTGTCTTTTCAACCTGACAATTTCAACCTTACAATTCTTTAACCCAAAGCCAATGTCATCTGCATCCTTGACCACTTAAAATCCAGCAGAAGTTATAATAGGGTGCATCCCCAAAGTCTTAATGCAGTCAATCATCTTAAAAATGCAATGACTTACTTATAAAGGTGCAAAATAGTACTTTGCACTATTTTGTAGTAGGAGTACATAATAAATGAGAGTTGAATGAAAAATTGCTCCCAAAGGTAACATAGAATATAGCTGGGGAAATAACAAATTCATAGTCAAGAGGCTTGGATTTGAATTCTGACCTTACTACTTAATAGTGGCCTTAGATAAATCACTTTGCTGGTTCAGGACTCTGTTTCTCTAAAATATGAGGATTGGACAAAATGCTCTCAGAGTCTTCTTATAGTTCTAAATCCTAAGCCAACATAGAAACATTCTTTTAGTTCCCTCTCCATCTTCAGGTCATGATGCACTGCCATAGGGAGCAACCTTTACCTTCCTTAATAAAGGATTGTATTGACTTGGGTATTGCTTAGATTCCTTCAGTGGGAAAATGTGTAGGAAGACTACTTGGAGGTTGCAGTTTGACACAAAGGCAAATTTAAGCTAATTTACAAATCTCTCTTGTGCATTTCTGCAATGGAGGATGAAACTGCTTATATAAAAGAGCCAGGTCTTTGAATTGGCATTGGCAGGATCTCTCACATGAAAAGCATAATGTCTTCTTTAGGAATAATGGGTTCTTCAAAAATAGTTTCTACGAATTGAACTGAAGTGAAAAATGGAAATATCCTTTTAAAAGTCTAACCATTAGTCCATTTTCAGCTATTAACACCTTCAGAGTGTCCACTTGCTAGTTGTCAACCTGAAAAGCAGAAAGCAGGCTAGCTAGAGGATCAGAACATAAAAGAAATCACTTTTTGAGAGGACTAAAGAACAGGAAGTTTGGAACTGAAGCAGTGTCAAAGAGATCAACTTCTTTGTTTGTGACTCCCTCATTGAATCTTGGATTTAAAGCTGAAAGGAACCTTAGAGACTATCTAGTCCAACCACCTCATTTTATAGGTTAAGAAACTAAAACTGAAGCAAGTTTAGTGATTTCCCCAACATCCCCAACAGTGGCAGAGCTGAGGTGTGAACTTATGTCCTTGACTCAAAATCCAGTATTCCTGGTACCAGGCTATCTTTTCTTCCACTGTAGTAAATGATTCATAAAAACAACTCCCCTCCCCCCCAAAAAAGCACAACTAAGGAACAGCAATGAGTAAGTTTCAGGGAAGATATAAAATGTTGAGAGAGATTGAGAACATATGTAAGAGGAGAAAATTGCATCTAATAACTAAAATAATCCTTTTACCATAGTAAAACATAATATAAATTGAAATTAAATGAACTGAATCTCCTTTACAATTATTTTCTTTGGGTCTTAAGAATACTTCATTGTTGCATTAGGCCACTATTAGATTCAGCTGCAGAAGCTGATGAATGGAAAAGATTTCAGAGATCCTTTCTTCCAACTGGTACCTGAGCAGTCATCTACCATACAGCATTCCCCATAAGTGGTCATCCCTTACAATTCAAACAGCAATGGATCTCTAAAGCCACCTTGACTTAGAAAACCACAAGTTAACATTATCTATGTTGTGTTGTATTACTTATTTGTTAAATATTTCCTGATTACATTTTATCATAGATAAAATTACTCGAGTTTTACAAGTGGGCTGCAAATATGATATTTTCGGTCTATTACATACATGAAGGCCTCCATTGTTGGGAAACTTACTATCTCCCAAGACAATGCATTCTAGCTTAAAATAGCTCTAATTCTTAGAAAGACATAAACTGTATACATCTGTATACACAGAGCTCATTTTTCTGTTAATTCAAATATTTTTATGCAAAAAGCATTCGTTCTACAGAGTCATAGAATTTTTGAGACTTAAGAGATCATGAAGTTGAACCCCCTACCTGCAGCACAGATCCCCTCTATCATGTCCCCAACACATGATAATTCATCATTTAATTCAAGAAGCATTTATTGCCCAATATCGACACTACATGGTAGACGCTGTCCTAAGTGCTGGAGATGCAAAACTGAAAATATTCAATATTCCTTGACCTCCTTGGAATTCTTTGGAAAAGGCTCCTCAGGCAAAGAACAAGAGATCAAAAAAAGCCTTTCTCCTAAACTCTTTCAGAGTGGAAAGCCTAATATTTATGTTACATTTTTATCTTAACGAGAACAATCTATTAAAAATATTTACACTCCAGATTCTATCAAATATACATTATTTTAAAAGTATGATTCCCCTTCCAAAGGGAGTACAAAAAAATCTTTTCCTAGTTATTCTCATTTAGATCTCCTAACTGTTTTTTCAAATTTTTACAAAGTCACAGTCATAAGATAGAAGCGACCCCTTTTCTTTATAGGTGCTAAATCTTTCTCTGAGAAATTGAGAGCTCATTATAAGCATATCTTCTTAATTCTGTAGTCTTCAGTGTCATGATCTCTGAAGTTAAGAGTTAATTATTTGTAGGGACACATGGTACATTTCCCCTATTTTCTTTGTAGAGGATTGACTTATCTTTATAATTGAGGGCCAAAGGATCATTAGCTTAGAACATTTGGTCCAACCCTTTCATTTCAGAATTGAGCAAATTGATGCTCATAAGGCTATGTAATTGCCAAGGTCACACAGATAGGAAGTAGCAGATTATACTGAGATTTGAATTTGCATCCAAGTGTTGCTCTCTTTCCTACCATCCCATGCTGCCTCCAGGGGACATTAATCACAAATGATATGATCCTCTGCATGAATGATCTATGTGATTCCCACAGTTATGCCATTAAGGGCCAAAGCTAGACACTGATCACATGCCCAGCCTATGGTACATCTCCAATTACCCCATTCATCCTTTATTACTATAACAGTTGCCTGTGGACATTTATGGTTTAGGAAGAATACCCAAGATCATTTTTATCCTATTTCACACTACAGTGCCCTTCCTGGATTTGTTAACAACTGAATAGTGCTCAAAATATAAACTCAATTGGATGTGACCTTCCTAAAAATACAGGTTACCCACAGAAAGGCAGACTGAGCCAAGAAGTTACAAGAAGCCATCATTTCTATGAATGATTCCATTCACTCCTTTTTAATGTCATTCAAGTTTTAAGACTTTCAAATAAAAATTGTACAATTTTGAAAGGTCTACCCATAAAGTAGCCTGTTGTGGTTTATAACACATGCCTGTTAGTTCATTCCTCCCCAGCAACTCCTAACAAACTCAACTAGCTCTTCAGCAAGCTAGAAAGGTAATTTTAGGTATTGAACAAAGAAGGGGAATGGTAATAGGGGTTTCATCTATCGATATTTTATTGTAAATGTTTTTCTGGATTTTCTGGTTAGTAGGAGAAAGTAAACACAGCTGGGAATGGGAATATTTGGGTTTTTTAATAATATTGGGGAGGGGATGATCCAGACCTAGGATTTCAGCAATGTCAGGAACTTATGACATAGAAAATTCCTTCTTTTGGGCAGATCAGCATCTTGTTTGAAATGTATAGTTTTTTGAGGTATTCTTGGGGGTATTAAGAAAGTAAGGGACATGCATATATGTGAAAGGTTGGAATACCATGCAGAACTTTCTGACTGCTAGGGTGAGCCTCTACCAACTCTCTATATTTAAAAAATGTTTATTTTCTTTATGTTTCTTTAAAAAAGCAATGTTTGTTAAAATTAGATGTCACATGCTAAGATAATCACATCCAGAATTTCCAGAATTTTAAGATGGGTTCTTAGATTGATGACCAGATCACTGATGTTTGGGGGCAAGATCTAGAAAGGGGAAGTCTTTATTGGTTCTCAGCTGATGCTATAGTAAATAAAGCACTGGGCCTAGAATCAGAAAAGAAACCTGTTTAAATTCACCTTCAGGTACTTCCTAGCTGTGTGACCCTGAACAAATTCCTTAACTTCTGTCTGCCTTAATTTTCCCAGCTATAAAATGAGGATAACAATAGCCCCTACCTCTCAGGGTTGTTGTGAGGATCCAGTGAGATAATAATTATAAAGTACTCTTCAAACCTTAAATTACTTTATTAGTTATGTTTAATGGGGCAGTAAGATGGAGCAGTGGGTAGAGTCATATCTGAAGTCAAAATGACTCCTCTCCATGAGTTCAAATCTGGTCTCAGACACTTGCTAGCTGGGTGACCTTAAGCAAATCATTCATCTGTTGTTTACCTCAGTTTCCTTAACTGTAAAATGGGGATGATAATAGCACCTACCAATGAAGGTTGTTGTGAGGATCAAATAAGATAATATTTGAAGGAGGGAAAAACACTTAGCACACTGCCTGGGTGTAGTAAACTCTGTATACATGCTGATTCCTTCCCTCTTTCTCTATTCCAATGGGTACTAGAATTCCCTCTATATTATGACCATTCTGTGGTCATTCATTCCTTGCTTCAAAGTCCACTGGTGAGACAGCTCTCACAGTGGCCTGAAGCAACTCATTTTGCTTTTAGAGAGCTACAATTTGGGGAAGTTTAATTTGCTTCAATTTGATTTTTTTGTTACTTCCACCCATTGCTTATAGCTCTTTCCCTGTGTCCAAACAGAACACAGCAGAATTTAAATATGGAAGACACCCAAAGTACCCCAACTAAAATCTTCTGTTTCCCAGTGGAACCTTGCCAATTTCCTTCCTTAAACTCTTAACTGGCACCTTCTCAAGGTTCTTCAACATGGTGGTCTTCCACCTCTGGAACCTTTCCAACTCAACAATATCTTTCCTAAAATGGGCTGTTGAGAACTGAAAAATAACATACCAGAGGTAGCCTGACCACACGGTGCCTCTCTCAATATACTCTGAGAAAATAATTAACCTTTTTGGCTGCCCTATTTCACAGTTAATATCTCAATGATGTGGTTCATTAAAACCCTGATGTTTTTTAAATTGTTGTTACTCCATGTTACTCACTATCTTCTCACTTCCCACCTTTCCACATTCACATCTTATACATGCAAATTTTATATTCTGAACCTAAATCTTCATTTTTCAATCTTCATTTTAATAAATTTATTAATAAATTAATAATTCATCAGAGATCTTTTTAGATCTGATTCAGCCATCCAGTGTGCTCATTATTTCTCTACTTGCTAACCTTTATCCAAGTCCTGTCTTCCTGTCATCCTGAAGGGCTCTATTTCCTCCTCTTCCTCCACAATATTTCAGAGCTCACTGATAGTAGCACTTTCAATGAGTGTTCCTTCAGCACACTAGGATGCAATTCGTATAGAAGAAGAGACTCAAAAGGACTATTGGGGAATTGTAAAGAAGGTAGGTGGTCAGAAAGGGCTCAGGCAATTTAAGTCAAGTCTATATTCTTTTCCCATTTGCAAGCAGAGAAATTTGGAAATTGGGTTACATTGTGTGTGTTGGACTGAGACAAGACTTTAGGGTGAGTAGAAAAAACATGGTGGCCTTTCTATGAAAAGTTTTAATCCTTTTATATATATGGATATCATTTCAAAGTTTCCATATCCCTCCTCCTTTTCTAGGGTGTGCTCCCTCTTTTTTCTCTTTGCCTTCCCTCTTTTACTGAAATAATATAAATGGGGGAGGAGAGAACAGATGCCCCACAACCCCAGCATTATAGTAGTGTATGAATGAACATTTCAGAAGGTGTTCTATCCTGTTCTCTACTGCTCATCTTCCAATCTAACACTCCCCTTAATGTCAATTATCTATGGGCATGTTCTCAGTCCAGGGTCTTTGTATCTCTCTATAATCAGGGCATTCCCCTAAATCTGCATAACCTCTAACCATTTTCTGGTGTGAAAAATTATAGAATCCTTTGATTTCAAGATGGTCAGGGACCTCAAAGGAAATTTAGTTCAAATGTATAATTTCACAGCTGTTAAATGTGATGCCCTGAGACATTCAAAGACTCCCCCAGAATCACATAGGTGGTAAGTGACATGGCTAAGATTTGAACTCAGTACTTTCCACTATGCCTAATGGACAGTATTTAAAGAAAACCCTCCAGCCAAACATAATTCAATGCCCACTGCTTCACTGTTTCAAGTGAAATGGGGCTGGGTTACTTTTCTTCTTCTAGAGGACTTCCTACTTACAATCTTCAGTTGTCTTACTTTTAAATAAAATGTCTTTCCCAGGGAAAACATCATACTGCTTACCCATTTCACAATTCAGGGTTCACATCACAGGAGAATAATAAGTGATTTTTTCTATCTCTTTCCATTAGAAGCCTTTCAATAACTCTCTTTAGAATGACTTATGTAGCACTCCATTTGAAAATGAGTGTTTTTGCCACAGACTAAGTGGAAAAAGGAAAGTGAGTGGTTTAGTTGGTAGCCAGACATTTAAATGATTACAGTCTGGAGTAGCCATACGTGAATGACTTGGTAAAGGTTTTTAAGAAGAATTCAGCAAATTGATTTTAAATATCTAGTTAGATTTTTTTTTTCCTTTTGGAGTGGAGTATGCTAGTTATGTCCATTACCAGTTTTATTATAAGATCCTTTCCATTGGGTGTGGATGTGCTATTAAAGACTTTTTTTCCATAGTATAATATTACTCTACAGCAAGGTTCTTCTCCCACCTCCTCTTCTCTTAATACTCCCCCTCTTTCTTTTTTTGCCTTTAATGGAGTGCCTTCGTTTATTAACCTGTATGATGAAAAGTGACTTTGATTTGCCAAAAGACTTGTGATCTTAGCTTGCAGCTGAGTGTATTCTTATGTGTGTAAACTTGGATTGGGGTAAAAGCAGAAATTCTAAGATCTTTTCAACCTCCTCTTCTCCCTATTCCTTTCCCCACTCTACTTCCCCAATCTCCCCCCCTCCAAACACTTCCATTTACCTTGTACCTATAAAGTGCTTCCAAAAGTCATATTGTGATCTTAAGCTTTAAAAGCTTGAAATCACATTAAGATTTTGTGGACCACCCTATATATCTTGTATATGTATAGATTTATATATAGTATGGATGAATACATGTGTATATGTGTACATATTTCTAGTTTCCACTCTATATACAAGCACATACATATGTGTCTACAGGTATATGTATATATATATATGTATGTATAAATACATTCATATATTTATGCATATATCTATACATACATGTGTGTATATAATTGAACATTGATTGCTCTTTTTCTGTTTTAGTTTCTTTGCTTCTTATACAGGATAACTAAAATGCAACATGTTGATTTTGGCCTGAATTGATACATCTGGCTGGTATAAAAAAGCCTTCTGGAATCCAGTAAGGTCAGAGTTTCCACTTGTTAATCAGGGGTTTCTTCAGTGCGAATTTTATGTAGAATAAAATTGTCTGCCTCAGCCTCTCATGGAAAGAAAAAAAGAAAAGAAAACCAGTATCTTTAAGTTCTAAAATTCTTTTTTTTTTGTTGTTGGTTTCTTTTTTTGGTTGCTTTTTGAACCTCTGGGTAATATCAATTGACAAGAGTCAAATAAATAAGCCAAGCCACACCGTCTGGTGTTCCCGTCAACATGTTTTAGAAATGTGTTACCATAAACTATTTTTTTTTATTTTGGATTCTTTCTAATTCCTTCGTTCCTACTTTCTTATTTTACCCTGTCATGGGATACAGCATTTTTGAATAATAAAAAGTTGTGGGACCCCTCAAGTGAGCCCAGCAGTGATAGTCAAGTATTTTTATATTGAAACTGCTTGTTAGGTCCAGATTCTTCCCAAGAGGCCTTCTATACCTGTATAAAACTTTTTTTTTTGGTTGGGGAATTCAGAGTGAATATAATGTTTTTATATGTAGAAGCTAGTGGTTCCAGATGTGTCGCTGATTCATGAATCTCTCTGGAAGTGACATAACAACAGTCTTTGGGCCTGTCCCTCTATCGAAGGATTTAAATCTGTTTTGGCAAGGGCTGGGGCAAGTATAGCTCTAGATGATTAAAAAACCAGATGTTCATGTCTTGATCCATTTCTTCCTTCCCTTATTAAACAGGTAGCAATAGGATTAAAGGTTAAGGAATGTAGAAAAAGTTTTCCCTGCCCCCTCCAGATCTCAGTAAACTCCCCTTTCACTGACCTCCTCTTCTATTTTGTTGGCACCATTTAGATGATATTTGGCACAGCAACCTTTTCTTATTAGTTACTTGTTAGTTGTCCTGCATCCAATCAACTAAATTTTAATTCCTTTAAAGACAAGGATGTTAACATTGTGCAATTCCCTTAACCCTCTTCAGACCTCAGTTTCCTTATTTGTAAAATGATCCAGATTAAGTGGAATGAAATGTATAAGACAGTTCCAATCCTCAAAGAACTCTAGCTGGAGAAATGAAATAGATCTAACAATGGAAGAAATAGTAAAAGAGATACAAGGAAAAAGTAATAATAACGAGCAGCTAAATTAGCTCTTCACATAGCTTATCTTACCTCACAACCTAATCATCATTTTCAATTCCTCATATCTCTTAGTTCTCATATTCAATCAGTTTATTTTAATTCAGTTTTATTCCAGTTCAGCTCTGCAATAACTCCTTCCCAGTTTTTCTCCCTATTTTGAAAGTAGGAAAAATATGTATAGTCAGGCAAAATATATATATTGATCTCTCTCTTTATATATATATACACATATATGTGTGTGTACACATACATATACATTCAGATATATGTATATATATATATATATGTTTTTAATCTGCATTCTAAATCCAATCTGCTGCTTTCTTTCCCTACCTTTCATCTCTCCCTACTCCAATCCATCTTCTAGCCAGCTGTCAAACTGATCTTCCTAACGTACTTGTCTAACCGTATCACCTGGCTTCCATGCTGATCCTCTCACCAGACACACCATCTCCTTACTGTGCATTTTCACTGTTGGACTCCCGTGGCTGTAATTCTCTCTCCTTTTCTCTTCATCTCTACCTCTTAGCATCCTTGGCTTGTTTTGAGTGCTAGTTAAAGCTACCTTCTCCAGGAAGCCTTTCTTGATTCCCCTTAATGAATGCCTTGCATCTATCAATTGTCTCCAATTTATTCATATAGATATATAGATAAACATATACACATATGCCATATATGCACATATAAATACACACAAGCAGATAGCACACAATACATGCAATGCACACATGTTTGATGTGTGTGTGCATACATGTGTGTTTTGTGTTTGTGTGTGCATGTATGTATATTTATATCTCTATAGTTTTATCTCTATATCACATAGCAAAGCACTCAAGCATTCAGAACAATGGGGGACACATCATGAAAAGCATGTTGTCACAAGAGATGTGTGCCTTGAGATCTTTCTTTGTCTTCCCAAGGCTTAGCATTGTCCTAGCATACAGTAGGTGCTGAATAAATGTTAGTCAATTAAATGACAACAATCCTAGTATATAAATACTGAAGATATTTTTATCCTTAAGGTACAGAAAAGTAACTTAAGTCTATGAGCTATTAAGTGACTTGCTGTGATCATACCGATAGTGAGAATCAGAAATGAAATTTGAACCCTGATTTTCTTGATTCCAAGTCTAGTTCTTTTCATTACAAAATATGGTCTTTTATTAAAGGCCAAATGAATGATATTAGGTACTTTGATATCAAAGAACAGTAATCAAGTGAACTAGAACATTTTGGGAAGATTTCAGGGAGGAGATTAGACCTCAGCAAGGTTCTGAATTTCCAGGCTGAGGGAGTAAAAGAAACACAAAACCAGAGACTAAGAAATACAAAGTTGTGCTGGGAGGTGATGAGTAAATTAGCTTAATAATTACCATGGTTAGTTAATAGTCAATAATTTACATTATTGTTATTGTTAAAATAATACAGCCTTGAACTAGGGAATTGATGGCAATAGAAAGGGCTTTTGAAACAATTTCTCTTGCTGTTCATATAGAGAAGATGGGGAAATGTGAACTAGGACTAGACTATTACATATACAATTTAATAGATTCAGTGGTGTTTGGATGGCCATATTCAATGAATAGTTATTAGTAATTTAATGTTAATATAGCTAGAGGTCTCCAGAGGAAGGTGCTAGGGATCTGGCCTTGGCCTTGTGCTAATTTATATTTTTTCAATGATTTGGATAAAGTTATAGAGGGGGTGTTCATTAAATTAGCTGATGACATCAAGCTGGGAATAGCTAGCCCACTATATCGTAAGTTATCCCTGACCAGCCTTTTCTTATACCTCAAGATTAGAAGAAAAACAAAACACTTGTGGAACATTTAGCAGGTAACAAAAACAAGGCACCTTAGCCATGGCATGGAAAGGGGGACTCAACAAGGAGATAACTTAGATTCCACTGAATATAGTTTCCCTTTCTATTTCTCATGAAAGTAAAGAGAGTAGCTGGAGATGATGTAATGGATGGAGTGCTGGATTTGGAAGTGGGAAGACCTGACAGGCATTTACTCAGCAAATCATTTAAATTATCTTTGTCTCAGTTTCTTTTTCTACAAAATAAGAATAATAGTAGCAGTTACCTCATGCAGCTTTTTGGAGAATCAAAAGAAATAGCATATGTATAGCATTTACAAACCTTAAAGGGATGTATATGTACTACTTATTACCATTACCATCATCATCATCATCATCATCCAAAGTACCATCAAGAACAGCAATATCTTTAAGGAAACACTAGCCTAACCTGCATAGGGTAGGGACTTAGAAAAAAGCCAGCCTTAGTCTAGGAATTCTCCTTTCAAACACAGGAGATGACAAAGTAAGGATCCCCACAGAATTTTAAGGTATGGATCTTATAAGATGCAGTCCAATAGAAATAAAAGCAAACTCTTGTACAAAAAAAAATTAACTTCACAGATACAAGATGTGAAAAAGATACGATTAGAAGTAACTCTGAATGGTCTGGTCATTTTAGTGGATTACAATGTCAATATGAGTCAGCAAAGTATGTGGCAGCCAAAAAAAAAAATCTATAATCTTGGGTTTCCTTAAGAAGGGAATCTCTTCCAGGAATGGGCTGGTGATAATAGTCCTACTGTAATTTTTTCTCCTATGACCTTATCTAGAGTATTCTGTTCAGTTCTGGGCTTAAGGGATCAAAGAAGGCTATTGATAAGCTTAAGAGTATCCAGAAAAGTACCCATAAGATGGCAGAGGGCCTTGAGATCACATCCAGATGATCAGGTGAAGGAAGTGGATATATTTAGCTTAAAAAAAAGTTTTAGAGAGACATGATACCTGTTTTTAAGTATTTGAAGAGTTTTCATGCAAAAGAAAAATTAGACTCAAGGTCTAAGTCAAAAATAAGTTCCTTTGCCCCAGTTTTGTTATCTACAAAATGAAAAGATTGAATTAGATGGCCTCTAAGGCCCCTTACAACTTTAAATTTATAATTCCATTGCAAAGGATGAAACCTTTTGTTGTGATTAGATCCTGGGGTTTTGAGTACCAATTCACTTTTATTCTTCCCCCAGTTAAACATTTGCTGTCCCCAGTAAATCAACTTGGGCATACTTGCTCATAGTCCTGAACCCTGTGTAATTCTTTAATGATTACAAGTCTAAATTTACATTCAAGATTTATTATGCTCATGTCACAACAGTATAAGCACATCCACACAAGCATTTATAGATTAATTGAAATAAAGCAATGAAATAATATTGGTAGGTCTACATAGTAATATAACAGGTATAAAAATAAACCTGCATATACAGGTATCTATTTGACTATTAGCTACATTGTGCATGGTTGATAATAAAATAAGTAGCATTTATATGGCTCCTACTATGTGCCAGGGGCCATGCTAAGTGCTTTACAAATTTTATCTCTTTTGAAACTCCTAACAATTCTAGGATATAGTTGCTATTTTTACCTCATTATAGTTGATGAAACTGAGGAAGACAAAGTCATAAGGCCAGTAACTAAGGACAGATTTGATCCCAAATCTTCCTGACTCCAGACTCAGTGCCCTTCCACCTAGCGATCTAATAGACAAATGTGTCTATGGTACATAAATATTCAGTAATTATTACGTATATCAGTGAATATATGCAATTGCATGTAATGCATGTATTGCCATCTGGCTAAATGTTTCAACTTTTCTCCAGCTTCCCTTTTGAGACTCACCCTTTACACCATATAATCCTATGACTTCTGGGTGACTAGGAAAATGGTGATGTCATGGACAAAAAGAGGGAATTCTGGAGTGATTTTTGACATGGGAATGAAAGAGATAATGAGGTTACAGCCACTTATGAGTTCCAAAAACTTGTCTCAGAGAAACACTACTTAGCATATGGTCATGGCAGATACTCTTTAAGAGAATTTAAGAGAGGTCTATGAAATTTCACTAATTGTATCATGATAGTACCTTCAAAAAAGATGCCCAAAAGGGCATTCCTGATAAAAATCAGGAATCAGGAATAATATTTTTGTATGACAGGACTTTAAAAAAAATCATTCTTGATCCAAAGTGACCTGTCATGCAAATAGAAGTAATTGCAACATTTTCCAAGTCCTGTAGAATTTCTATAGAATTTGTTCAGCCCTGATCAAGACATCCCCACTCTCAAGAACTGGACATGCACTGATTCAAATAGTTGGAGCAACATAGTAATACTGAAATATTTTTTTGTTTTAATATTTCTTTTTTAACTGAAATTTTTCATTTTTAAAATATATGCATGGATATTTTTCAGTGTTCACCCTTGCAAAACCTTGTGTCCAAATTTTTTCCTTCCCCACCTCCTCCCCTAAATAGCAAGTAATCCATATATGCTAAACATGAACAATTCTTCTCTCTATATATTTCTACATTTATCATTCTGCACAAGAAAAATCAGATCAAACAGGAAAAAAAGAGAAATAAAACAAAATGCAAGCAAACAATAATAAAAAGTGAAAATACTATGTTGTGATCCACATTCAGTTCCCATGGTCCTCTCTCTGGGTGTAGATGGCTCTCTCCATCACAAGACCATTGGAACTGGTTTGAATCATCTCATTTTGAAGAGAGCCATGTCCATCAGAATTGATCATTGTATAGTCTTATTATTGCCGTGTATATTGATCTGGTTCTGGTGATTTCACTCAGCATCAGTTCATGTAAGTCCCTCCAGGCCTCTCTGAAATCGTCCTGCTGGTCATTTCTTATAGAACAATAATATTCCATAACAATCATATACCATAATTTATTCAGCCACTCTCCAATTGATGGGCATCCCTTCAGTTTCCAGTTTCTAGCCACTACAAAAAGGGCTGCCACAAACATTCTTGCACATGTAGGTCCCTTTCCTTCCTTTCAGATCTCTTTGGGATATAGGCCCAGTAGAAACACTGCTGGGTCACAGGGTATGCACAGTTTGATAGCTCTTTGGCCATGATACTGAAAAAAATTTAAAGGGATATAGATGGTTGCTTCCTTCATTCTCTCCCTGGGTCACATTTTCAGTCTTCAAACCATCACATCTGGCATTTCCCTCTTAACTTCTATAGGCATCTTTTCTATCAATGTTTCCCAAAAAGAATGACATCTCACTCCCATCCTTTCTCCATCCTTATTCTTCATCTTTCCTATCTATATAATCTTTAGGTACAACAACAACATATCATATGTTTATCTGCCTATTAATTATCTTCATATATTTTTCATTAGTATTTTAACTGTCTCTCATCTCCATATCCCACATGCCTGCCCTAGCCATTCACTGGTTGGGTGACCAGATGCCCTCAAGTGTAACAATCATATCTAATAGTGTCTCTGTGTCTTAGTGTTAGAAAGGACCTTAGAGGTCACTTAGTCATTTATTTCTTTTTGTAATCTTTTTTTAGCAGACATTGTGGGTGCCAAGGGAAGACACTTATCAGATTAACCCAATTAGGCTACAAATGAAAATTTTGTTTGTGAAAAATGATAGCAAAAGGATCTTGTAAAAGGGAGAAAAATCCTTTGGGTAATGTTTGTTTGGTGGTGATTGTATTTTTTTCCTATATGGTGGTTTTATATAACTAGCATTCCCCCTTTCCCCCAGATATATTTTCTTTAGTTGCAGTTCACTGTGTTTGGGGGGTGGGAGGCAATGGCAAGAATTGCTGGTTGTAGTACTTAGAAACTGCTGAAAAGCTCTCTGTTTTATTTCCCATCATAAGTATTGTTGAAAACTCGCATGTAAACAAAAATTGTAAATTCTTCCAGAGTTTTATGTGGCTAATTCCAGCAAAAGTGAGACTGATTTTGGCCATCTTACCTTTATTATTTTGTTAGAGGTGAGGTCAACAGATTTGAAAGAAAAGTCTGCCCTCTAGTGTCCTGTACAGAGAATTTATTAAGCATTTACAAAATCTTAGGGTTGGAAAGGACCATAAAAATTAACGTTTGGCTCTTTCCTGAGCAATAATTCCCTTACAACACCCCCAACAAATGTTCATACAGCCTCCATTTGAACACTTCTATTGATGGCAAACTCACTATTCTCAAAATAATACATTCTATTTGTGGATAGCTATTATTGTTAATAAGAATTCACCTTTATCAATTCAAAATTTAGCTCCCTTTGACTTCCCTCCACTGGTCATAATTCTGCCCTGTAAAGTTTAACAAAATAGGACTCTCTCTTCCCCAAGACAGAAAATATTTATGTTCTATTTTTCATCAGGACAATGTACTGGGAAATTAAAAAAAACAAAAACAAAAATAAAATATTTGCAGTTTGCATTGAGAAGACAGATTTTAAACTGTGTAGGAAAGAGAAATCATGAGAAAAAATCAGAATGATCTGTTGAGACAAATAGTTTGCATATTTCTTCTTGCCTCTGCTCATTCTTATATAAGTGAAGGAGGCGACAGAGCTATTCTAGTAATGTGTTTGCTGCTTATTGTTTTTGTATGTGAGTATAAATTATGCATAGGAGAAAACAGAATGAGGGAATAGCTTGTTTCAGAGGCACAGATTTAAATTCTAAACACGCAAGCAAAACTCTGCAAAGAGCCTTCTTTCCAGAACTGTCCCCAAGCATCCATACTGTCCCCTGTCCTATTATGCCTTCCTCTTCCAACTTGGATGGTATTGTCTGAACAGTAGAAAATATAGTGGGAAAGAAACATTTTTAAAAGGCAAGTAAGGAATTAAGTTATTGTGTGCTGTTCATTAAGTCTGGCAAAGCACATTAGAACTATATAATGGAGGTCCATAAATGCCAGTAACATTTAATAGATAATTCAATCAGCTCAGGAGATTTGACACTTTGCTATTCAAAAATTATAGACAAAAAAGCATGATTTTTAGACAAATAGGAAAAAACCTTGGAAGGTCCATTAAATTCTTCTGGGGGAAAAAGCAGAGATAAAAGATGAGGGAGAAAAACCAAGTTGATCATAAGTACTCTTCTGGGGGAAACAGTGAGTGGGAGAAAGAGCCAGGTATTGTCACTCTCTGATGAATAGATTCTATTCTCAGAGATATTTCATAGACACATTTAGAATGGAGGCCCCTGTCCTTAGCTCATTTAATTATTACACCATGTGCAGAGATGAAGGCCCATTCTGGATGAGCCTTTGAAAACCCCAAAGGCATTTTGTGCTCAGCACTCCAGTGTCTCTAAGCAACCAAGGCTGGTTTGCTTTGTATTTGGAGTTTGGGGGTGTCGTTAAAGGCCCTTCCTTGTGAGAACTGGATTAAATGGAACCCAAGGACATCATGGCAGTGTTCAAATAGCATCTATTTCCAGAACTGCAAGCAGGCTCAGCCATTACACAAGGTCATAGTTAAAGTGCCTCTGCAGCCAGGCTTTGTTCAGTTTTGAATTGCAGCCTTAATTAAAATTTCTACAGGCATAATCTATCATTTCTCTTTTAATATATTTTTTCTCCTTTAGAAAAAGAAGTTCAGGGCCCATTACCTTGGGTAAACCCTATTACGCTCTTGTGCAGACACCAGGGAAATATTAACCTCCTTAGATCTTAGGGGGCACGAATAAGTACAATGGTTAGATCTTCACTATCATCCACAACAAATTACTTTTTACCCTTGTCTCATTATTCTGCACTTTGGCTTAAATTTCTGTGGGAGAGAAATCCTATGCCATTTTTTATATTATTCATTTGTTTTGTGCCTACCTGTGTCTTTACAGGTGAAGAGAGTTCCTGGTGGAAAAACAAAACAAAACCAAAAAAACCAAAAACAAACCACTTTCTAGGGATATGATAATGGTTCTGTAACTGATCATCATGTCAGAGGCAGGATTTGAACCCAGGTCATCATATGAGACTATAAATAAGAATTCATCAACCAGATCCTGAAATATGTCCTGAAACATCTACCTATGGGTCCCAATTCAGTTGTCTGGAACAGTGATTCTCAAACTTTTATTCTCAGTATATTTATATCATTTAAATTATTGAGAATTTGTCCAAGGAGTTTTTGTTTTGCAGGTTATATCTATAGATATTTACCATATTAGAAATGAAAACTGATTTTGAATTTGTGGTCCCTCTGAAAGGATTTCAGAGATTCCTAGGTTTCTCTAGAGCACACTTTTAAGAATCTCAGCTCCAGAATTACAGAGTATTGGGGAGGAGGGATGATGTTTTATTTATTACTTTCATTTTAAAAAATTCTTTTAATGGTATTTTATTTTTCCAAATATATGCAAAGATAGTTTTCAACATTCACTTTCGCAAAACCTTGTGTTCCAAATTTTTCTCCCTCTCCCCTCTCCCTTCCCCTCCCCAAGACAGAACCTGTATTTTTGATATAGGTTAAACATATGCAGTTCTTCTGAATATATTTCCATATTTGTCATGCTAAGCAAAAAAAAATCAGATCAAAAGAAAAAAAAGCATGAGAAAGGGAAAAAAGCAAACACCACAAAAAGATGAAAATACTACGCTTTGATTCACATTTAGACTCCACAATTCTCTCTCTGAATATGGATGGCACTTTCCATCATAAGTCTATTGGAATTGCCTTGGATCATCTTATTGCTGAAAAGAGCCAAGTCCATCACAGTTGATTATCATATAATCTTGCTGCTGTATACAATGTTCTCTTGGTTTTGCTCACTTCTCTCAGCATCAGTCTTTCCAGCCTTTCCTGAAATCAGCCTGCTCATCATTTCTTACAGAACAATTATATTTCATTCCATTCATATTCCAAAGCTTATTCATTCATTCTCCAACTAAGAAATGCCTTTCATTTTTACATTGCTAATACTTCTGGGAAGTAACATAAATGCCTTTCCTCTCCTCACCCCTTCCCTTTAGACTCTTTTCTTAAAACAAAGAAAAGCAATTAGCCAAAAAAAATAGCATTTATGATGAGTGTATCATATCTGACAGTGAAGGCAACTTGGTAGATTTGTCCTTTATATCTATTTTCATGGTAACTCTTAAGTTTGAAGACCGCCCCTCCTAATTCTAGTCTCCCATAGACTTAATATCTCCAGTTCAATGTCCCATTCCTAATGCAATAGGGTGCCAACTCACCTAATTTGCTTTCTTCTGGCAGCTTTCCATTTCCCCAGTCTCTTGGGGACTATTGTAAGAAAACTGGACACAATACTCCTGATGTTTCCCAATCATGGCCATGGCCATCAGAATTAGCCAGTATTTGCTTTTTTTCCATTATTAATTCTCCAGAGACAGCAATTAGTTTTTATTTGGGGGTATGAATAAATCATCATAGTTCAATGAGTGTTATCCCAGTCAGTTTTCATTTCTTGACATACTCTGACTCTGTTTTCATTTACAATGCATAGTAAGGACTTAATAAAGGCTTGTTGGTCAGTGTTATATTTTGCAGTGGGAAGATCACTAGTCAGAGACTACCTAATTCAAGCCACTTCTTGTGACCTAGATCAAGTCACCTAATTTCCCTGGAAATCTTCGTTTTCTTCCTCTGTACCATGATGGACTTTTTGTATGGTTGTTCAGTTGTGATTGATTGTGACCCCATTTGAATTTTCTTGGCAAAGATAAAGTGGTTCGCCATTTCCTTCTCCAGCTCATTTTATATATGGGAAAACTGATTCAGGCAGTATTAAGTGACTTGCCCAGCATCACACAACTTGTATCTGAGGTCTTGAATTCAGTTCTTTTTGACTCCAGGGCTGGTTCTTTCTCCACTGTGCCACCTAGCTGTCAAGAGTGGATTAGCTTGCTTTTAAAGTCATTGCAAATCTTAAATCTATAAACTCATTTTAACAGGGGGAAGAAGAATAATAAGAAAATTCAGATCTCAGCACTTCCTGGATCAGGCACTGTACAAAGTGCTTTAGAATTTTTTTTTCTATTAGATTCTCATATCAATTCTAGGATGTAGATGTTATTGTTAAACTCATTTTACTCTTGAGAAAAATAAGACATATAAAACTTTAAGTGATTTGCCCAGAATCACATAGCTAGCAAATGTAGGAGGTAGAATTTAAAATCAGGTCTTCTTGACTATATTGCTGGAGTTCTATCCACTGAACCACCCAGCTGCCAAGGAGGGTCTAAAAGTTGTTGTTGTCTAGAAGTAGCAGAAAGGATAAAAGGTTAATTTCTATATTATCATTTTAAAATATTTTATTATTTCTTATTTGTTTATTAAGTATCATTAAATAGTTTATTATTCTTTCTCTGGACCTTATTTGTTGAGGGACATGCAAAAAAGTAGACCTGTTACTGCAGAAGGTGGCTCAGGATACAGTGTTTTTTGGGGAAGGAATACAAATTGTCATGATATTAAGAAGTTAGAATAAATGTGAGAGAAGGAACATGGGCTTATAGTTATATGTATTCAATATATATCTATATACATGGATAGATAGATAGGGAATAAGTACAAATATTTTTATATTTAGGTATGAGTGTGTGTTTGGACATATGTATACATATAATATTTGAGAGAAAGTACATTAGCATTTGGAAGAATAAAGAAAGACTTCCTATAAAAGATGGTGCCTGAAGGACAGCTTCTGTTTGAATACTCCCAACTATGAGGAACTCCCTAGGATTCCTGCCCCCTCAATCCATTAGATTAGACAGTAGACAATGTTTGCTAGACCTCTGGTTAATCCCTCCTGACATTGGATAGTCTTCTTCCTCTTGTTTTCCTGTATTCTTTCCAGGGAGTTCATATGGTCTCTCCTCCCTCATTCCTTTGGTCCTCTGATCTCTGTGCAGTCAGCACCCAACTTTGTGAATAACTGATCAGATGAGATAATCATTATTTTGCATGGTCCCCCAGATCTCCAGATGCTGAGCTTAAAACAACAACTGTGATCCTTGGGAAAGACTGAGTGGGATTGATTTAAAGCCACCCACTTTAAGGAAATGCTTGAGGACTATGGGAAACATGTGAGTGGATTGGGGGTGGATTGGAACAACTTCCCATTGATCTCAGCATATTTTCTGGCATCTTTCAGCTGGACAGTTGCTCTAGTGTCTTGATAAAGAACATATGTGACCTAGGACATTCTGATTGGCCCCTTGGTCCTGTGACGAAGGTGTATCAAAGATGATTGGCCTTAGAGTTAGGAGGAACTTTTCCCATCATAAGCTATTTAGAAAAATACAAAGACTCTATCCCTCCCTACAGTATTTCTGGACTCTGCCAGTTTTCCTGGAAGTTTTATGGAGAAAGCAGAGGTTCTTTTCTCCTTTTCCTCACCAGTTCCTCCACTTTTTCATCACTCACCTAGGTGAGCTTCAGTCCCTGAATAAGTATAGACTCTGGCCCCATTGATTGAGACATGTGTAACAAAACTTTATGATAGATACTCCAATTCACTCTCACTACATAATATTACATTTGGGGGAACTTTCAACCTCATTATTATATGATGTATTTACCCAGATCATTTTTTTATAGATATATATTTTTTTTATTTTTTTTATTTGCATAACATACGTGTGGGTAATTCTTCAACAATAACCCTTACATAGCTTTCCGTTACAAATTTTTCCCCCAACTCCCCACCCCTCCCCTAGATGGCAGGATATCCACTACATGTTAATTATGTTAAAATATTGGCAAATCGAATATATGTATACATATTTCCAAACTTGTCATTGTTGTGCAAGAAAAATCTTGTCTACACAAACGATATATCAGATAAAGGAAACACAATGTAAGCAAACATCACTCAAGGAGTATGAGAATGTTATGTTGTGGTCCACATTTCACATCCCTCTCTCTGGGTGTAAATGGCTTTCTTCAGTGAACAATTGGAGGTGGTTTGAAACATTTCATTGTTTAAGAGAGCCATGTCCATCAGAATTGATCGTCATATAGTACTGTTGTTGCCGTGTATAATGATCTCCTGGTTCTGCTCATTTCACTCAGCATCAGTTCATGTAAGTCTCTCCAGGTCTCTCTGAAATCATCTTGCTGGTCATTTCTTACAGAACAATAATATTCCATAATATTCATATACCACAATTTATTCAGCCATTCTCCAATTGAAGGGCATCTATTCAATTTCCAGTTTCTAGCCACTACAAAAAGGGCTGCCACAAACATTCTTGCACATGTGGGGCCTTTTCCTTCCTTTATGATTTCTTTGGGATATAAGCCCAATAGAAATGCTGCTGGGTCAAAGGGTATGCACAGTTTGATAACTTTTTGAGCATAGCTCCAAATTGTTCTCCAGAATGGCTGTATCCGTTCACAGCTCCACCAACAATGCATCAGTGTCTCAGCCCTCCCACATCCCCTCCAACATTCATCATTAACTTTTCCTGTCATTTTAGCCAATCTGACTGGTGTGAAGTGATATCTCAGTCTTGATTTGCATTTCTCTGATCAATAGTGATTTGGAGCACCTTTTCATATGACTATAAATAGTTTTAATTTCATCCTCTGAAAATTGTCTGTTCATATCCTTTGACCATTTATTGATTGGAGAATGGCTTGAATTTTTATAAATATGAGACAATTCTCTATATATTTTAGAGATGAGACCTTTATCAGAACCCTTAAATGTAAAGATGATTTCCCAATTTATTGCTTCCCTCCTAATCTTGTCTGCATTGATTTTGTTTGTACAAAAACTTTTTAACTTAATATAGTCAAAGTTATCTATCTGGTTTTCAATTAAGAGTTCCAGTTCTTCTTTGGACATAAATTTATTCCATCTCCATAGGTCTGAGAGGTAAAGTATACTACATTCCTCTAATTTACTTATAGTATCACTCTTTATATCCAGATCATGAACCCATTTAGATCTTATCTTGGTATATGGTGTTAGATGTGGGTCAAGCCCTAATTTCTTCCACACTAGTTTCCAGTTTTCCCAGCAGTTTTTGTCAAATAGTGAATACTTATCCCAAAAGCTGGGGTCCTTGGGTTTATCAAAAACCAAATTGCTATAGTTATTGCCTAGTTTGTCTTGTGATTCTATCCTATTCCACTGATCGACTACTCTATTTCTTAGCCAGTACCAAATGGTTTTGATGACTGCTGCTTTATAATATAGTTTTAGATCTGGTACAGCAAGTCCACCATCGTCAGCCTTTTTTTTCATTAATCCCCTTGAAATTCTTGACCTTTTGTTTTTCCAAATGAACTTTGCTACTATTTTTTCTAGATCTGTAAGATAATTTCTTGGGAGTTTGATTGGTATGGCACTAAATAAGTAAATTAGTTTGGGTAGTATTGTCATTTTTATTATATTCGCTCGTCCTACCCATGAGCATTTTAAGTTTTTCCAATTGACTAGGTCTGATTTGATTTGTGTGGAAAGTGTTTTGTAATTTAGTTCATATAGTTCCTGACTATCCCTTGGCAGATAAATTCCCAAATATTTTATACTATCAACAGTTATTTTGAATGGAATTTCTTTTTGTATCTCTTGCTGCTGAACTTTATTGGTAATATATAAAAATGCTGATGATTTATGTGGATTTATTTTGTATCCTGCCACTTTGCTAAAGTTGTGGATTGTTTCTAGTAGTTTTTTAGTTGAGTCTCTAGGGTTCTCTAAGTATACCATCATACCCAGATCATTTTTGAAAAATAAGTAATACAATTAAATTTTCCAGAGTAGTAGTATCAGGGAAATTATGAAATAGATTAATCTTAAAATATGAAGTTCTTCAAAACTGGAGGTATTCAAGGAGAAGCTGGCCATAAGACATCATTGTCTATAGGAAGCCTTTCCTAATCCTACTAGTGCCCATTCTTTCAAACTATCTTGTATTTAGCTACTTTGTATATATTTGCATATATTCACTTTATTTTTATAATATCTATCTATGTATCCATTGCCTTCATTTGAATTTAACTCCTCCCAAATAGGAATGGTTTCTTTTTTTGTGTGTTTTAAGTCTTCAGAACTTAACATTGTGCTTAGCATATAGTCGATACTTTCTAAATACTTGATTAATTGATTGGTGTTTATATGACCCACACCAGGTCACAATCTCTGGAGGCTTCAATTTTCTCATCTATACAAAGAGTTGGACTTGCTCACTTCCAAGTATGGTCTTGTGTGTGTTATATTTGAAAGGCAGCATAATGGTATAGAAAGACTGTTTAATTTAAGATCCAAGAAGATCTGTTCTAATACAGTTGTCTTATTTAAAACTTGTATGGCCTTTGCTAAAATCATTGATGTCTCTGGTTTCATTAACTTGCCCTGAAAAATGAGGATGTTGACTTTGATGCTCTGCCTATTCTGAGCTCAGTTCCTTTTACTTCTGACAATCTATATAGTTCTAATATGAAATAAATACAGACAGTATTGGATTTACTCAAATGGCATTTCATTCAAGTTTTGGGTACTTATAGGGTTGTCAGCCCATGTTTTCTAAACAAAGGCAAAGAACTGTGTGGATTTGAAACCCTTGTCTAATTCTCAAATGATATTTTCACTTTGATGATGTTCATCTTCAGAAAAATTTCAATTAAATAGTTTGATTCAACATTTATTTTTTCTCAATAGTATTTCATTTTTTCCAAATACATACAGAGGTAGTTTTTAATATTCATTTTTGCAAGATTTTATGTCTCAAATTTTTTCTCCCTTCCTCACTTATTTTTCCCCTCCCCAAGACAGCAAATAATCTGATATAGGTTATACATGTACAATACTTTCAAACACATTTCCATATTTGTCAAGTGCAAAAAAAAATTAAACAAAAAAGGGAAAATGTGAAAAAAAAAGAAAAAAAAGTAAAAATACTGTGTTTCAATTCATGCAGTCTCCATAGTTCTCTCTTTGGATGAGGATGGCATTTTCTATCCCAAGTCTGTTGGAATTGTCTTGAATCACCACATTTCTGAGATCAATCATAGTTGATGATCATATAATCTTGTTCCTGTATACAATATTCTTTTGGTTCTGCTCATTTTGCTAAGCATAAGTTCAATAAGTCTTTCTAGGCTTTTCTGAAGTTAGACTGCTCATCATTTTATAAAGAATAATATTACATTACCTTCATGTACCATAACTTGTTCATCCATTCTCCAGTCGATGGGCATCCCCTCAGTTTCCAGTTCCTTGCCACTACAAAAAGGGCTGCTACAAACATTTTTGCATATGTGGGGCCCTTTCCTTCTTTTGTGATTTCTTTGAGATACAAATACAGTAGTGGTATTGCTGGATCAAAGAGGATGCACAATTTGATAGCACTTTGGGTTCAACAAACATTTATTAAGCACTTACTACATGCAAGAAATTGTAATAGGAGATTTAATGGTAAATATATATATGGTATGTGGGTGTGTGTGTGTGTGTAAGGCTGTTGTGTGTGTGTGTGTGTGTGTGTGTGTGTGTGTGTGTGTAGTAGAGAGAGAGAGTTTCTTCCTTCAGAACTTGTATTCTATTCCCTGTACTACTTACATTAAAAGTGATGCAACAAACCTCATTAATTTAATTTAAATAAAATAAACCCAAAGGTTGAGGGATATTGGTGGAGGAAAAAAAAGAAAACCGTTTTTTGCATTCATCTGAAAAGACCAAAATTTTGTACTAATCCCAAAGATTTGAAATCACCCTCCACCCCCAATTCACACTGAATTTTCATACTATATACTTTCTATATTTATGTGGATCTGCCACCTGGTGGCCTTTTGTACAATCTTCCCTCTATCCATTTTTCTTTCATTAACAGGTATTAAAAATTGTAAATCAGCCTAGTCCTCTGTTAGTCATTTTAAAACAGATGTTAAATAATTTAGTGGTAGTGTGTGGATATGAGTTTGTACTCCCTCTTGCCTTTTGGAATGTGTGGGAGCAGAGAGCTGACAGTCTCCTGCAGCATGACTTACTAATGAACTGGCATTTAATGAGCTGGCAGAGATTCTGTTTCCTTTAGATCATGTGGCACATTTTGCTTTGAAGGGTGTCAAGGTGCCATTACAAAATGAAATTGTCCTGCTTCCCTCTTCTAGGCTGTGCTTTGGATAGAGTAATGTATTTTTAAGGGGGAAAGGAATGCTTTGCCATCAGTGGGTCTCAAAGTAAAATACTTTTTTATTAACTTAACTGACCTCACCTATATTAAAGAAAAACCATTAAAAAGAATCTATTGTAAGAGCCAGAGTAACAGGGTAGGTGCAATTTTAATTTTTTGACTGGAGGAATGATTCAACCCTGGAGGGTAAAATATTCAGAGATATATATATATATATATATATATATATATATATAGTGACCTTCTCTCTATGTGGTCACTATACTCATCTGAATCTGAGAATACATCTTTTCTTGGACCTAAATGCGTTGCCAAATTCTAATACTGCTGAGAATACTTACTTACAATACATAATGGGGACTCAGAAGAATTTAAATGATGTCAAATTCACCAAAAGAAGGTTCATCTTAATTCACTTAATTCAAATTAAAAAGCAGTTTTGTTGCTTGGAGTCCCAGAACTGATTCTGGAACTATTTAAACTCTTAAAAGATAAATTATTATTCCTGTATATTCAGTGACATTAATTGGGAAGAAAGAATTGGGAAGTCTATAATGAGACAAGCCCTGCAATATAAAGGGAAAGGAGAGAAGGAAGGGAATAAGCATTTACTAGGTATCTGCTATGTGCCAGGGACTGTGCTCAGTTGCTTTTACAAATATTATCTGTAATGTTTCATCCTCCACCCAAGAGGTAAGCACTGTTTTTGTTTCCATTTTACACTTGAAAAATGTTGAGACAAAAATAAGTCAAATGACTTGCCCAGGATGCCACAGCTTAACTGTTTGAGGTCAGACTTTAAGTGTTCCTGACTCCAGATCCATGTCTCTATATCTACTGTGCTACTTAGGTGTCTCAGAAGACTGAAGATCATGCTTTATGAGAATTGGTTGAAAGAACTGGAGATGTTTCAAATTAAAAAGAGGAAAGTTAGGGATATAGGAGAACTGATATAAGTAGTTGAATGCCTTGTAGACTGGAGTACTTTCCAATCCTGCCAAACTAGGTTAAAATGTTAAACATTGGAAAATTTTCAATAATGAAAATACAATCCATGTAAATAATGTTAATTTATGGTTTTGTAAGTCAATATGTATCATATGGGGATCCATTTCTACTTTAATTTGATCCAACTGCACAGGATTAAAGTTCTTAATGAACCAAGACAGCAGAACCTGCAACAAATGAGCAAATGCCTCCTATAGGAACATTTAGACTTGAAGGGAAAATTTGCTAATCGTTACCACTGTTTAGAAGTGGGAGGAGTTGGTAGGTGGTGGGTTCCCTTTCATTAAAAGTCATTGGGCAGACGTTGTACAACCATGGGTGTAAAATGTTCTAGAGAAAATTCTTAATCAGATTCAAGTTGGACCAGGTGGCTTTTGAGGCTTATTACAACTCTTAGATTGTGGAACTCTTTAAATTCTATTCTTTGAGCCCCAAATTGAGGACAGACTGATGAATGAAGAAGCTGGATCAAATGAAACATTAGTCCAATCAACAAATGTTTATTAAGCTACATGCTAAGCACTGTGAATAAAAATAATATAAATGAAACAATTCCTACTCTCAAGGAACTCATCCCTAAAGACCCTTTGAACTCAAAAAGCAAAACAAAATTTTGATTATTCTCTCCATTCCTGGGTTTTCTCATTCAAATGGATATAAGAATATAAATAACCTCGGAGTGTTATAAAGATCAAATGGATTTTCCATCTGAGAAAAATATGTAATGGGAAGAAGCCAATATAGGTGCCATCGGTGATAATAAGGAAATGACAGAGTGTGAATTTGTTGGGGGATATTGAAGAGTAGGTTTTTCTTCAGGTATATGTTAGATCAGATGGTCCCTATATTCTTTCCAACTTGTATGAGTTTATGCTTCATTCCTGCAGCAGGACATGCCACCTGATCAGACATGGCAGAAAGCAAAAACATATTAAAACAATAGACATAGACTCATGAAAAAACAATAAGTGTTTACATTCATAGGATGCTTTAAAGCTTGCAAGGTTTCTCATGTACATTATCTCATTTGAAAAAAAACCATTGAAACAATAGTATTAGATGAGGAAAAATAAAAATGGAAAGGGATTAATAGTTCTCAAGAGGGGTAGAGAAGAAAATATAAGCAAGGTGACAAGGGCTGAACAAGAGATGCCAAAAGCCAATTTTTGTAAAGTGAAGTAAGCAAAGAACACTTTCTCTGGAGAACTTTCTTGGAAATATATAGAAGAGGAAAAGAATGCAGGGAATAGAAGAGTTATAGAAATTAATGGAAGACTGAACACAAGAGGAACTCTGGTCCCATTGCTCCTGGAATCTATATTCCCAAAGATAGAAGGACAAAAGTAACAAGAGACAATGGAGGAAATATGCAGAAGTCTATAGAAAGATCCCAAAGGAAATTTACTTATTAAAGTCGTACACCAATGAGGAAAAAACAAAATCATTTCAAAGTAGGAAAATGACATCCAAAAAATCAAGAGAATGTAATGAATCCTGAGATAATCTAAAAGAAGGGAAAATAGGTTTAATATTTGTACAAGAAATGACTAGATTTGACGGGGGGTAGTTATTGTTTATAGCTGGTCCAAATGTTGGACTTTTACATTAGTCAAGGAAAGTAATGGTTAAAAGTGGGTTTGTGTTTATTTCATAATGCAAATGGTAAAAAGATACATATGAAAAGCATGGATGTGAAATAGAGAAGGGAAGAACTCCTATTTGTCACTCCTTCTTTCATTTGTCATCCAGAGGTTCTCTTATAAGAAAATACGACGGAGAATCATTGTAATTGTACTTAAAGAGAAACTATCTCTTTTTGACAAGTTGTTGGGAGAACCAAGTTCTGCTTCTGATTCTACCCCTTTCCTTTGGGGAAGTCACATCTCCCTTCACTGTGCTTCAGTTTACTTATCTATGAAATGAGGGACTTGAATATTCGAGATTATCTCCAAAGTCTGTTCTTTGTTGTTCCATAATTCTAAATATTGATCAAGCTGGAGAGAATGCAAATAATATAAAGATACAAAAGAGACTATTATAAATAAACTAAGCTCAGTTATACTAGGCAATGGGCATATTAAGATATGGACAAGTAAGGGTCATACAAGAGCAAAGGACAAAGGAAAAATCCAGGCAAAGTTCCATGGGACAATTTGAGCAGACTCATCACTCCTAGTTGTGGGATCATGGAAGGTTTTATGTAAAAGCTGGCATGGAGGCTGAGCTATGGTGGAAGAGAAGGCCTTATGCAGAGATGAATGAATAGAAATAGAAAGGTGAAGAATAAGAGGACCAAAAAGTGGCTAATAGACCACTTTGCTCAGAATACAAAGTGTGTTAAGAGCAATAGTATTATGTACAAATATACTTAATATGATTGTACATATATAAGTTCTATCAGATTGATTGCCATCCTGGGGAAGTAAGAGAAAAAAATGGAAATCAAAATCTTATAAAAGTAAATGTCAAAAACTAATAAAGTTAAAAGGAAAAACAATAATGTTAAATGACAATGGAAAGATTGTTAAAAAAAAAACTTTGAATGCTACACTGAAATTGCATTACAATGAAATGTCATGAACAACCTCAGTACTGGAGAACTATAAGGGATTGAATCTCACTACTTTCATTAAAGTTGTAAGAGACTGTGGATATGGCTAGAACAAAACAAAACAAAATACCCTACCTCCTCCCCCCCAAAAAAAACACCTTCTAGTTTGTTTATTGTATAGGTTGGCTTTGCTTAAATGTTTTTCTTTGTTATAAGGAAAGATTCCATGGCTTAAGGTCATGGAATGGTGCTAAAAAGAAAAAAAAATTGTGGTATAAAAGAAAGGTGACAAAAAATTAATAGTCAAATGAATAGATTATATTTTATTATATAGATAGCATGTAGCCACTAGATTCTTGTGAAGAGGAGAGTGAAATAGTTAGACTTTTGCACAAGGGAGAACTATAAAGAATGGCTTAATGCCAACAGGATTATTTAATAGGCCAGTCAACAAACTGAACAAGAAGCAATGAGGACGTTAGGGCAGTAGGCAACTGTGTGGGTAGAAAAATATTCTGTATGCCTGTCCTCTCATTATGCCATACAACAATTGCTATTTTCCCCTGCTGTCATCTTTCTAATATTGCGGGTGTTTAGGTGGACCCTCACAGCTGTTTTAATTTGCATTTTTCTTATAATTAATGACTTGGAGCATTCTGTCATATGGTTCTCAGACCTGGCCAATGTTTGACTTGTTTTGCTGGATTATGCATATTTATTACAAGTGAGGATTTCTATTCTGGGAAAAGAGTGATAGGTTAGTGGGTGGTGAGAGCCAGGCAAGAAATAAAAAGTATTAATAATTTTAAAAAAGGAAAGATACATAGGAAAACAAGAAGGGAACACCACCAAAAAGGGAAATTTTGTTACTACCCTATTAAATGTTATAATTAAATGCAACTATGTACAATTATGTGCCATATATAGCACTACATTTTATAACATGCCATCTATTTGTATAACCAAATTTATAGTTATATAGGTATTACAGGTAATATATGCAATATATGATAGTTATAGATGATATGTATATGTTTGATGTGCCATATATAATATAGAAATATAAACTTTTAAAAATAATTACACACAATTTACAATTTCTAATTTAAGCCTTTTTTATTTTTGCTTTTCCTTATGAAATGTTTGTATTGATCAAGTTTCATGATTTAAAAACAATCTCTCTCCCACCTATACTGATATCTTTTCATGGTATATAGATCAGCCAGTGTTCTTGAGGGCTCTGCCTGTCAAATTCATGCTTTGTTAGGTCCTACACAAGCTGGAAAGAGTTCTTTCACAGACCAATGATACATTTGGTGCCTGTAATTTAAGGATGAATCCAACTCAGTACAAAAAAGTTTATTGAAAGACAGTTAAACATCCAACATATGATGACTTTTTGTGAGAGTGGGGAGCACTATAGGTTATAAACTTTGTACCAAAGTGGAAGAGGTTGAAATCTGCATCAGGGTAAACAGACATGTCTGTCTATTTGTATCTTTCTTTCTCTTGCCATTTTGGATAATGCAGCCGTTAGTATCAATCCAGATCTGTGTGCCTTTCAGGTGAAATGTTGAACACCTGCTTTCACCCAATTCAATGCAGCATGGTACAGAATGCAAATAAACTTTATTCCCTGAAGCCCCCGATGTTGAACATATGTTCCATTAGGAAAATGTTAAAAGAGGATAAAGAGATTGCATTGGCCTATAATTTAATTTAATAGTCTTCCTCTAAAGAGCAGATGACAATTTAAAAAAATGTTTTCACTCATGTTATAATAGCTTATAAAAATAACTAGTGATTAGGTTAGAAAAGAAGGCATGGATAAACACAAGATCTCCCAGTGGACTGAGATGATCTAAATTTAAGTAGGTTTTCTTCTCACAGAAGCATTGGAGGGAGTGAGCAATGGAAGGAGCCTAGTTCATGAAAACTTTGCTTCAAATGAAAGTAGCTGCAGAATAGACAGTAACTGGGATTTGAGAGGAAAGGGAATGTCCTAATAATAATGTCCAAGTTCCTGCATGGTCAATTAATTATGGAAAAGACACATATGGGAGTAATAGTTATCAATGGCCATATACTGGTAAAAAGATTTGTGATCTCTAGATAGAAATGCCATTTCAGAGTTTAGGTAAATACCTGTAGAATATTAGGGGAGGGAAAAAAGTTACTTTTTCATTATTCAAGTGTAGCAAGGGCAGAAGATTCCAAACTGGAAGAAAACTAAAGGAAAGATTACATTTTCCAAAGACAATGCTTCCTAAACTGTGGATCATGGCCCTGTATATTAAGTAACTGAACGTGGGGGGTCATGAAGTTATGGTTTATTATCAGCAAATGTCTGGTTTGTATACCTATTTTATATTTATATACCCAGGGTCACGTGAAAATTTCTCGGAAAAGGGGTCACAAGTGGGAAAAGTTTAAGAAACCCTGCCCAAGGAAATATCTAGGAACTTTGTCCAAGCTGGGGCAATGGAATAATAATAATAATAATAATAATAATAATCTAAGCATTTTCACCTGGAAAGTATCAAAAAAAAGAAAAAGAAAAAAAGCATTTCAGTAATTTCTATCATGTGAATATTAAGCTACTGGCTCTGATTCTGTAAAGCTTAAAGTCAAAGTTTGTGAGTCTAAATTCTTAGAAACACTTTAGGAAAGTTGGTCACTTGGAAGGAAGAGAAAGAGTCAATGACAAAGCACACAATATTTTGAAGATGCTTAAGGAGTCAATCAATTATTTTTTTAACCAATTAGTCATTTTTCTTTTTGAGGCAGCATAAATAGTCTTCCTCATTCACTTTAGGTTTTTGAGGATAAATTAATAGGTTAAGGGAGGAAAAAGAAAAAAAATACCTTTTTCCTATCTTACCTTAAAATGCAAATAGTTCTACTTTTATCTGCAATCTAGTTATCCCATAATTCAAAAGCCAGAGCCATAGATTCCCTGGTGGACTGGTGACCTCTTAAAGAGGTTTTGCTGTAAAGAGATTACAGAAAATCATTCCAGAATAATACACCATGACCAAGTAGGATTTATACCAGGAATGCAGGGATGGTTCAATATTAGGAAAACTATTAACATAATTGACTATATCAACAACCAAATTAACAAAAAAACATATGATAATCTCAATAGATACAGAAAAAGCATTTGATAAGAAAAAGCATTTGATAAAATCCAACATCCATTCCTATTAAAAACACTAGAGAGCATGGGAATTAATGGACTTTTCCTTAAAATAGTCAGTAGCATCTATTTAAAACCATCAGCTAGCATCATATGTAATGGTGATAAACTGGAACCATTCCCAATAAGATCAGGGGTGAAACAAGGTTGCCCACTATCACGATTACTATTGTATTAGAAGTGCTAGCTTTGGCAATAAGACAAGAAAAAGAGATTAAAGGAATTAGAGTAGGTCATGAGGAAACCAAATTATCACTCTTTGCAGATGATGGTCTACCTAGAGAACCCTAGAGAATCAACTAAAAAACTATTAGAATTAATCCACAACTTTAGCAAAGTTGCAGGATACAGAATAAATCTACATAAATCATCAGCATTTTTATACATCACCAACAAAATGCAACAGCAAGAGATACAAAGAGAAATTCCATTTAAAATAACTTTCAATAGTATAAAATATTTGGGAATATATCTGATCATTTCCAGAGCTTATGAATTTTTCATTGTGTCCCATGTTAGTGGGAAAGAAAAGACTTTCCTTTTAGGTTGCAATTCTTCCCTTGAAGTTAAAGTATCAAAATGGACAGTTAAGCATCTTTGCTTATATGATAGTCTTTTTTTCTAGGGAGAGTGAGGAGAAAAAAAAAACAAATTGCAAAGCAGCGATGCAAAGGAAATTTAAAAATCATGATATTGTTATGTTCTAAAATGCATTTCAGAGTTGAGAAAAGGATAGAAAATGATTTAACTGATTATGCCCTAACTTCTTTAAGAAATGTGATATCTTTTTAGTTGCCTTGCTAAGTAAGCACTGAGGATCCAAAGACAAAAATGAAAAAAATAAAAGAATCTAATAGCTATAGGAAAAAGCTTAGCAATTTGTGGGGTTTGGGGAATGGAGAACAAGAGGCTCAAAAAGATTACTTAGGGATCAGCAGAAGAGTATATAAAAGCCAAGGCTTGTGATAATGGAGTAGTTCCCCCTGAAATTACTTTGTAAAGCTTTTAAATCTACTTATATGCATAAATGTGGTTTCTCTCAGTACAGTGGAAACTCCTTGAGGACAGGAACTTTTTTTTCTTTCTTGTCTCCATAACTCCTGCTTTCAAAATATTTGGTGAATCAATGAGTATAACAGAACACTAATAGTCCATGGCAAGAGACTCTGATTTTTTCAGTCAGTAAATTATTCAACTGAAATTTTCCCTTTGCCTTTTCTCTATATTTTCACCTTGCTATCCTTTTGACAATGCAATCTAATTTGACCAAAAATAGAATGCTAAATTCCTCAGGGACAGAAGCTGGTTTTTTTGTTTTGGTTTGTTTAGAGCAATGCTTCATATATTTTTTGTGAAGTCTGTGACCTGTTTGGGGTTTTGCTGGTAAAAATACTTGAGTGGTTTGCCATTTCCTTTTTCAACTCAATTTACATATGAGAAACTGAGTAAAACCGGGGTAAAGCAACTTGCATAGGGTCACACAACTATTAAGTGTCAGACCCCTAAATTGAATTCAGGGAGATAAGTCTGTCTTGACTCTAGGCCTGGCACCGTATCCCCTGAATACGACAATTGCATAATACATACTTGGTGATCAGTTGGAACTTTGGGAAGAGGGGAGACAGATGAAACTTGATCTCACAGATGAAGGTCTACCTGAATCCAAGACTGGTCCCCTCTCTTCCACCAGGTTTCAAAGGTTGCTCATATAAGATATTTATATTTTTGTTGTTTTCCCATTTCAGATGCTGCACAACAAGCACGTCATGGTCCGTGTGGGAGGAGGATGGGAAACTTTTGCAGGCTATTTGCTGAAACACGACCCTTGCCGCATGCTCCAGATCTCTCGTGTGGATGGCAAGACCTCCCCCATCCAAAGCAAATCACCAACCCTTAAGGACATGAATCCAGATAATTACCTGGTGGTCTCTGCCCATTACAAGGCCAAGAAGGAGATTAAATGAAGCTAGCTGGTCACCACCAGGGGACTTTCAGAGAGGCCCACATCACTTACTTCTCCAGTGTAGTCAGCGTAGTCCGTGTGCCTTGAAAGGACTTCGGGAAATTGAACAAACCCAGACAGACAATGGCATTATGCTTGAAGGATTGTTAAAATTGTAGCACTATTTATTTCTAAAGCTTTTGTAGAAAATGACCTTAGGTGGAATGCTAGTATCAAATATAGTAGCCAAGTTTTAGATGAATCATTACTCCTCCATATGTGAACATTATGTTTAGAATGTCTTAAAAGACCTGGTTCTAGGTAATTACAGAGCCTTTTAAGAGGAAAAAAAAAACAACAAAACAAAACAAAATTAAAAAAAAACAACAAAGAACATTAGGGTTTAATTATGTCAGTGGAATATATCTGCCCTCTTTCTGACAGATTGAACATCCTAGACTTTTACACATTGCAGAATTTCTGATCAAGCTTTAAAAAGAGAAAGTTAAAGTGACCGAGTGTTACTAGACAATCAAACACCACTGTCAATAACTGCATTTTCCTGGAAGCCACTTCCCATAAGTTTACATTCACTTAGTTGCCTTAAAGATCATCTCTTATATGACCAAATACTCTGGGGCTTCTATTGAAAGGCCCTTTTGGTAACTGTGTGTAAATTCTCTCACAAAAGCACAGTTATCAATTAATTTGGTACAATCCACACAAGTAATTTCCATGTTGATATTTTGACAATAAATTGTACAGTTGAGCCTTCTTTTGACTTTCATGTTATTTTAAAATATTTTCTTGTCAAAGTGTGTTTCTGGGGTGAATCCTGCTTTGCTATGCTGTAGAGTGAAAAGCTCATTGTGATCGATGATGGCATGGACTTACATATACCATTGTATGCTGGGGCAGAACTGGGTTTTGCTAATAAAGAACAAATAAGCATCCCCCATTGATCCACAAAATTAAAGAAAAAAAGCTTTAAAATAAAAGATGTACTGGTGTTCATTCTTAATTTAAAATAAAGCTATTCTTTGATGAATTTCAGTAGGTGGAAACTAGAGGAACCATATGATACCAGGAAAAAAAAAAAAGATCCCTGCTGCATTAAATTGGCAAGTGTCATCCAACCTTTGTCTGAAGATCTCTATCAAGGGAGAGTCCATCCAGCATTTGTGGGAAGACTTCTATTGAGGGAAAAGCCGGTGTTTCTCAGGGCAACTCATCCCAAGTTTCCCTCTCTTTGGTGTCTTAGGCAGAGAAGACAAAGTTTACTCCCTCTTCCAGCTTTAACACCTACCATCTGCCTTGCTATTTCTTCCCATCTCTTGGGAATACAAACATCCTCAGTTCTTTGATCTGCTGAAGATAAGCTTGGGGATCTTCCCCAATCTGATTACTCTCCCTCTAATCAATGTCCTTCCTCAATGGGGTGCCCAGAATTAAACACAATATTCCAAGTGTAGTCACCTCTTTCAATGACCTACTTCCCTGAGCATCCATTAGTTTAAAAAATCATTAATACTCAAATTCATTCTATTTGAGCACATAAGTTGAAGAGAAAAAGGAGAAGGGAAGGGAATAAGCATGTATTAACATCTATTATGTGCCGGGCATCTTGGAAATAGCAATCCATTTTATTCGCAAAACAACCATGTAAGATAGATGTTATTATCTTACAGCTGAGAACAGTGAGGCAGATGGAGGTTAAGTGGCTGAGGCTGCCTTAAACTGAGGTCTTCCTTATTCTGGCTCCAGCATTCTATATAATGTGTCATTTAGCAGCTTCTAGAAGAGCTAAGAGGCTCTCTAAGTGGTACAGTGGATAGAACACTGGGTCTAGTCAGGAAGTCTCATCTTCCTAAATTCAAATCTGGCCTCAGACATTTACTAGCTGTGTGATATTGAGCAAATCACTTCACCTTGCTTGCCTCAGTTTGTTCATCTATAAAATGACTTGGAGAAGGAAATGGCAAACTGCTCCAGTCACTTTGTCAAGAAAACTCCAAGTGGGATCACAAAGAATCAGACACACTGAACAAGAGTTAGTCCATCTGACTAGATGGTGATGCCATTAATAGCTTTTCTAAACTCTAAAAACAAGTTTCATAACATTTTGAAGATTTAGGCTCATTACACATTTGAAATCATAATTCTTTGAATCACTTGTTTTCTCTTTGCAGCGAGAAAAAAAGTCACATTCTATTTTTAATTTGAGCAAGAATCAACACAAAACATATCTTTTTCTGTAATCTCCCTTAACACAAATTAGTCTCAAGGGAAATCAAAGATGAAAAAAGCAATGAAAAATTAGAGCTGAGACTAGTTTTTTAAAAATAGGCAGAAAGGGGGGAAATCAGAATAGGAACTTCATTGATTGATTTTTGCAAATGTACATATTTCTTATGCCAGAAAGTTGCCACTTCATGGCATAATTTTGTCAAGTCAAATGTGTTAGGGTCAAAATCCACTCTTCTGGGCCTTCAATTTCTGAAGCTTTAACACCAGACCCATCCAAAAATGCTTCGTCCACATACTAGAATACAAAATGCTACACAGCCATGAATTTGAAGTCACCTAGCTTAATTCCTTTTACAGATGAGGAAATAGAGGCTCAGCAGGCAGTGATTTGTCCAAAGTATGTAGCTAGTAGGAAGCAGTCAGCAGTGAACACCAGCCTCCTGGCTACCAGCTGTGTATTACAAAATTATTAGGAGAAACTATTCACTTTATTACATTTGGAAGTTATACATGAACTAGAACTCTCAATAAAAATTCACTTCTCTTAAAAGAATTATTTTATTTAATATCTGGTAGCTGGAAGCAACAGTGACCTCTAAGAAGATGAATACTGACCAAGTTTTTTTCTTCTGAAATGTCTGAATAGGTAAAAGCTCTTATGATGGGGCAAGGGAAAAAGTAGGGGATTTGTGGCTAGAGGACATGGATTTTAATTTGAGTTTTTATTTTCCTATTATGATGTTTTAAAAGTTAGACAGGTATTAATTTCTAGGAATTTCTGGAAGTTTCAACTCTCTCAGAAACATAATTAAGAATAGTTTCCCAAAGGGACCCACATGTGCAAAAATGTTTGTGGCAGCCCTTTTTGTAGTGGTAGAAACTGGAAGCTGAATGGATGCCCATCAATTGGAGAGTGGCTGAATAAATTATGGCATATGAATGTTATGGAATATGATTGTTCTGTGAGAAATGATAAGCAGGATGATTTCAGAGAGGCTGGAGAGACTTGCATGAGCTGATGCTGAGTGAAATGAGCAAAACCAGGAGATCATTATACACAGCAACAAGATTAAATGATGATCAATTCTGATGGACATGGCTCTCTTCAACAATGAGATGTTCCAAACCACTTCCAATTATTCAGTGATGAAGAAAGCCATCTACACCCAGAGAGAGGCCTGTGGTAATTGAGTGTGGACTACAACATAGCATTTTCATGCTTTCTATTGATGTTTGCTTGCATTTTGTTTTCCTTCTCAGCTTTTTTTTCTTTCTAGATCCAGTGTTTCTTGTGCCATCAAGATAAATTAAATATATGTATATAAATTCATAGTTATCTTATATTTTAACAGTTAACATGTTATAGATCACCTTCCATCTAGGGGAGGGGATGGGGGAAAGGAGGGGAAAATTTGGAACAGAAAGTTTTGCAAGGGTCAGTGTTGAAAAATTACCCATACATATGTAAATAAAATAAATAGTTTCTGAAATAATACTAATCACAAGTATTATATTTAAATATTTCAAACATAGGAAGGCAAGATGGTAGAGTATAAAGAGACAACCTTGAATTCAGTAAATTCTAAGCTTAAGTCATATCTTAGACATATCAGTCATGAGTCTGGGCAAGGCACATTACTTCTTAATGTCCTAGAGGTCGCTTGCTGAGTCTAATTTATAGATCAGTGCTACTGGTGAAGGGAGTTTCTATATGGGCAATTCACCAAATGATTAGGTGACAGGTTGAGACCAAAGCCAGTAATAATGTTTTGGAAAGAGCCCTGGAATCTTTTTTGGAGACAGTTTCATTTCTAAACCAAGAGGTATGGGCCATTTGATGTCTTTCCAATTCTTCTTGGATTTCTTATCACCTCTGACTTTTGTTAATTAGGGAAATCTGGAAAAGCTTCATAGAGATGACATTAAAATTGAATTTTAGAGCATGAGTAAAAAGCCAAAAGATGGAAATGGATCAAAAAGGGGCTTCAGGCATTGGAAATAGCATGAATGAAGGCAAGGAGAGGATGGGGATAGAAAGTGCTGGTTTTATAAAGAAGGTAGTGAGTAAGTGATTGGTTGGTTATGGCCTACAGTAGGTAAATGAATCTGTGTGAGATAAGATTAGAAATGTAGTCACTCAGAGTTATGGAATCACTTTTAACACTGATTTTTGAATAGTGACATAACTACATCGATATTCTAAAGAAGAATAGTGACCTGGTTCAATATATATCAGGGGGGATAGAAATGGAGGCCTGCAGATAGGATGACAATAGTGGGGGAGGAAAAGGAAACAACACTGAAAGATAACAAGGGGTGCTGGCAAATGACCTGAGCTCTATTCACCCCCAACTAGGACACATTATTACCCTTTTGACTGTAGAAAATCACATAACCTCTCTCAACTAGAGAACGAGAAGTTTAGGCTGAATGATCCATCAGCTGATGTGTTAGAATCCAAAGGCAAAACAGGATGTGATACAGATTAGAAATAAAACGTTCAGCTACATTGGTATTTTACATCTAGGAAACTGAGCAGATGTTGGTACCAGACATAAACTTGAAAAATCAGGAAAAGCATGTTTTGAGGACAGGAGACTAAACATACTGGGGAAAGAGCAGCTGAAAGGGGAGATGTAAACTGGTCCCAAAGTACAGTGGTCCTGTACATTTATAAGAATAATTCTATATATGCAACTAAACATCCTTCAGATAACTCACCTAGGGTTTATGAAACTAACCCTTAGAGCAAGGATTCTTAATCTGGGTTCCATGAAGAGATTTCAAGGCATCTTTAAATGTGAATGGGGAAAAAAAAATTCAATCTCTAATTAAATGTAATTGGCTTCTCTGCAATATAATTTTATGCATTTAAAATTATTATTCTGAGAAAAGGTCCTTAAATTTCACTATATTGTCAAAGAGATCTGGTTAAGGTTAAGAACCTTTGTCCTAGAGCAAAGTTAAGATGAAGAAAATATAAAACCAATTTGATCAGTTTGGGCATTTTATATTCATTGAAAATAAGGACAATTAAAATTTCCAAATTAAACATTCTTAAAGAATAGAACCTTTACAAATTTGAATTATGCTATTAATTTCATGTAGAAAGGATCTTCTGGTCATTTTGTACATGTATGTATATATATGAATATATGGATACACATGAATGTATGGGTACATGTGGATGTGTGTGTATTCACACACATATATATGTATTACATACATATATATTGATATACAATGATCTACAGTAAACACTAGTCAAGAGAAACACAGGGAAATAAAAAACATATCACCCAAATACACACACAACTGTTTTAACAAAAGAAAATATTAAGGAAATTACACTTTGCCTTATGCCAATTCTTTAATAGATTTTAAAAAGTGACAAATAAATTCATAATTTGACAAATGTTAGTTCATTATCTAATTACAGCAAAAGTCTTTAGAGAAATAAATCAGATGTTTTCTCTACAAGCACAGCACTGCCCTCTTCTGGTACTAAAAAGACCAGTTTTAAATTCAGCCAATAAATTTTAGGTGAAGAAAAATCCCCCATTTTTACACAACATTTTTTTTAAATAAAACTTGAACAGAAAAATAATCAGATTAAATCTTTTATTTACTTACAAATAAGCACTGAGTGAATCAAAAAGTATGGAGAAGATTGGTTTCATTTGAGTCCCCAAATCATTTTTGGGGTATTTCCTTCTACTTAGTCATTAAACTGACAGGTTTAAACATTAAGTTATAGTATAAATACAAAATAAATACAATATATGTCAGCAAGACTACAAATGTTCACTTATTTTTTTTTATAAAAAGGAGATAATGTAATTGAAAAACTGATTAAAGTTTTACTCATTCCTACCCAAAGCAGAAATACAATATTATGCAGTACTATTTTACCTCTGTAAAGTCACAAATACAACCCCCTGGCCTTTAGTATAGCAAAAATAAAAGAGACTATAGTAAACAGTTTTGGCCATCTTGTTAAATATCCTGAGGTTTGTCTGCCCAAAAAAGTAAAGAACTTCCAGTATACAGTTTACTCATCATTTATCACATTAAAAGAGAAGAGTGTTAATGTGTTATATGCAAAAGCCACATTACGAAATGCCAGATGATTTCAGTTTTCCACAGGTTATCGGCAGTGGTCTTATCTTCCATTTGGCACACATTTTTAGGAAACTGTCCACTGAAAAAGATGAAAAGATATTTTACTTTCATATAAACTTCCAAGAATAAAACATTTTGATTTTATAATGCACAAACAAGCAGTAATCACATACACAGAAATGCAAGATAAGCTTTATAAAAAACCAAAATACTGCTAAAAGATTTGAGTCAGAAAAATTCAGTCTAAAGTAAGAGATGAAAACTCTAAGACTATAAGATAAAGATAAGCATTCTACTTGGAGACATAAGGAAATTAAGTAAGGAAAACCTGCCAACCAATTAACGTAGTTCAGTTTTAAATCTTAGCCCAGGATAAGATCAGAAGATTATAATTATAAGAATTATATTTGAACAAAAACATCAACAACAACAACAACAACAACAACCACCACCAAACTGGCAGACAAGACAGGCACAGACAAGAGAGAGGCAGAAAACTAAGACCTTTGGCTCACGACTGAAGGACTACATACAGTTTTATTTCAATGTAGGCTCAGGGGATCATGCTAAGAATAAAGATAATCTGTTCCCAATATCCATCAGATAATAAAAAGGATGTGTTTTGTTTTAGTCAGGTTTATATTTTTGACCACTTGGGTGGATTACGGTACTTGTGAGGATATATGTTATTTTAACTTATCTGCTTTTGTATTTCGTGTTCATTCACTCTCATGACTATATATGATAGGACTGTAAAGATCAGCTGTTCACAACACTCATTTTACAGACAAGCAGTCATACCAGTGGTCACATTTGTGCAGTGCTTTTTGGTGTGCAAAGCCAAATGGTAACTTCATGAGGTTCTTCCAACCATCCTGGGAAGTAGTCAAATCAAGAACTGATATAGTACCCCTCCATGCTGGATGCTACTCTAAACTACACAACACAGAAAGGCAAAAACAGTTCCTGCCTTTGCAGATCCCAAATTCTAATAGGAAGACAATACTGAGATAATCTGTGAGGAGACACTAGCAGTGGCAGGGGTAAAGACAAGAAAGATCTTTAGTCAAAGGTGAAATCTGAATTGAGACTTGAAAAAAAGGCAAAGAAAATCATTCTCATTTAATAGATAAGCAAACTAAGGCTCACAGAGGTTAAATCATCTACTCAGCTGAGTTCCCTTACCTTGATAATAAATGTGTAAGGATAGGATTTGACTCTGTCTCCCTAACTTGGAGGCCCAAGGGTCTTCCCCTATGTGGAATATGCAGATATCTGGAATTTAACCAAAGTCCTCTACTTCCCAAATCAGAGCTCTTTCAATACTATGCTTTTTTTTTCTCTGTTTAATGTTCTTAACATTGACAATACAGAAAAGATATTTCCCTTCATTAGAGTTACATGAATAGCATGCTGTCAAGCCTTGGGCAAGGCAGGGCACCCTTCTCTGTCTGTCTTCCCATCTGTAACTAAATTCAGGGAGGAAGTCCTAGATGGGAAGAAAGGTCCATTTAGGTCCACTTTCTGTTACGTTAACCTATAGAGTATCCTTTATTACATAACTCTAAGTGAAGTAAGGTTAATAGTTCTACATCAAAAAAAATTCTTAATGAAGTAAAGCATCTATATATTAGATAAGAATTTTCCTATTTGCTTTATTTTATTAATCCTTCTATGATGGTATTTAAAAGAAAAAAAGGAAAATCTACAGTGCAGAATAGATAACTATGTTGAATTAGCACTTAAATATTCTCTAAAATTCAAATTTTTAACATATTTGAGAGGCAACAGATAAAAGCTTAGATAGCCTTTATAAGAAAGTCAAAGTCAGATAGAGTAATATAAAAGTAACAAAACAAATTATCATTAGGGAAGCCTGCTCTTGAACTACCTGTAATAGGCAGCTTAACTGCTCAGTTCTTGTATCTCAACAATATAAATAACTGGGAAAATGATCTTGCAAAAGTATGGCTATTCTCCAGTGAAAAGAAGACTTTTAATCTATCTGCTCTAGTGAATTCTCTCCACTAGTGAAAATGATTTAAACAAACTTGATTTTAATTATTTTGGCTTGAAAAAAAAATTATACTTGTAAAATCTTAACTATCCAAGCCACTTTTTTCCAGCTTTTATCTAAATTTTTTTTTTACTTTGGTATATATGTGTTTTCCTATTAGATAAAGATATCTCTTAACTTAAATTGGTCCATTATAAATCAAATAATCTTTTCATCTCCTTCCAATCTACAACCCCAGGTCTGGCAAATATTATTTTTCAAGTTTTCTTCTGAATAGCCAAATATTTATTATGAAAGGAAAATTTTTAAAAATTTAATACCAAATTTCACAATTTTAAAATAATTTTCCTATAAGTGAAAAACCAATATTCAAATTATTTAAAATGATGCACATTAAGTCATAGATTCTTACTTAACCTTTATTAAGTCATGAAACCCTTTGGAAATACAACCTACAGAAATCTCATCAGATTGTTTTTAAATGTATAAAAAAACCAGAGGATCACAAAGGAAACCAAACATAATGACATACAATTATCAAAATATATAAAAAATAAAACAAAGTCCCCATATTTCAGGTTCAGTGGACATCTTTACACTTACTCGGAGCCCTCCTTGAGACGAACCACCAGAAGACAACTGTTTTTCAATTTTTTCCTTTCTCTTCTTCTTCTCTTCTACAGAATGCAGATTTAAAATTCCTCGGGATGAAGACTATAGAGAAAAGAAATGAAAATAATATAAATGATTTCTGTTGTAATTAAAGCACAAAATAAAAATCAGGTGCATTGCCAGTCTATTTCTACAGCAATAGTTCACTTGTGAAGAATGCCCATGATGATTTAACTAGAATTCAGAATAGTGGTCACAAAATTATGGCCTATAAATCAAATCAGCCTGCTGCTTGTTTTTGTCAGGTCAGAACTAAGTCTTTACATTTTTACAGAAAGTTTTATCATGTATAAAAATGTAAAATCCATTCTAGGCTCACAAGCCTGATAAAAACAGACTAAGGGTAGGCTTAGTTTTACCCTTAGTTTTATCTAAACTTTTGTTTAACAAACATATTGAAGTAATTTTTTTCTCAAAATCTTTAAGCTTGCCCTTACTAACAACAATCATTTCTTCATTCAACATGTTATTTGCTATAATATTTAGATGTTTTTATTTATATTTTGTGTATTATGCTTCAGTGGCAGAACATATGTTTAATTATAAGAAATCAAAGCTAATTAAAATTCAAGGAAGATGATCACCATAAATCTAATCACCAGATTATTTTTTTTTCAGTCATAATTCATAAAGACTAAATATCAAGGCACTGAGGGATTGTGACTTGAAATTACCAAAATCAATGACATCACGGATCCCTGAAATGCTGAAGTATTATGACACTGAACAAGGAAAAAAAAAAAGCCCAAGGACAAAAAGATTGGCACATTTTACCTAAGACCCACTCATAGCACATGTTAAAACACCCATTTCACAGGGGATTGTCATCTCCCCATCCCAACCAATCTTTTGCTAGAGATACCCCAAAACCAAACTCCTCTCTGGCCTTTGAACTCACTCTCTTTTTTGATCGGGTACAATCTGCCCTACCATTACTCCCCAAGGTCTTAACAGCTTTGAAATCTCTTTCACTCCTTTGTCAGAAACTAAGTACGTGTAGGGTTCTACCTACATCAAACTTTACTCCTTTATTTTTCCTTTCCCTGGGCCATCTATCTCCAGGGGTCCTGATTCTATCTGGCCACTAGGCCACTTCTCCAGAGGGCTCTGGAGAAAAAAGTGAGACTGGTGACTCACAACCCTCCTTCCTTTAATCTGATTCACTTGCGTGTCATGGCATCACCTCCCTGATACATGGCCCTCCTCAAGAAGAGCAAAACAATTCTCAGTGTTACCTCCATGAGTGAAGGGACTCTTGATTTTCTGTTTGTCCTCCAGTGTTTAGTTCCTACTATTAGTTATTTAATATTTCCATTCCATACAAGATGTATTCCTCCAAAAAATTGCATAGAAAAATTAAATATTATTTTGCATGCAATAATTGCTATAAAGCAATTGTATGACAAATCCCTTTATAAAGTAAATACTTGCCTTTGAATTTATTAGGAATCTTTTTTTTTTGCTTCTTTTAAAAGAGGAATCTTTGCATACAAAAATTCTAACACATAACAAAATTAAAAATATGTATTTCCAAACAACCAGAAGTGTATTTTTCAAATCTTACCTCTCTTTGTCTTTTTTCTGCAGCTTCTGCAAGTTTTAATCTTTTTTCTTCCTGTGAAAATTTGACAATACTTTAAAAAAAATGACCATGAAAATCCCTAAGAAAACAGAACAGCAAGTTTATGTTGCTAACTCAGGAAGCAGTATGCTGCAATAGGAAGGAGATCTGCAAAGCAAACCCTCAAGTTGGACAGTTTGCTATGAAATTTCCTAGCTTACTGTTTGGTCCACTTAGGAGCCAGACATGTTAATGAGACAGATACATTGTAAGGCAACTAAAGGCCAGAGAAATGGGATCTTACCATGGGCATGGGCTGCTGGCCTCCTCCATTCCTCTCCTCCCTACTCCTCCCACCCCACCCCCTAGGCTGGGGATGCACACTGTACTCATCCCAGGCACAAAAGAGCCTCGATTTCCTTCTCACCTTAGTTCAAGTACCACCTTCTACTGTCAGCTCTCCTTGACAGCTGTCAATTGCTACTGCCCTTACTCTCTCCCAACTAAAGCCCTTTATATTTAGATAACCAATGTGAGAACAGTGAGAAGGGCAATTTGGAGGATCAGAGAATACAGGAGGGAAATTATGGACAAAGTTGAAAAGGAAATCTGATGTAGGTTAAAAAGGGTGGCAAAAAATACATATTTTATTCTAGATTTAAAAGGGAGCTGCTGGAGCTTACTGATTGGGGTGGGGTGGGGGGAACCTTGACATGGTCAGACGGGTCTACTATATAAAGATGGACTGGAAGGGAAGACAATACCCCCATGCAAGCGGGACAGTACAAAAGCACAAAGCTGGGGACATAAGGTTGTAACAAGGCCAGTTTGTTTGGAATTTTGAATAGATGAAGATGAATAATATGCAGCTGGTTAAGCCCAATTCTTGATTTTAAAATGCAAGCTGGAGAATTCCCATCTTTTCCTAAAGATAACAGAAAGTCACCAAAATATCTTGAGAAAGTGGGGACAGAAAGTTCAAAAATCAACAAGGAAGTTAAAGTCAAGAGGTGACCCTTCTATCACCCTCAAATGGAATGTCAACTGTGTGAGTGGGCAGAAGAGATCAGAATTAATTGAAAAGTGAAAAAGGAAATGAACACAGGGATTACAGAAAGCTTTAAAAAAATCTTAAGTTCAAAAATAAAAGAACTGAAAAAATAAAGTATGATAGAAGGAATGTCATGGCTAATACAAATAAAGTTTTTTCCTGTTACTATCTTAAGAATGAGGAAGGTTCAGAAATTTTTTTTAGGAAAGAACTTACAGCGAAAAATCTAAAATATTTGTGTGTGTGTTTGTGTGTGTGTATGTATGTGAGGGGGAAGAAGGGAAAGGGAGAAGAGAAGAGGGGAAGAGAAACTGAACGACTTGAGCTAAGGGCTCAAATAGAACCAAAGTTTCTTGGGGGTAACAACAGCTCTTCCTTGCATCCTAGAGCCTAACAGTATCTGCAATTCCGTAAGAAGTTAATAATTTCTTACTAAATTGTAAGGGAAAGACTGGCCTTGGTAAGAATTGTTACTTTTTGTTTGAGACTAAAGCAAAGGAGGAAACAATGTGTTCCTCCTCATTGAAGGCGGCCTCCCTGGTAGAGTATTTAACAAGGAGTGCTTTAAGGTTATGAAAGGTTTGTGGAGAAAGACTCAAAAAAGTACACAAAATAATTTGTAATCCTGGTGTTAATAACTTTGGGGTATATAAATGGTTACTTTTCAGAAACCTGTTTCCTGCCCCCAATGTCTTTAAATTTCTCTTTTTTTGGCTATGGAGTACCATGGCAAGTTATGAATCAGGTATAAACTCCCCCCCCCCCCCCATGCCTTCTCTAAATTGACAGTCTAGCTGAAAAGACAAGACAGACATACACTATATACAAGTGAAATGTGACTAAAATGCTCAAGATAACAGCGTAAGCATCTTGACTCCCAAACTTCTGTTGCTGCCCTCATGCTTCTCAAGAGACCTCTGCCCAGAGAGGAAGAGTCCCTCGAGTATTCAAGAGGCCCTCTTTGAACATACTGATGTAAACATACTGTTGAAAAATAAACCTTCCAGAAAGAGGAATAAATTGAATAAGCATCTGCAATACCATAAAAAACAAAGCAGAGCCAGATTTTAATATGAAATTTTACTGTAAATAAACACAAATGAATAACCAGAAATCACACCAAAATAATTAGTAACCTTAGGAGCACTCCTAAACAGTTTTCTAATTAAATGGATACTTTCGAGAGCCCAGGAAATATGAAACTGGAAAGAACACTGAACGTGGAAAAAAAATGTTCTCTATCCAAATGAAACTGTGCCAAAGGCCAAGAAAACACTTGGTGAGAAGCAGTCAGGTATAGAGAGTGGGCTTGATTTTAGAGTCACATGACCTGGAATTGTAACCTTATGTAATTTGGTCAAGGCCCAAGTTCTCTAAGTTTCATTTTTTTTTTCTAATCATAAAAGAAAAAGGCTTAAAATAACAGACTTCTCAGGCTCATTCCAATATAGAATCTATGATATAAATTTAAATTATAAAGGGAGAAAGAGTGGGGGGGGAGGAAGAAGAGGGGGAGAGAGAGGGAGAGAAAGGAAGGAGAGAGAGAGAGAGAGGGAGGGAGGGAGGAGATGGGGGAAGGAGATAAAAGGGGATAAAGAAGGGGAGGGAAAAGAGGAAATATGTACCCAGGAGGAGTGTGGTAGGAAGCAAGTAAAATTTCTGGCTGTCATTCTTACCAGGAGAGACCAGAAGTTCACTGAATTGCAGAATTTTGGGGTAAGAAAGGATTTTAAGCTCTCAGATCCAGCAAACAATGAGAATAAACCCTGATTCTGGAATCAGAAGATCTGGACTCACCACCACTTGGTACCTGGGGAACTTTGCTTAGGTCAAGTCAACCTTCTAGGACCTATTTCTTCATATGTAAAATGAATTCATTGCACTTAAGTCTCTATGGTCCTTTCCAGTTCTAGACTTTATTTAGTAACACAAAACCACAAACCACCTTCTATAATATAACCAAAAGGTTCCCTCCCTTCCAAAGAAGGGGAAGCCAGTCCCTGGAGAGGGAGTTCATTATACTTTGTAAGAGTCTGAATTGCCAGGAAAGTGGCCTCTCCCTCCCCTTACTTCCAGCAAATTTAAATTTTAATGGCTGATGTTTCAATTCTCACCCACGGATTTAAGAGGGGCACAGGCAAAGCAGAATCAATATCTTTATATCATAACTTAAAGAAGGTCAACAAGATCCACAGGAGTTAAATGATTTTCATCAAGTCACATGGACAAATTAGCACTTTTAAACATAATTATTTAACTCGCTCCACATAACTAGGAAAGCAAATACAAGCAAGTATTATTCATTTTGCAGAAGAGGAGACTGAAATATGAAAAGGTGCTCCAAATCACTATTGATCAGAGAAATGCAAATCAAGACAACCCTGAGGTACCACTTCACACCTGTCAGATTGGCTAAAATGACAGGAAAAGTTAATGATGAATGTTGGAGGGGATGTGGGAGGGCTGGGACACTGATGCATTGTTGGTGGAGCTGTGAACGGATACAGCCATTCTGGAGAACAATTTGGAGCTACGCTCAAAAAGTTATCAAACTGTGCCTACCCTTTGACCCAGCAGCATTTCTATTGGGCTTATATCCCAAAGAAATCATAAAGGAAGGAAAGGGCCCCACATGTGCAAGAGTGTTTGTGGCAGCCCTTTTTGTAGTGGCTAGAAACTGCAAATTGAATAGATGCCCTTCAATTGGAGAATGGCTGAATAAATTATGGTATATGAATATTATGGAATATTATTGTTCTGTAAGAAATGACCAGCAAGATAATTTCAGAGAGGCTTGGAGAGACTTACATGAACTGATGCTGAGTGAAATGAGCAGAACCAGGAGATCATTATACACGGCAACAACAGTACTATATGACGATCAATTCTGATGGACATGGCTCTCTTCAACAAAGAAATGTTTCAAACCACCTCCAATTGTTCACTGAAGAAAGCCATATACACCCAGAGAGAGGGATGTGAAATGTGGACCACAACATAACATTCTCATACTCCTTGATTGATGTTTGCTTACATTGTGTTTCCTTTATCTGATATATCTTTTGTGTAGATAAGATTTTTCTTGCACAACAATGATAAGTTTGGAAATATGTATACATATATTCGATTTGCCAATATTTTAACATAATTAACATGTAGTGGATATCCTGCCATCTAGGGGAGGGGTGGGGAGTTGGGGGAAAAAATTTGTAACAGAAAGCTATATAAAGGTTATTGTTGAAGAATTACCCACACATATGTTATGCAAATAAAATTAAAAAAAAAGAAGAGGAGACTGAGGTTTACTTCCAGAGATAAAAACCTTACCCAGATCACACAATAGCAAGCCATAGAAGCAGTGTTTAATAACAGCCATGTAAATCTCTCCCTAAAATGCGCGCTCTCCTTCAGCCAGAGGCCATTATGGGTAGTTCCTCCAAGTTACTTAGATCTGTAATGAAGTCCCCCATATACGGACTAGGTGATCCTGAGCAAATCAGGATCCATGTTGGAGGTAATTTTCCAAGATTATAGTTGTAGAAAAGGTGCAGACTGTTGCATTTTTTTCCCAAAGTATCCTGTCTTGGAAGTTTCATAAACTAGGGGAAATCACAGGTCCTATTCTTATTGTTATCTATTAGAGAGACAACAGAGGAACGGAGAGCAGGTCTCTCAAGAAGTAAAAGTTCAGCTACATGGTGTGGTAGAGAGAAGCCAGATAGAAATGGAAGGATTCATTCCCTTCTCTCACATATGTTGACAATTTGTCTCCAGAGTAAGTTATGAACTACATGAACTACACTAGTCCAGTTTCTTAAAAACTGTTTCCATTTGCAAGCACTTTGCACCTGAAAAATTTTATTGTGACCCTACTCATATAGATACATAAAATGATTATACAAATCAAATATCTACTGATACAAATCACAATTTCACAACCTCCACATTCAGCTAGGAGTCTCCATATCTGTCACGAACCAGAGTTTAAGTAGCTGGGCTCTAGATGATTAAGTTTTTAATCTGTCTGGGAGAAGCATTTCCTCACCAGGGAGTGAGTACCAATGAAATAAAAAGTCAGTTCTTATCTCACGGTGGCAGTAGAGCCTATGAAGAGAGAGCTACTCAGTCTATCTCTGATACAAACTTACTAGCTAAGTGACCCTGGGCAACCATATTACTAGAACTGCCCCAGATACCAGAATAATAACAATAATGGTTAATATGTATATAGAACTTAGCATGTATCAAGCATCATGCTAAGTGCTTCAATGTTGGGCTAGGTGACCCTGGGAAAGTCATGGGACCTGTCACTGTCCTAGATATCAGAATAATAACAATAATAGCTAATATTTATATAGCACTTAGTATGTTCTAGGCATTGTGCTTAGCATTTTACCATTTCATACTAGCTAAGTGACACCAGGAAAGCCATGGAACCTATCACTGTCCCAGACATCAGAGTAATATAATAATAATCGCTAATATTCATAGAGCACTTAGCATGTGCCAGGCATTGTGCTTAGCATTTTACCATTCCATACTAGCTAAGTGACACCAGGAAAGCCATGGAACCTATCACTGTCCCAAATATTTGAGTAGTAATAATAATAATCGCTAATACTCATACAGCACTTAGCATGTGCCAGGCAGTGTTAAGACCTTTGCCGTTCCATACTCGATAGGTGACCCCAGGAAAGTCACTGAATCTGTCATTGTCCTAGATACTAGAGTAATAATAGCTAATATTGATACAGCCCTTAGTAGGCGCCAGGCACAATGCTTGCCATTGTGATCTCACTGGATGCTCAGCAGCACCTGAGGAGACAGGGTTAATGACTGTTCCCATTTTGCAGAGGAAGAATGAAGACTAACCTGCTGGGTGCCCCTAAGATCAGGTGCAGGTGTGCTCGGTCCTGGCCTCGCCCTCACCTGGGATTTCTCTGACCAATGAAACTTCGAGGGCCGTCCCTCAGCTACTCCCAGCCGCCCGGCCGGCTGACTGTCCCCTCCCGGCTCCCAGGGCACTGAGCCGCGGGTGGGGGAGGGGCACCTCACACAAGCCCCATTGTCTAAGGCCTCCCCACTCGTACTGCCCCCGCCCCGGCCCCGCCCGGCACGTGGAAGGCTCTAGCAGCCCTCACTTTCCGCCCAGCTTCAGGCCCGAGGCGGTGGGGGCCCCAATTGGCTCCGGAGGGAACCCTGAGGAAGACGAGAAGGCTAAGTGGGGACCCGCGGTGTCAGCGCCACAGAGAAGAACGCAGCCGGCCGCCCCGAGGGCCACCTGTCGCTCCCGGGCGAGGGGGGGGCGGGGAGGACGCCCGGGGATCCCAGGCAGGGTGAAGCGGGGGTCTGCAGGGGAGGGGCGAGGCTTCACTTACCACGTCTGGCGGGTCCTGGGGCCCATCTCCCAGGCAGGGCAGGCACAGCCCCATGTCCCCTCCGTGTGGCGCCTGCCCCAGCCGCTCTCCGCTAAGAAAGCTGGGGGGGGTGGGGGTGGCCCCGCCCATGCCGGCGTGCTCCCGCCCCGCCCCCCACGCCTGCCCCGCCCCGCCCCTCCCTGAGGGTTTCAGCTGGGGCCGCATCCTCACCTGCCCCTGGGGAAGGTGCCGAGGCAAGACCTACTTGAGCTAAGAGTAACCTTGTAGAATTGGAGAGGATTGTAGAGAGAGCCAATTACCCGTCCCTCTTATAAATACATCCTGCTCACACTCACACACTTCACAGATAAAGGAACTGAGGCACAGAGAGCCCGGGAGTGTGGGAAGAGAGGCAGCGCCTGGTAGAAAAGGATCAGCAACATATAAAAAAGTAGATTCCGAGTCCGAAGGACGGAAAGGAGTTTTAGAGGCAATGCCATCAAGCCTCTTTGTTTTACAGATGGGGACACTGAGGCACAGAGCGGTTTTGATTTGGTCACATGGCTAATTCTGACTACTTTTGGTCATTCGTTCTTGAAGAGCACCGTGACCTCGGGGAGGGGATGCCATGACACGCAAGTGAGTTAGATTTAAGTGAAGAAGGGCGATGTGAGGTCAGCGGGCCCCCTTTATCCTCCAGAGACTCTCTGGGTCCAGTGGCAGCATGGCTACCGATGGCCTGTGACACCATGGGAGATGACCTTTGTAAGCTCAGGTCTTAGTTTGAAACAACCAAGCATTCCCACCTCAGTATGTGATAGATGAAAGATTGATAAAGAAAATTTTAAATAATTTTAATTTAAATAATTACTCTCTGCTGAGTCCTGTTTAAAAATATATATATATATCTTGAGCTAGGATTTAAACTCAGGTTTCCTCATAAGTTCAGAATCCTATCCACAGTGCCTTGTGGTTGCATTTGGAAGGGCTGATCCTAAAATTCCTCACTTTAGTATGCCTTCAAAGAGCTATTATGGAGGATAGATCAATTTTTCTTAAAAGAGCCAGGTTAAAACTGATCTCTTTTTATTCTTTTCTGAAGGAATTTATCTGAATTTGTTCTTTACCCTGATCAGACTCTACCTTCTGTGAGCCTTGCCTGTACATTGGTCTTATACTGTATTACCAAATTTAAGCTCTTTAGGGGTGGTGGTGAGGGATATTGGGAGAATCTTCTTTTTATCCCCATCCAGGATCTTTAGGCCTGTGTATAAGCTGCTTAATGAATAAATAAAATGGAGTTCAATTTGTTCCTTCCTCTTTGTTAAGAGAAAAATATTTCTTTGATCCTACTGAGAAGAATTTTTTTTCTGTTTTCCTTTTCTGATTGACTTGCATTAAAAAAAATCTTAGAAAATAAGCTATTATGTAACAAAAACACATGAAAATATATAGTTTTAAGGCTCTTTGAAAATTTTAAAATGGTATATAAATGCTCTTGCTCTTTTGTCCTATTTTTTTTAATAGTTTCCAGCACAAAAATCCTACTCTGCCACCTCATGCTTGTGATAGCTCAAAGGCTAGACCTGGTTGCACTAAACTAGAAAGATTTCAAGAACTGTCCTGGTTCCACATCACTGCTGGGAGAAAACAGGATACTGGAACTACTTTCACCACACAGGTAAACAGGAACAGAGAGTTCCTCAATTTGCTCAGTTTTGCTCCATGTTTTCTAGTGAGACTTTTCCACCCTTGCTGAGAATTTTCACTTCATTCTTACCTCAGGCTCATAGCATTTTCCTGTTTGCACTAGTTGCTTCCTTCTGAATGAGTTCTGTTTTCAGTACTGAGCTCCATGATTTGGTTCCGCACAAATAAAATGATGGTATTCTGTGCCATTTTCAATATTTTGTCCACATTAACTACATAGGGCACTTTTTCTTAAAACACTATAATTCAAATAAGGATTGAACTGTACTGACCAGAATAAACCAGTTATCCTAAAGGCAGTGCAAATGTAGCTGGAATACCTCTTGTTCTACTTAAAATAGGCAGATGCCTTGTAATCTTTTTATCTTTCTAGCTTCAACTACTCTTCTTACCCCCATGTTTATTGCTAAATATCTTTTGTTAATTGTTTATCACAATTGTAATCATAGTTGGGCTTAAACTTATTTGATACCGTACATGAATGGGCATATTTGGAATTAAAATTTGTTGAAATAAGCTTGTGGCCTCCAGACAGGACTAGTATGCAGAGGAGAATATTCATTTGGCTCCTGTCTTTGTTATGTCTGTTTAAAAGTCAGCCTAGATGTTATTTGGGATTTTACTCTTTTCCTTCAGCCTCCAGGAATAGAACTCCATTGAATCGAATTTTCATTCCAACTCAAGAAAGAGTCAATATAGTTAAAATTACTGAAAACCCATTTGCAGACCTTTCTTTTGCCCTTGGCTATAAGCTGGTCTCCCTGGAAATGAGAAACATAAACACATTTAAAAAGCATCCCACTAATTTCATTATAACTTATAACTTATCAGAAGAAGAAAGTAATTTTATATTTGCAATATAACTACAATTAAAAAGCCAACCACTACAACACCCCATAGTTAAGAAAAGTGGCTAAGCAAAGTACATAAAATCTTATCTTATGTCTGGTTTATTGATTTCTGACAATTACTCATGTTTTAACTAGAGACATAATAATCAGTTGCTTTAGAAATGAGAGGGTTTCTTCCCTTGTTCCAAGGTTTCTTGTTCCAAGGATCTACTTTCATAGTGATGTGTTCCCATATTATGAACCTTTAGTATGTTTTAAAGAACGGTTTTGCAGTTTCAGCACAAATGTCTCCTGACCAAAATATTAAAATGCAATAAACTCTAGCATACTTATTTTTCAAGCTACTACTAAGAATGAATTTTGTTGTTTATTTTTATAAATAAAATTTATCAAAGATTCCCTTTCCTGAATTTTTGTGACAATTATCACTTGGTTCTTCTTCAGACTATTAGTATACTTTTAGTCTCTTTTTGCCTGGTCATCGTAGATGCTATACCCATAACCATTGGTGTTCTCCAAGGCTCTGTCCTGTCCTCTTTCTCTTTTTGTCTCTGTGTTTCTCTCTCTCTCTCTCTCTCTCTCTCTCTCTCTCTCTCTCTCTCTCTCTCTCTCTCTCTCTCTTACTCTCTCTCTCTCTCTCTCTCTCTCTCTCTCTCTCTTTTTCTCTCTCTCTCTTCCTTTTTCTCCTCTATTCTCTCCCTCTACTTTTATGCCCCACCCCGTTCCATTGGATCTTACAAACAACTCAAATATATACCCCTAATTTAACTCATTTTCCACCAAAAATAATTTTCCCTCTTTGTAATTTCCCTATTTATGCTGAAGAAAATAGAGGTGAGGGATAGATATATAAAATGAGCAAGCAAACATTTATGAAGTACTATGTGCCAGGCACTGCTAAGTATTGGGGATACAAATACAAGCCAGCAAGACAGTTTCTGCCCTCAAAGAGTTTATATTCCAATAGAAGAAAACAATATATAAAGAAGATCTACAAGCAAGTTGGGAGAAGGGCAATACCCAGGCAGTGTGGTTTAGAGATGGCCAGGACATGACATGGAAACTTGGTTTTGGCTAAGATAAGAAAAAACATTAACTGATGATCAGAGCTTGGCACCCAAGAGGCAGAGTTCACGGTTCCTGTGGGATGGAGATAGGGTTGATGGCTCGTCAAAGTAAAGTGACATGTTTTGGGAATGTTTGGGGAAGTGATATGAGGCTTGGACTATTTATTTTTTATTGCTCCCTCTCTGTCCCTTTCCTGTATACTTCATTATGAAGTTCTCAAAAGAATTTAGAACTGAGTCTTCAGCTCACCTTTTCTTGAGTCAGAGATTTTATATCTCCTCCAAGGTCACACATATAGTAAGGAGCAAAGCTAAAATTTGAATTCATATCCCCTGCTTCTCACTGCTGTTGTCTTGACACTACATTCCTCTGGCTTTGTCAATTCACCTCAGGCCTTTCATTGCTTATAGATACAGACTTGGGACTCTTTGAAGAGATACTGGTTTTCCACTGAAGAAAGAGGCAGGACCACCTAACTTTTTATTTCAACTCAAATGGGCAAGTCCTGATAAAATTATGTCTTATAAACAAAACTGTATATAGGAAGCAGAACTCCAATAATTTGGGAAAGGATCAGTTCCCATGATGTTTCAAGCATCCCAACTGTAGGATATAACCGTATAATACTGTTTGATGTTTTGATTCAATGTTATTCTGGCTCTGTGAAAACAGACATGGATCGCTGGCCAGCCTCAGCCTGTCAAAGACCTGTGCATGTTTATTAACTAATATCAGAAATGCCTCATTGACTGTAATTGTGTCAAACAAGATAAAACCTTCATATATAGGTGATCAGACAAACCTCTGGGAAAGTATTCTTCATCTGGAGATGAGGAAATGTCTTTCACATTGGATGGAAAGAGAGAATGTATAGAATGAAACACCAAGCAAGTTTTGGTGCCAATCCCTTGACAAGCAGGGGTTAATAAAGCACAGTTAAGATGGTAAAGAATGGAGGGAGCATCATTTGAATAGATTTGTGTGATCAACTTGTAGCATCTGAAGGTGGTCACTCTTTTAAAAATAGAAATTATTTGGTTGTACTCTATTACATTTATAGAAGTATAGCCACAATACTTTTTATTGGTGTTTTCTGTCAGTATAATCCAGGAAGTCTGTACAAGATCAGCAAACTGATCTCTTATTTCTGGTCAACCTGTTTTTTCAACCTGTCTGTGTTTTTATATGGCTGCCAGCATTTTCTATATCCTGAGCTTCCCAGTCAGAAGTTATGGCTGCTATGTATACCTCCTTTTGACTCAAGAGGTCATGATTTCAAACACACTTCAGAATACCGTAATCCCTTATTAGACCTTGAGACCATGGCTTGGTGGAATGGCATTATTCTGTGCTGATTCTCATGGCCTTTCTTTGAGTCCTGTGACTAATCATTACTGATCTGTGCAGCAGAAAGGGAGGGTTACCCAAATAGTTTTTTTTTTTCCCTAGAGAGAGATCTAGGTACAAATGGTGTTTTACAGGACTCTTTTTTTTGTGTGTGGATACAGCCCATTCTGAGAGGAGATATCTGAGACTGGAGAGCAATCATCTGAGCCTGAATGTACATATGTATCCTGCACCTGCTAGTGGCAAATTAGTTGAAATAATTCTGGCTAAGATATAGTGCTAACAAAGCTTATGATTGATAGAAGGGCCTATAAGGGTGTTTGATCAACTGAGCATCCAAATGGAGTTTTCATGCCAGCACTACCAACCACCAAATACAGTGATTTGAAATGTAGGTCATACTGAAATTGAACCTATTGAGAAAATGCTCAGCTGATAGCACCATCAGCTCAGAGATTGTGCTGTCAGGCAGGATAGAGATGTTCTAACCCTCTTTTATCCAATATTCTATTCAAATCCACAAATATCTGTTAGTTGTCTACTTTGTACAGGGAATTTACTGAATAGCAGTAATAAGATTTCTTTATTCAAATGTACTTTTAATAGTAATTGACATTTATATAGCACTTTAAAGGTTCCAAACTTAATCCTATGATGTAGGTTCTAAAGGTACTATTATACACAATTTTACATATAAAGAAACTGTATCAGAGACCTATGACTGACACGTTTGTATGTTTGATAAATATCAGAGATGGGATCTGAATCCAGTTCTTTCTAAATCTGAGTCTAGCCCTATAGTCATCATTTCTTTTCCTCAGATTCTAGTGCCGTTTTGACATGGCTAACCTTCTGAAGGAAGCTTATTCAGAATTAACACAAAGGTTAAACCCTTGGGAAAAAAATAGTCCTCATGGAGCCAATAGAGATTTTGGTCTCCAATATGAACTGTTTTTGAAGTGTGTATTTTGATAGGGGCTTAAATACATTGGTTCTCCAGGGTATTAAGCATAAACTCTGCCTCGGATGCTAAGCTGAACCATGAATATGAACCTATAAAGCCTAAAACTATTTCCATTTGTGGATGTGGAGATAGAGACAGAATTAGTGATGCTAGATTGTTATCTATCTTTGTAGGGATGTTTTAAAGATACCTAGAAAAAATAAGGTCAGGTACTAGTAGTCATATTTTACTGCAAAATAAAGGCTATCTAGACAAGAATCCAGATAATTAAACCCATATACACTAGGGCCAGAGTTATTCGATCAAAATGATCAGTCATTCAGCAGGCATTTATCAAATGCTTTACAAAAATCTGCCAAATAATTTTTAAACCTCCATTCTTATGGAATGCAAACAACCTTAGTTCATTAAAAGAACAACCTCTATTTATAAACTTATTATTCTGTGATTTATAGAAAGTAGAAAATTAGCTTTCTAGTAATAAGGTCCGACCTCATCTCAACTAGAAACAGACCTAAGCCAAAGGATCTTAAATACTGTAATTTGTCACTTCACTAATAGAAGGCAACCAAACCTCAAATTTGAATGAAGTCCAAATTACTGACCAAGCCAGAACCAGAAGAGTTCTGTGAACATTGAACAGACCTTTCTCCACTAAACAGTGCTACCAATGTGCCTTTGACTGACGATTTATTGACCAGTGGAAAATGCAATCATGCCCACTATCAGGTTGCAGATAATAGCCATGCTGAATTTAGAGTCAGAAACTTCAACATATTGCCAGAGAAGAACCTTGAAGGAAATAGCATTAAAAAATGTTACCAGGGAAGCCTAAGATAACAAAAATAAAATGGGTTGTTCATGTGGAAAGGATGAGATGACAAGTACGTAGCCAGAGTGCCCCACTGGCATCATCATAACATCATAAAAAGAAAAATTGGCCCTTAGCATGTTGGGTGGGCCTTCCTGTGTTGAATTTATGGGAGGGAATAAATAGATAAAATAAGATAAATCTGAGTATGAATTATAAGAGAGTCTGAAGATACTTAGGCTATAAGCCTTCTAAGATTATGCCCTGCCATAAAGCATGATTGTATACTGCCTCCAAGTTATTGCAAGGAAAATTTTGTAAACATTAAAATTCTAAATGTTAGTTATTCTTATTACTCTTATGACAAAGTTTAGTATAGAAAGGAATCCTAGGACACAAAGATGTATAGCTTTAATCTCAAAAAGTGGTGTTACAACTCAATTTCCCTTCAAGCTCTGATTAGTGATTATTGTTATGAAAGGACTCCTGATTTGATGCAGTATGACAATTCTCATGTTTTAACTTTTAGCCATTTTGGTTGAATTATATAAGTCCAATTTCTCCTCCTTTGTCCTTATGATAATAGAAAATAGCTATTCATCATTGCTAGATACTAACAATCAAGGGCCAATTTCTTGAAAACTGATAACTTTAGGGATACTCCATAATTAGCCTTGCTTTGATGCTGATTCTTTGAGTCACAATTTTATTGGTGTGTCCAATTGTTCACTGAAGAAAGCCATATACACCCAGAGAGAGGGATGCGAAAGGTGGACCACAACATAACATTCTCATACTCTTTGATTGATGTTTGCTTACATTGTGTTTCCTTTATCTGATATATCGTTTGTGTAGATAAGATTTTTCTTGCACAACAATGATAAGTTTGGAAATATGTATACATATATTCAATTTGCCAATATTTTAACATAATTAACATGTAGTGGATATCCTGCCATCTAGGGGAGGGGTGGGGAGTTGGGGGGAAAAATTTGTAATGGAAAACTATGTAAGGGTTATTGTTGAAGAATTACCCACACATATGTTATGCAAATAAAATAAAATTAAAAAAAAAAAACAAAAACAAAAAAAACAAAAAAACAATTTTATTGGTGTGGGCCTTCCCTCCACCAGTATAGAATTCCTATGGCTGATAAGATGATCTGCCTTTGAATTGGGAACCTTTTTAAATTTTAGCTGATATTGTTGGTAAAGTTGTGGAATGATCCAATCATTCAGTAGAACAATTTGAAACTATGCCCCAAAAGGAGACCAAACTGTGCATACCCTTTGATCCAATGATACCACTTCCAGGTCTATGTAGTAAAGAGATTATGAAAACAGGAAAAGGATCCAGATGTACAAAATATTTATAGCAGCTCTTTATGTGGAGGTAAAAAAATGGAAATTGAGAGGATGCTTATCAATTGGGAAATGACTGACGAAGATGTGTATATGAATGTAGTAGAAAACTATTGTATAAGAAATGATGAGCAGGCAGATTTCAAAAAAAGATGGAAAGAGTTTAAAATGATGCAAAGTATCAGCAATGTTGTGTAATGGTCAACTGTGAATAACTTAACTCTTCTTGGAAATGCAATGATCCCAAGACAATTACAAAGACTCTTGATGGAAAATGCTAATCACATCCAAATGAAGAACTGATGGACTCTGAAAACAGATTGAAACATAACTGCTTTCACTTTTTCCCTTTTTTGTTTTTATTTCTGCTCTGTTTCTTTCAACTTTGACTAATATGAAAATGTTTTACATGATTGCAGTTATATAACCTATAATGAACCCTAACATTTTGAGAAGAGGAACAGGGAGGGAAAAAGGAAAAAAAAATTGAAATTCAAAACTTTGCGAAAATGAATGCTAAAAATGTCTTTACATATAATTGAGAAAAATACTATAAAAAAGGAAAATAAACAAACGTGGACTGATTTTTGGATGAAATATAGTCCTTTAATAGGTCAGTTCTTGAACCCTTTCTTGCTTGATAAAACTCCTCCAGATTGTGTTCCCACAGTAAATTTTCTGAGTACAGTGAATGTCAAAAGTTTTTAGCTAAATTCCCAGTGGAGAGATAGCACTTGTGATTACAGAATTCTAAGAAACAAACATAGCCTTGTACACATTATTAACAAAGAGTTATAGAAACTCTAAACTAGAAACTATGAAATGAGTCAGGGCAGCTGTTTCTAAGGAGACTACAAGAAAATACAGGGTAAAGAAGAAAGAATAATAAAGGATGAAAGCAAGATTGTGAACCTGGGTTACTAAAAGGCTGGTTGTATTTTCTTTTTTTTTTAATTTAATTTAATTTTTTATTTGCAAAACATATGTATGGGTAATTCAACATTAACCCTTACAAAGCTTTCTGTTACAAATTTTTCCTCCCTACTCCCCACCCCTCCCCTAGATGGCAGAATATCCACTACATGTTAATTATGTTAAAATACTTGACAGATCGAATATATGTATACATATTTCCACATTTATCATTGTTGTACAAGAAAAATCGTATCTACAAGAAAGAAAAATCAGATAAAAGAAACATAATGCAAGCAAACATCAATTGAGAGCATGAAAATGTTATATTATGGTCCACATTTCACATCCCTCTCTCTGGGTGTATATGACTTTCTTCAGTGAACAATTGATAGTGGTTTGAAACATTTCATTGTTGAAGAGAGCCATGTCCATCAGAATTGATCGTCATATAGAATTGTTGTTGCCGTGTATAATGATCTCCTGATTCTGTTCATTTCACTCATGTAAATCTCTCCAGGCCTCTCTGAAATCAGCTGGTCGTTTCTTACAGAGCAATAATATTCCATAACATTCATATACCATAATTTATTCAGCCATTCTCCAATTGATGGGCATCCATTCAGTTTGCTGGATGTACTTTCAACATGAATAAGTGAAAATGATGAAGGTGAATTTAGGGAAGAAAATAACAATTTCTTTTATAGACATGTTGAGTTTGAGATGCTCATGAGACCTTCAGATGGAGATAATGTCCAACAAGAAGCTAAAGATATGGGATTGAAATGCAGGGGGGAGAGTCAGGCTAGATTTGTTATCCTGAGGATCATTTGCATAAATATGACATTTGAGCCCAAGGAAGATAGTGAGAGAATGGGATACAAAAAGAAGGTTGAGGGCAGAGCCTTATGGAATACCCATAGTTGGGATGTGGAATAATGATGTAGCATCATTATATAATGATGAAGAGGAATCATTGTACTTGGTCCCTGAGTGAGATTTCTTGGGGGCTGTGTCTCTTAGGCCTATGCAATGCAAACTAACTGACCATGGACAGAGCAACAAACCTCAGTGTTTGTGGTTTTGTATTTGGGGAAAGGGAAGAATTGTGCTTTTAAAGGATCTCTTCATTCCTCCATATCAGACCTTTGTTTTGAAGATTGAGTTACAAGAAGGATATGAAAGAGAATAACAGCCTGTGGTTAACTTTCTAGGTTATCATAGCCAACATGCATATGCCTATCAGGGCCCTGAAGGGCCCCTTATCTCATATACACATAAAGTTCTACAGGGTGGGCCCCTCATTCAGGGAAACCTTTCAAAAAGTTCAGGAATATGACAAGCAGGCAAGTGTGAAAGTATGTCCCATTTAATAATTTCTACCTATACTTGGAGTCTCCTATAGAATTGTATACTGCTGCAGTTATATCACACATATCACCACAATTCACTGATGATTGAATAGATATTCATCTTGGCTGTAATTTTTCTATCTCCACCCATAGGAGGCATCAGAGGAGTATTTTAGTGGAAGTTTTTTATCCTAGACTATTAAAATAATTTTTTGTATTGTAAACAGATTTAGGGATGATCAGTGTTGTCACTGTAATGTTGTCTTATTAAATATTTGACCAATTGATTGAATTTGTTCTCATACTTGTCTCCCTTAGAAAAACATGAACAACTCAACCTGAAAAGTTCTCAGAACCTCACATGACCTTACCTTAGCCTGTTTCTATACTACTCTGAATACCTGAAGTCCAAACTGTAGGGAATTTAGGGAGCTCAGGGGTGCTCCCCATAAGCAAACTGTTTCAAGTCTAAATTTCAGCAGCAGGCCTTGCATTTGGTAGTAGGCTCTACTGATAGTTACTCATGCATGCATGGTAGTGAATTTAAAAATAAATAGATAAAAGGAAGAAGAAGGACAGAAAGAAAGAACTAAGAAAAGAACAAGGCAACAAAAGAAGAGAGGTGGATGTGGTGAAGAGTGAACAACATGCTAATGAAAGCCTCACCAAACATTTATTCAGGCTCCTCCACCTTCTGCTATCTGCCTTTGCTCATGTTGATTACTCTGCTATATTAAATCATTTCCATTCCTTTATTTTACCCAACTTAATTTAGCCTTTTGGAATCCCTGTTATAAGTGTGATATACTCATTCTTACAAAATTAAGCATAGTCATCTTATATTTTTTAATTTCTCATGTTTCCAAGTGACTTTTATACTTAAGTTCTTTTATTTTCCTCACCCCCCTTTTTCATAGAAAAGGATTACAATCTCACTATTTAGACTCAATTTAAAATGTTGAGTAAAAAAATGATACATTCTAGGATCTGGTGAATACAGATTCACTATTTCTGATAACAATGGAGAGAATGAATGAATGAAAAAGCATTTATTAAGCATTTACTCTATGTAAAGCATAGAGCTAAATCCTGGAGATACAAATAGAACCACCCCTTATCTCAAAGAACTAGCTTTCCTAGTAGGGGAGGCAGCACATAGAAGAAGTTTCAGTTTTAAGTCAACTGGACTGTTTGCCAAAGGTATAGCAATAAAGCAGACAGTAACACATTTTTCTTAATGCCATTTCTATTTATAACATCATGTATATTTTTGATGTGGAACCATTTCATAGGAGTAAGGACTTGGGTGGAGAGAACTTTTCCCCCCATATATTAAGCAACTCTGACTACTGAGGAGGTAGGAACCATTGGTGCCTTCTTGGTGGTGGCAGTTGACTTTGGGTGGTTGGTGAAGATGCCAGGCTCCTCCTCATGAGTTGTTTTCTTCAATAATGGTGATGGAATGAGGTGGAAGGATTAGAAGCAGGACAGGCAATCTAGGAGCTAATGCAATTCCCAAGTCTCTTTGCCTTTACCTTTTCTTTGGTCGAGGTTATTTTCTCCAGGGTCTCAGAGAAGTAGTAATCAAGGTAGATGTCTTCTTGGGGTATTTGACCTCCTATCTCTCAGGATGCTTTGATGCTTCAGTAATGCTGACTTGCATTCTATCTTAATGGCAATTAAATGAATATTATGGTTAGTACATGGCTTTATGGCCAAGTTAATCTGGTCAGAAAATTTATCATAAAATCAGTCAGTGAAGACCAAACATAAAAGTGTAGCTATCATCATCATCATCATCATCATCATCACTTTTGCACTAAAATCATCCTTTTTGTAATAATCATTTTAGTGCAATTCTCCTCTTAACTTGGTTTAGTCCCTAGATGCATCTTCCCAGAGTAGATCTAGGTTTCCATTTCCTACTACACAGCTCAAGACAGAATTCTAAGCAAGTGATTCTAGTGATTTTCCTATGTGGAGTTCAGGATAAAACAAAAATCAATTTCTAGAAATCAAAGTTGCCAAATGTGAGGCAGCTATCAGAGGTAAAGTAAGGTCAGAATAATAATTTACCCTCAGATGTTCTACCTGTGGTATATTTAATTCTATAAGAAAACGAGGTGGCTCTGTGCCAGACCTAGAATCAGGAAGACCTGAATTCAAATGTTGCTTCAGATACTTATCAGCTGTATGACCTTTGACAAGTTATGTAACCTCCATTTGCCTCAGTTTCCTCAATTATAAACAGGGAACATTAGCAACACCTACCTCCCAAGGTGGTTGTGAGAATAAATTAAGATATTTGTAAAAGTGCTTTGCAAACCTTTAAGTGCTAAATGTTGGCTCTGTCAATCTTACATAAGAGGCTATTCAGCTCAAATTTAAATATTTCTTTTAGATACATTGCATATACATTTCTACAAGTTATATGCTAAATAAGCCTGGTTATTGGGACAGGATCAGTAATAACTTAAAAACTAAATGCTCAAAATGGAGAGAGCAGATCACTGAAATTGAAGTAAGGATCAATGAGTGATTTACCCTTTATCCCACGTATTTGAGGGCCTTTCAGGGAAATTCAAAATCATAGCATTATACAATGTTGGAGTGTCAAAAAGACTTTAGATGCTTTTTGATTTAACTTTCTTCACTTTACAGATGATGGTGAAACAAGCCACCAAAAAGTAACTTGTCCCACCTTGAAATTAGGAGTTGAGACCAGTTCTCAGTTCTGCCAGTGCCCTTACCAAAGCAGTAAGAAGACAGTGCTCAAATAGAGGAAAGTCTTGAATCAATCACTTTTTTACAACTCTAAATTTGCTAAAAATTATTTCATAATACAATCCTTGTTTTCGGAGAATAATATTATATTTTAGATATAGACAAAGAGATTCCTTAATATTCATTCAGATCATTGTGTGAAAATGTGTGAAAATTTTGTATGTATTATTAACATATGAAACACTTCTGAGCCCCAGGGAAATCAGAACATTGAAAAGTGAAAGTTGATTGCATTGTGTTAACAAGGCTTCCTTCCTAGACTTTTTTTCTTGGTTGGCTGAGCATACAGTGTTCTACTGTAAGATACTAATTCTAAGGGTAAGATGAAAGAAAATTCATAGAATGGAAGAGAAAGGATTGTTGATATAACCTAAGAATACTTGCTATTTATTAAGCAAGAAAACTGTAGCCCAGATAATGCACCCAAGCTTTTTTTAGAAGCAATTGCTTCCTATGTAATTATAGCCTTTAAGTTCATCTAAAGCAGGCTGAATCTAAAGTGAGAGGATGTGGGATCATATCCTGCCTTTGCCACTTGTTACCTGTATGGTTTAAGCAATTTATTTCATTTTTTTGGACCTTAGTTTCTTCGTCTGTAAAATATGGGGGCAGGACTAGCTGACCTTCATTGTTTGTAGCAGTTGAAAATCTATTATCATAATTTGGATAAAATATAACCAAAATGGCATTAGGTATTCAGCAATACATTGCTAGAAGAGCTTATTTCCTTGCTATTCCAGAATCAGAAGGATTTTAAATGTTCCCAAGGGAAGACATTTGTTATATGACAGAACCTGAAAAACAATTGTGGGAAATGTTAACACTGATTATTGACAGTTGTATGGTCTTCATATTAAGTAATCAAAATCTGAACTTTGGAGACAAAACTTATTTTGATCATGTTGTTTCTATTTTCTGTTGTGTCTGATTTATTGACTCCAAAGATAACTGCAAGTATTTCCCATTTCCTTCTCCAACTCTTTTTACAGATGAGGAAACTGAGGCAAACATTGTTAAGTAACTTGCTAGGGTCACATGGTATTTGTGTAGGGTCAGGCTGTATTTGAGCTTGTGTCTTCCTGATTCAGCCCTGATGCTCTATCCACTGTGCCTTCCAGCTGTGGTACAAGATCTTAGCTGTTCTTTATAATTTTCAGATTCCCTGACTAGAACATATGTTCTTAAGGACAGGGATAAGATTTATTTTGTACCCTGATTACTTGTAGTAGGGACTTAAATATTTGTTGAATGAATGAATAGAAGCTTTTGCTGTGCCCTTATTGACAACTTAGCCATTGGTGCATTATCACGCCCTACAATGTGGCAAATACAGGATTTCAGTGCTTATAATTTTATTATTTGGGTTAGTTAACTTGTAACATCAAGTTACAGGGTTACGTTAATTGTATGTAACAAAAATGCTTTAAACATTCCTTATTTTTATTTTATATATTTGAACACTGAGTCTCAGATAAATTAATGCATTTCTTTAGTATTATTGTACAAACTAGTAGCAGGCCCAGAAGAGTAATGAAGCTTGTATATGTGTAACAAGGGCTTGTCACATGCACAGAACACTTGTATCAGAGTTTTTCCACATGGAGAGGCCAGAAGCCTGTTTCCAGGAGAGTTCTGAGGATGTGTAAACAAAGTGTTTTAGGAAGGCTGTGGAGCATGTGTAGGCGTTCTTTGACTGGTTTCAGGGCTGGCTCTTTGGCAGCTTATTCAGTAACTTCTTTGGTGAGAGATAATGCTGTAAAGGGAGAGGGTGTGTGACCTGGGCCTTCCCTCCTCCTCACACATACGTGTGTGTATGTGTATATGTGTTTGTGTGTGTGTGTGTACACACACACACACACACACACACACACACAGACGTGTCAGAGTCCAGGATTTCAACAGTTTCAAAGATCAGAAAGATGTTCTCTGTTGTCAGAGCAGTCTAAAACCAGTGCAGAGCGATGACCTGAGAAAGAATGAATAACCTTTGGGACTCCAGCTTAGTAGGAACATGGACAGGGACTCTTTCTGGCAGAGAAGTGTTGTTACCTTTGAATGCAGACTTGGTGTGGTGGGAAGTTCTGTGTAAGAACTGGGCTAAGTTTTAAGTTTATTCCTCCCAGAAATCCAGGTTATATAAGGGAGAGTATAAATAGTTAATACCCCTGAGGTAATGGGGGAAATATTTGTACTTTGTCCTTGCTACACCTTCAAAATAACCATTTCTTTTAATGAATGAACCTGGGGCATTAGTCATAGGCTGCTAACAAGGAAAGGGATAGAAGGGAAGAGCACTGCGGGTGGGGGCTCAAGCTAATGATTACAGTCAGGAGCCACTCCCCAAACTCCCCATGATACCCTAGCACCTTGATGGACCAATACAGCAGCCTGGCTTTGGAAGAGAAGCCCAGCATCCCTACTATAAACGTAGAGTACCACAGTACTTCCATTCAACACTTTTATGTATAGAGTATTTAGCCTAACACTTAGAAAAATACAGGGATTGAGGTTAAATAATGGAGGTGTTCTAGTGATCATTTTCAAATAAACAGAAATGACTTGTTCAAAGTCATATAACAAGTTAATGATAGAAACCAGGACTTTTGAATTTCAGTCCAGACACTTTTCTATCATATCACTCTGTCTCTTTCTAGTCCTTCTCCTAGTACTTCATTATTTTAAACTGTTATTACACATTATATGTTTAATAAAATATCTATACTGAAAAACTAAAGAATATTTCCTCAGCTGGAAAAATGGAGGCATAATATAGCATCTGCCTTCCAGGGTTTACTTTGCAAACCTTAAGGTGCTTTATAAATATTTGCTGTAATTACATGATTCAATAGACCCTCTATACTTAGATACTGTTACTTCTTTAAAATCTTACACTGAGGCATATGATGCTTAATGTGCAGCATGACTTACATGTGAGAGCTTATAAATCTGTAATCTTATTGATTTATAATTTTACATTCTAGTTTGTTTATAGTCATTTTGTATGCTCTGATTTGAAAGAGACTGTTAGAGGATTCTATAATGTTTGTTGCTAATTAGAGTTCTTGGTAATACTTTTCTTTACCTTATAATACTAAAGATGAATGGATTTAGCAAGCCTAACATTTATTGATTTGTTACTAGAAACTATATAATGTCTTGCACCTTTAATCCATTGTGTCCTTTTCCCTTGGACAATGGAGCTGGATATGTAGATCAGAAAAATGTATAATTGTTGCCATTCTGAGCCTAAGCTATAACTTTGACTTAAATGGGACATGCCCACGAGTCACCCAACTGAATGTTCCAATATGAATGTTCATGGGCAGTGGAGAGGTTCATTTGCAAGCTGATTCTGTCATACAATTTACTATTTTTCTCCTTTCTAGATAGCAAACTACTTGAAGATAAAATACATTATTTCATCTACATATTTCCAGCTTAACACAGGCCCTTCAAATGTAGTAAGTGCTTAATAAAAATGTTTGTGGAAATACTTTATAGATACCCTAAAATTAGCATTTAAAGTATACCACTCTACTTAATTAAGCTCACATGAGCAGTTTTTGAGGATTAACTGACTAGTCATAGGATAATTTGACAGGCGGGAGTATAAACAAAGGCACAAGGCTAGTAGTCCCTCTGTATAGGTATGAGTATTGGACTGTGAGTTCAATGATCTGGGTTCCTATAATGAATTAAAATCTCCAGATTCATCAATTGAATATAAGAAGCACTTGGCTGATTAGGGTACAAAGGAGGGCTAGCATTAGATATTTTTTATCATCATTTGCTCTAAAGTTCTCATTAATGAAGAACTCTCTATATAATTGTTAACCTTGGTAGGAGTGGGATGGAAATAGGAGCCTGCAGATTTTCTTCTTTTGAAGCTCTCTAGGTTTCACCTGGGTTGGAATTATCGGAATAGTGGCTAGCATTTAAATGTCAGGTAAAGGTTAGGAAACTGCTTTCTCTGTGGTATCTCATTTTATCCTCACAACCTTATAGAATAAGTGATATTATTATCACTGTGGGTCAGGAAACTGAGGCGGAGAGAAGTTAAACAGTTTGTCTAAGTTACATAATCAGGGGTGTTCATTTTGATTTTGTGTTTTGATCTTTTAATATTTAGGATACTTAAAATTCATTTAAAATTTTAGCAGATGGCACAGTTTATGAATTTTTTTGCAAGAAAAAAAAGTGCACTCTTTAAGACTAATCTGTTAAACTACTACCTTTGCCCCAATTGTCCTTTCTTTCTGTGTAAGAGAAAAAAAAGCCTGGTGTTAAATGAACATCCTATTATGGTGGCAGCCAGAAGGTGGTGCTAAGTGCTCAACGTTTTCAGATTTTGAAATGAGCATCCAAAATAATAGTTACCTTCAGTTTTTCTAATTAAACTGTAGTGGGCAGCATTGTTTAAGATTCTTCCCTGTCTCAAATTCCTATCTAAATCAGCTTTTTTTTTTTTTTTTCTCCCCCCAGTTTCAAGCTTATCAGTAACCAACCTTAAAAAACAAACAAACAAACAAACAAAAAAAAAAGAAAAAAAAAAAACACACTTCTTATATCCCTGGAAACCCTGCTCCCTATTTCCTTTCTTGTTCTGTTGCTTTATCATTCAAAATTTTGTATGAATAAAGAATTCTTTATTTACAACTTCTTTGTTTTAATTCTCTTTCTGAAGGTGTTTAAGTCTCTACTAAGTGCCATTATTTCCCATTAAGCCTCAACCTACTTCATTCAGATCCCCCCCCCCCAAATTCACTCTTTATCTTTCATTCCTATTCCTTCATTTGGGTTCTCCTAGGAAGGAATAGAAAGTATTATGAAATTATCCTAAAACCTCTAGGGCTAATTGAAATGCACTTTCTGAACCTGTTGTTTTGACAACCATATTTTAAAAAATTTGTTTTCATTTTTTTCTTTGTTGCATCTAATTTATACTGTAGTGACACCTAAGGCAATTTTAATTTCTGTGTGGTGTCTTTTATGGCAGTCATTTTAATTTTTTTATGGGTTTTTTTTTTGTTCTCACTATTTTGCCAAAATCATTATCTCAATCATTCTTTCTGGTTGTAGCTGAGTCTTTTGAGACTTCTAAATAACCCAGTATCTCATCTGCCAACAGATATTTTATCCACTTCTTATCAAGGTTTATTTTCTATTTCTTTTTCTTGTTGCTAGTATATCTAACACTATGTTGAATAACAATGAAGAAAATAGATGTCCTTCCTTTATACAGGCGAGACAGATAAGCAAAATGAAAAATTATTATAGCATAAGAAATGACAAATGAAAGATAGTTTTTGAATACAGATCCAGCTTTGAATTCAAGAAGATATGGGTTCCAAACTTACTGTATGTGACTGTTACTGGGTAAGTCAATGTACTTCTTTACTCTTTAACTCCTAGGATGCTTTCTAAGAGTCATCAGGGCAGGAAATTACCTAATCTCATAAAATTACAGGTCCAGGCCAAAAATAAAAATTAAAAACAAAAAAGGACAAATTAGAGGAATAAATGACAAAGTATGGAAAGACTTATATGAATAAAGAAAGAATGAAAAGCATAATATAGATACTGGTTGCAACTTTTAACAGCAGTGAGATTTTGGAAAATACACAGAAAAAAATTCAAAAAAGAAAACTGAGACAAAACTATTTCTTACAACAAATTATAAACATTGAAACTTTATGGTTTCATATGCTATATTTTTTTGTATTGTTCATGCTTGTGGATTTTCATACATATGTATAATAGTGGCCAGATTTATGAAAGAAAAACAAAATATCAAATAATGTGAAAGAAATAAAACTGTTTATATTATGTGACACACTTTTGTGTCTTTCTTTAAGTTGTTCCTGGAACCCTAGGAATTTTTTCCTTCAGGGAGTTTTGTGAAGCACAGGTGAATCACAGCTTCTTAGAGCAGAAAGTACCTTTGGTGTTATTTAGACAAACCGACAGATGGGGAAACGGAGGCTAAAAAAGGATAAGTGATTTACCTAAGGTCCTATCAGTAGTGGGTGGCAAAGGAGGGACTCAAAATCTAGGCCTCTCTGACTCTTGAAGCAGTTTCTTTCCAGTATATGGTGCCATATCTTTGTATATTGGAAGGGATAAAGGCTTTGGACCCACAAAACTTGAGCTTGAATGTGGAAAAGTTTTTCTTCTCTTCAAATGCGCCACAGTTTTATAAAATAGAGATTCTTCTGTGTCCATTCTCTTCCTTACAGGATTACATGGATCAAATCAGTTAACATGAAGCAGAGTAACTAGTAGAGCTTCTGAAGCAAGGGCACCTGCTTTTAATGTCCATTAAAACTTCATTGTGATAGCATCTTCACTTCTGGACATAACCTTTAGTTGGAGCTTCTAAGGAGAAGGGAAGTAGTTACTCTTAATTGATTGCTATTCTTGATATATAGCATTCCAATTTCTTTCTTCATGTTCTTCCACAGGCCATTCTTCATGCCTGAAATACTTTCCCTTCTCACCTCTACCTTATGAAACTACTACTTCCTTTAAAAGCTCAATTCTTAATATTTTTTGCAAGAGGCCTTTCCTGGTTCACCTTATGTTTATGAATTGTTGTTGGTTTTTTTTTTTTTTTTAAGAATACCGCTTTAGTAAATACCCCTTAATAAATAAGATAATTACAACATTGACTATCAACCCAAAATCCTGGGAGAGGCACACTTGTTGAGGTTTATGTTATATAACACTACCATAACTACAATTCCTTAAGAGCATTTATCATCCCCAGCTACCTTTATGTAGCAGGGGCCTAGACGATGCTTGCTGAATCAAAGGGATGGGAAACAGTCTCTCTTTTCCATGAAAGCTTCAGTTTCACTATTCTCATTCTTTTTAATAACATTCTTATTTGTGTCAAGGTAGTGTATTAGCTGAGCAAATCAATCAAGTCACCTATAAGGAGGTGAGAACAAATTTCAACTAACCGATCAACCAAAGACTTTAGATTAAGTACGAAAAATCCTTTGACGAACTGGATAATCTTCCAATTTAGTCAAATCCTATGTTTTACCTATAAAATAGCATATCAGTTCAGAATAACTCACATTATTCAAGCATCAAGCAGAGATTCCAGCTGAGTAGCAAATGAAAAGACAAAGGGGGAGAAAGGGAAGGGGAAATATAGGGGAGAGGAGGGGAGGAAATGAGGATGAGAGGAGAAGTGCAATATAGCTAAAGTCCTTAGGAACTTAATTGAGAAGCTATTTTGAGGAAACAGGAGTTCTTCATCTTTGGCTTTAGTTTCTCCTAGTCCCATCTTTCAGATAGAGGATTGATGATAATATTTTCATGGGATCATTTCTTTTCTACAGGTGAATCTCTTGTACCTTTTCATCTTCACTTACTTCAACATGTCCACAAATGTTCTTATTCTACTTGCATCAAACCTAATCCTTCTCCCAGATTCTCTATTTTTTGCTGATGGTTCCAACATTCTCCTGATTGCTCAGACTCAAAATCATCTTTGATTTTGAATCATCTTTGACCTTTCCTTCTTTTTCATTGCCAAATGTTTTCAGTTTCATTTAATAATTTCTCTTGAATATATAGCCCCTCCTCTTTGTTCCCATTGCCACTAGTCTGGTTGGAAATATCATCAATTCTTAGACTATTGTAATAACCTTCTAATTGATATCCTTGCCTTCAGTTTCTTTCCTCTCCAATCTTTCACATAGCTGCCAAAATAGTTTACCTAGTGCATAGATCTGATTACTTTCCTGCTCAGAATCCTTCAGTTTCTTCCTTTGCTTCTCTTCTTTGTTTGCCTGGCCTTGCAATTAATTTACTACCTCATAGCTCATACTCAACTGGCTTCCAATAACCTTTTCTAGCTTTATTTTATAGTCTGTAAACTACATTGAACAACTGGCTAGTGTTTTAATTCAACCTGCTGACTCCTATTCATGTAAATACACATAGTCTGACTCCTGATATTGGGAACAAGATTCTTTTCCTTTTGGAAATCTTTTCCTTCCTTCAAATTCTGACTTTCCTAACTTTTTAATGAAGTCTTCCGTGATTTTCCAAAATGGAAATTTTCTTAAAGCATTTTGTTTGGACTTTTCTTTTGCTGAATGCCATCCTATTTCATGTTAAAGGCTATGTCACGTAGTGGAAAGAATGCCAGAGCTGGATTAATCCATCAATCAAGTATGTATTAAGTGACTTTTATGTATCAGTCCTTGCATCAGGAAGGTCTTAGTTTTGAATCTTGGCTCAGACACATAATATAGTTGTATAACATATACATATGGCTATACCTGCTTGGATAGGCAAATTGTTTACCTTCTCTGATGCTCAGATTCCTCATTTATGAAAAGGGGATATTATTTCAACCACTTAGCTCACAGGATTGTTGTGAGGAGGGAGTGTTTTTATAAATTTGAGTTACCAAGCTCATTTGTGAATCATTTTTTTCCAGGGCAGTTAGGTGGTGCAGTAGATAGAGTGCAGCTCTGGAGTCAGGAAAAAATCATCTTCCTGAGTTCAAATCCGGCCTCAGATAATTTACTAGCTGTAGGACCCTGGGCAAGTCACTCAATCTTGTTTGCCTCAGTTTCCTCATCTATAAAATGATATGGAAAAGGAAATGGAAAACTACTCTAGTATTTTTGCCAAGAAATTCCCAAGTGAAGTCAGGAAGAGTCAGACACAACTTAAAAAAAAAAAAAAGACAATAATTTTCCTTGATTATATTATAAAGCACTTTGGAGAAGTGATTGAATCATTTTTCATCTGCACAAGTGTCTAGTATGGTGCCATAAACGGAATGTATAATAAATACTTTTTGAAGAAAAATGAATTTGAGATTATTTTGGACCTTGGATATAGAATGTACTTATTTTTAAAGAAAAGTTTAATTTATTATTTTGGGATGGACTCCATTTTATTTTCCAAATGTATTGTTATAATTTTTATCCAGAAATAGGAAGATTGGATAAGCCTAACATGATTGGTAAAATACCTAATTCCAGCAACATTTTAGTATATTTTAAGTCTATCATAGGAGTAAAGGTCCAGGTTCCTTACATTATAAAGACTGAATCCCAACTCCTCATTTTGTAGACTTCACATACTCTTTCTAGCAACAGCAAAAAAAAAAAAAAAAAAGAATCAGATCATCCTCCTTCAACCATATAAATACAAATAAACCTGTTCACTGGGCATCCTTTTAAACTACTTGGCAGATGAAATATGCCTTTGTCATGCTCTTCTCCCCCTCCCTCCCAGCATTTTAAGCTGTTTTTACTATTGGAATAAAAGGGACAAGTGACCCTTTTAGAGATGACAGACATCAACTAAACCAAGAGGCAGCGGCTTTTTATTTCAAATACTGCCTATCTAAATTTGCAGTGCTGATGGGGAAGAAGTATGAAGACAGGTATGAAGACCAGAATATATAGCACCAAAGCAATGATGCTCCAGACACAGGGCATGAATACAAAAAGGGCCATTCACCTCAACCACAACCTATTTTGATATTATTAACTGATGCATGAATGTCATCTTAAAACCATGACATACCATGGGGCAAGCACAACTAGACAGAAGCTCATGTGAAAAAAAAATCTTGGGGATTTAGTGGACAGTAATCTCAATGAGTTAGTTGTGTGATAGTAGCCAAAAACAAAAAAAAGAATAATGCAGTCTTAGGATGCATTAATAGGGATGTCACAGGACTAGGGTCCACAGTTTGCTGTAAACTGCCCTAGTGGACCATATCTGTAATATTTAGTTCTATATTTGAGAAAGATAATGAATAACAACAATAGCAACAATAGCTAATACACCTGGGGCTTTAATGTTTAAAAAGTGCTTTTGTTATTTAGTTTTAGCCTCTGATAACACTGTAAAGTAGGTACTACAGATGTTACTCTCTTAATTTTATAGATGAATGCTGACATTGGAGTTTATGCTTGGTTTACTAAGAAAAAGTGAGTTATTCAAGCTTTTGAAAAAGCGAGGGACCTGAATATAGAGAATCCCTAGGGCTTGGCTTGTGTGTACTCTGACTGCTTCTGATGAGAATTGTGCTGTGGCCTTTCAAGCCAAGGGTTTCTGGTTGGTTCCCATGTATCTTCATCCTTCATATCCTCGTTCCTCCTCACAGGAGGAACATACTCGGAAGGGAAAAATAAAAGAGATAGTTGGTAATCCTACCTGCTTCCTTTCCAGGAACTTGTGTAGGGGTGGGTCAGCCTTTCCAGGATAAAACTCTTTGTGACCTGTTCAGATGCTCTAGGTGGCATAGTGGATAGATATTCATTTTCCTGAGTTCAAATGCAGCCTCAGACACTAGCTATATGACCATGGGTAAATCACTTAATCCTATTTGCCATAGTTTCTTCATCAATGACTTTCTTCAAAATGTGCTGGAGAAGGAAATGGCAAACTACTCCAATATGTTTGCCATGAAAGCCCAGACATAACTGAAAAGTAAGTATGGCAATGCTATGTTTGCTGTGGTGTGATTAGTGCCCAGGATCTCATCCTCAGTTCTGCCTGAATACCTCTGTGATGGGGAGCTCACCAGCTTCCCTGTAAACTTTTCTCTTCTTTCCATCTTTCTGTCCCCCAGTTCCTAGATCAAATGCTATTAGGTCTGCCCTCTGGTACCAGATAAATCAAGTTTATTCTATCTACTGCATGGCAGTCCATGAGAAATTTGAGGAAAGCTTTCTTGTTCACCCTACAACCCTCCAACATACATGCCCCAGTTTCTTTAATGCATATATCATTTGCTTCACTTACCTTCCTACTGAATGTCTTTTGGCTCCAATCTAATTTATCTTGTCACTTTTCCTCCTAAACTGAACTTCAGAATTATGATAATCCAGTTATGAGTATGGTTTGACTAGGCCAGAAGTAGAGGGAATCCACTTCCCTAAATCCAGATTCTGGGCTTCTCTTCAGTGTTGGGACAGATCATTATTGAGCTTGTAATTATTAAACTCCATAGATATTTTAACCAGGAATTGTCCAATCTACTCACATTAGCCTCATCCTTTTAAAAGTTTATTGAGTAAATGTTTCTTGCTACTCAATCCTGTTTGGCATACGTGCCCTGGCTCCCATTAAGTGGAGAGGAGGGAATTCATCTGATAGCAGCATATAGGATGGACTTAAATGGGAGAGAGACTGAAATAAGGAAGGCTTGGAAGCACCTGGAAATGAAAGGCCTAAATGAGAGGGGGAGGGCAGTGGGGATATAAAGGAAGGGAAGGAGAGCAAGGACATATTGAGGGAATGATTATCAGGGATTAGGGATGGCTGGAATGTGGTGAATGGGGAATAAAGAAGGAGGACTCCAGGACTTCATTTGGTTCTTGAAAACTTGCCTGACTAGGAGATTGGTAGCAAAGCCGGGATTTAGCCTCAGGCCACCTGGCTTTGAGACCAGTGTTCTTGATGAATCTCAGCAACCTCAGAGTAAGAATAAATATGCGTCATTTGATTCAGATGATTGCTTTTTACTCCATAACATGCTTCTATTTTTCTTGTTCTGGATCTCAAAATTTGATTTGTCTTAAGGCTTCCTTATTCCTTATCTGTTTTGCTACTGAATTCTGGTTGTTGAAGTGAAAGAGATCATTAAGCAAGGAACTACCAAGTTTGAACATATATTTCATGTTAAGAAAAACAAGCTTACTCATTTGGAGTGAGAAGACTTGGGTTCAAATTTGGCTCTCCCCCTTATTACTTGGCTCATGTTAAGTAAGTTACTTAACTCTTAAAGCCACACTTTTGGAGTAAATGATATTGAGGATTTCTTCCTGTTTTAAATCAAGGATTCTAAATATTTCATTTTTAGAAACATACTTAATTCATTAGAAGATAATAGGTAATATTTATTTAGCACTTGCTGTGTGCCAGGCATTATGCATTTATTATCTCATTTGATGCCCCCAACAGCCCTGGCAGCTAGGTGCTAATATTGCCCCCATTTTATTGATGAGCACATTGGGGCAGACAAGAGGTTAATTGACTTGCCCAGGATTACATAGCTGGTAAGCATTGGAGGGTAGATCTGAACTCAGATCTTCCTGGCTCCAGGCCCAGGGTTTTGTCCAATGTATCACCTAGCTACTGGAAAAAAAAATACTCTTGTAAGTATATATAGATATATACATATATAATTATACACATAAATACATATGTGTAGGTATAAGTAAATATATACAAACATGTATTTTATACATTCATATATATGCATTCTTGGTTTATTAGAGGTAACAATAGCTCTTTTACTTGCTTTTTTTTACTTTAAAAAAATTATTTATTTTAAATACATATTGCTTTATAAATAATGTTGGGGGGGCAGCTAGGTGGCACAGTGGATAGAGCACCAGCCCTGAAGTCAGGAAGACCTGAGTTCAAATCTGGTCTCAGACACTTAACACTTCCTAGCTGTGTGACCCTGGGCAAGTCACTTAACCCCAATTGCCTCAGCAAAAAAAAGCAATAAATAAATAAATCATATTGGGAGAGAAAAATAAGAGCAACAGGGAAAAACCATGGGAGAGAGAGGGGAAAAAAAAAAACAGAAAAAAGAAGTGAATATAGCATGTGCTGATTTACATTCAGTTTTCTTAGTTCTTTTTCTGGATGCAAATGGCATTTTTGTCCAAAGTCTGTTGGGATTGCTTTGGATCACTGAATTAATGAGAAAAACCAAGTCTTTCATAGTTGATCGTCACACATTCTTGCTGTTTTTGTGTAAAATGTATTCTTTGTTCTAATTGCTTCACTCAGCATCAGCTCAAGTAAATCTTTCCAAGACTTTCTAAAATTGGCTTGTTCATCATTTTTTTTATAGAACAATAATATTCCATTACCTTCATATACCACTTGTTCAGCCATTCTCCAATTGATGGGCATCTACTCATTTTCCAATTCTATGCTACTACAAAAAGAGCTGCTACAAACATTTTTGCACATGCGGTCTTTTCCTTCCTTTATGATTTCCTTAGGATACAGATCCAGTAGTGGCACTGCTGGATCAAAGAGTATGCATAGTTTGATAATATTTTGAGCATCATTCCAAATTGCTCTCCAGAATGGTTGGATCAGTTCACAACTCCACCAACAATGTATTAGTGTCTCAGTTTTCCCACATCCTCTCCAACATTTATCATTATCTTTTCCTGTCATTTTAGCCAATCTGAGAGGTGTGAGGTGATACTTCAGAGTCACTTAATTTTACTTTTTTTTTTTTTTTTTTTTTGATGAGCCAAATGGGGTTAAGTGACTTGCTCAGAGTTAGCAGCCAGGAAATGTTAAGTATTTGAAGCTAGATTTGAATTCAGGTGCTCTTGACTTCAGGGTCTCTGTTCTATCCCCTGTGCCATCTAGCTGCCCTGTAGACAAATTACATTCCTTCTCTGAACCTTACTTTTCCTGTCTCTAAATTGGGGAGATTACTGGATTAGAAATGGAAGGACTCTCAGTCCACTCACCTAAACATACTTAGCTCACATTCTCTGATTTTGCAAATGAAGAAATTGAGGCAGAAGTTAAGTGATTTGCTCAGTATCACACAGATTGTAAATACTAGAGCTGACCTCAGAAATCTTGCACTATCTACTTCATACAGTTATTGTGAGGAAAGTACTTTGGCCAACCTGAAGGGTTCTAGCTCTTCATTATTAATCCCATCATATTTCATTTGCACAGTTTTCAGAGAAACAGTATCAGAAATGTAGAGCTGAAAAGTACCATTTAATCCCAGACCTTCATTTTATAGATTAGGGAATAGAAGCCCAGAGTGGTTGTAATGACTTGCTAAGGCCATGCTAGTAAGTAGTGAATCACATGTCCCCAAGTCCCTTGAGGTAATCATAAAAGAGGAATCCCATGTTTGGGCCTTAGTGTCTCTTTAGTGTCTCTTTCTGTGTCTATCTCTTCCTCCCCCCCCCTTCTCTCTCTCTCTCTATTTCTCTCTCTCTTTCTCTTTCTCTCTGTCTCTTCTCTCTCTCTCTCTCTCTCTCTCTCTCTCTCTCTCTCTCTCTCTATCTATCTATCTCTTTGTCTTTCTTCTTCCTCCCTCCCTTTCTTCCCTCCCTCCCTTCCTCCTTCTTCCTGTCTCTGTCTCTGTCTGTCTGTCTGTCTCTCTCTCCTTCCCTCTTTCTCTCTCCCTACCTCCATCCCCTCTCAATCTTCCTTTCTGTATGAAGCTTTGGGAACATTTATCATCATTTGAGACTTGCTTTTCAGAAAGAACCAAAGGGTATGGAAAACACATCCATCACTGACCAGCTTCTGAAGACAAGATGTTCTGGACTTGCATCCTTTATCAACAAGAATGTCTTCCTAAAGTCTGTTATCTGGAGAGATGTAATATACAGAGAGTGAGTAGAACAAAGGTCAAGCACACAATTTATTCCTGGCTTTGCCCTTTCCACCTTTTTAGGCTGTTGTTTTGAGTAAAAAAGCCTTTTAGTTAATTTCACTTAAAACAATAGATCCTTCAGAATCTCTCAAAGGTACTTCACCTTTTGGATGACCAAAGACACTTGCTGAGTGAGGACAGGAAGTCAAAAATGATGGTCAAACTATGTCTTAGCTCAATTGCTTCAGAACACAGGATTTACAACCTCCTATTTCAGCGGAGAAGCAGGGGAACAAAATCTAGGGGAGCTTCATTTTCCTGTGTGAACCATCATGTTAAAAATTCTTAAAGCAAAGGAAATAAGTACCAGGAAGGGAGTAGGAGAACTCTCTTAGCTTTTGCATAATAATCTGTTCTCTTCTTTATATGTATGTCTCCAGTGACAGATGAAAGAGATATGTAATATCAATTGTCTGCATTTCGAATCCATTGAATAGGGTACCTGTACTTAGTTTTCTTCATTACCCTGGTGTGATCTGATTACCAGGCTCCTTTATATATGTACTCACAGTGAAGTCACTAGTTTAAATTACTACCTTTTTTATTTCCTTTGTTCCTAGTGTACTTGAATTTCATTCCCCCAAATATGTTCATTTTCCTAGAAATGTATGGTAATAAATATCCCATCAGTCCTAGGAAAGTACCTTAGTTGTGGTTTCATTGTTGATTACTATAGAGTGTTGAAAGTAAGGAATGGGGACACAGCATAGTATAATAGAAATAAGAATAACAGTAATAGGAATAACATTTCTATGGTACATTGGGGTTTAAAAGGATAATAGATGGATGTAGTTTTGGACCTAGAGTCAGAAAGATGTGTCTAGATTTGATTCCTGACTCAGAAGCATCCCAACTTTGTGACCTTGAGCAAATCACTTAGCTCTAAACCTCAGCTTCCTAATTTGTGAAGTGAAAATAATGATACTAGGCAATCTACTTTGCAGCATTCTTGTAAAGCTTAAAAGAAAGAATGAATTTTTAAAAGTGCTTTTAAAATTAAAAATTAAAAAGACTTTTAAAGTATTTAAATATTAGAAGTATGTATTTTTAAAAGTTGCTTATCATGAAACAAAAACTAGTATAGAGGAGGTGTTAGTCCAACCAGAGAAGCAGGGCAGGTGATCTAGATAGCAACAATAGCTGTGAGACAAAATCCTAATTAAGTCTCCAACTCTGGGACTGCCAGTAAAAAGCAGATTAAAAATTTAAAAAGGCCAAATCTCAGGTCTGGTTTTTAAGTTGATCTTAGCTGTGGTTATTGGCTTCTGGGTCTTGGAAAGATAAACAGAGTCAGAAAATCAATGAACATTATCTTACAACCTTGAGTCCAGATCAAATGTGGTTTTCACATTTGAAACATGGAATTGATGGCTCTAACTTTGTGGGTCTGTATGCTCCTTTGCAGTTCATCTTCCGTTCTTCAGAGTGGGAGTTGGGCAATATGCATTGACTGGACTGTGCTATAAGTTGCTTGAGATGCTAGAACTGAAAACTCTGCTAGAGCGGTCTGTCCCAAAGGTTTTGGCAGATGTGACCTTGTGATAGGTCATGAACAGCTGTGACCTTCTGAGCCGTGTTCTGTCCAGTCTTTTCCCCTTGCAAGAGAAATGGAAGGACAAAGTGAGATAGAGTTGGGGGTTTAAAATATGCTTATTGGGTATCTATACTAAGACATAAAGGAAAATTTCTTTGTGACAATCATGTGCTCCTTGAGCAGAATAATGTTACTTACTGTTAATTAGTCATACTTTATTTAATAGTGTTACTTTTTTGAATTACTCTTGCTTTTATTGATTATTATTATACATTATATATTATACATATAATTAATAATAATAATAATAATATAGTCACCATTATTAGTACCCGTTGATTTCTGCCTTCCCGGGTTCAATACCCTGTTGGCAGTGATAGCAGTGACTTAGATCCAAAGGAATGAAGAAAGATCAGAATATGTTGTCAAGGATCTAACTATCTCTAACATTCTAGTTGGGGTTTGCTAGAGCCAGCTCCTCCTCTGTTGTCTGTGTCTAAGATCCCTATTGGTGCACAGCCCAGCCTAGTATATAACACTTTCCCATTTTTCCACACAAAATGCAAAGGAATTGAATAACGTTCGCTAAAATCTGTGCAGGAACAGTGAACTTTCAAAGCTACACTGTTAGAACATGATGAAATCTCTCTAGGCTAATTATCTCTCTCTCCTCTGCTCCCAAAAACCAAACCAAAACAACCACCACCAGAAGAACAAACAGTGGTGCATTAATAGGAAGGCAGACCACCTTAAGGACATCATCCCAGAAACTGTCACTCAGTGCTTATGTCTGCTGCCCTCAGGGTGCCCAGGTGGCTGATGGCAATCCTTCAGGCTGCAGGCAATAGTTGATGCCTTGTCACACCCAGAGCTCAGCTGCCCTTGGGCAGGAAACAATATCCTAGGTAACTCATCTTTCCTTCAGTTAATGCCCTTCTCACCATCACATCAAGTGTGAAGAACGTCTTGATCCATTTGAATACATACACAAACCTTTTTTTTTTTTTTTTAAATCAGTCACTTCTGACTATTGGAATAGTTGAGTGTTTCATTGTCACTACAAAAAAATAGTTCATATTCATATAATGCTTTGAGAATTTCCAAGTGTTTTGCCCAGATCAGCCATGCTTATTCCTTTCTCTCTCTGGGCTTTGCCCTTTCCTCTCCGGCATTCTTCTCCAATTATGATTCATCAGCTTTCTCACTGGGGAAGAGCTGTAGTCCCTTCTTCCAATCAGTCACTTCCTTCTTGAGCTTCCATTTTTAGGAAAGTATCTAAGCCAGCCATGCTTATTCTCTTTGTGCTCCATTTGGGACTCTCCAGGCTTCTTTCTTAGATCTTCCTTGCCCTTCGGTAAGTGCCTTCACTCTCTATTCTGCATCTGGCTTCTTCCTTTTATGTCTTATCTTCCCTCATTAGAATGTAAGCTGCTTAAGGACAGGGAGTGACTGTCTTTTTGCTTGAATTTGTATTCCCAGCTCTTAAAACAGTACCTTAGAGCAGTGTTGTTATGGTTATTATTGAATTGTCTTTTAGTCTGGCCAGATCTTCATGACTTCTTTAGGTCTTTTCTTGGCCAAGATAGTGGAGTGATTTGCTATTTTCTTTTCCAGCTCACTTTTACTGAAGAGGAAACCAAGTAAACAGGGTTAAGTGACTTGCCCCGGGTGACACCACTAAGTGTCTGAGGCTAGATTTGAACTCAGGTTTTCCTGACTCCAAGTCCAGCACTGTATCCACCTAGCTACCTGCCCAGAGCATTAATAAATACTTAAAAATGCTTGTTAGTTTGATCTACATAGCAAAGAGAGATGCTTTTTTGTTCCTCTTGTGCAGATAAGGCAACTGAGGTTGAAAAGTCTACTGACTTGTCCACCTAGTATCTTTTCTAGCTCTTCCTGATTTTACTTCTAGTGCTCTAACTATTGTGCAATCCTGCTTTTCATGCATGCTAATACCTTTCACTGAGGAATCAGGCCTAGTGATTCAAGCTCAGGTGAGTTTCCGGAAAATGACTCAATGCTAGGATAACAAAATATTAGAAATATTTCTAGTATATGGGGATCAGTTCAGTCAAACTTGTTCTGTCTCTGCAGGCAATTGTATGGCATGCCATACTGTTCTGGATATTGGTTGGGGACTTTCTGGGATAAATTCTGCTTTCGACATATACCCTTAAGTCATCTCAGGCAGTTGACATCCCATCAAAGGTGACAGCTTTTTCTGTGGTGTAGGCTTCTCATAATGTTTCTAGCTGAAATGTTTGTTTTTCATATTTAATATTTATTACTATGGGTTATGTTTCCATAGGCTTTCCTAGGGAAATATGGCTCATAAAAATGACTTAAATTTGCTCTGGGCTGGTTTAGCTCAAACAAAGAACTTATCAGGTGGCTTGAGGTTACTCTAGGGTCCTGAAGAGAGGGGGAAGGGGTATGGGCATGACTCCTCTCCCTTATGTGCCCTCAGTTTTTGCTACTCTTTCTGTTATTCAAATTTGTACTGCTATATAGAGAGAGGGAGGGGGAAGAGGGAAGAAGAAACAATTAAAATCACAGAATTACAGAGTATTGGAATTAGAAGAGATCCCAGAGGTTATTGATCAAAATCATACTTGAATAAATAAATCTCCAATCCTCCAAATAGCTAATAGTCATCTAGCTTTTTCTGAAAGGGATGACCTCAAGGCTCTTCACTTTTCCATCTTGTTTGCCCTCCTTAAAGGTACATAGGTAGCATGATGGATAAAGCCCTGGGCACAAGGGCAGGAACACTGAATTTCAAATATGGCCTGGGATTCTATGTCAGACAAGTTCTCCTGTTTGCCTCAGTTTCCTCAACAATACAATGAAGATAATATCACCTACCTCTCCAGATTATTGTGAGGGCCAAGGGAAATAATACATGTAAAACATTTAGTCCAATGTCTGGCATGCAATAGGTGTTTAATAAATGCTTGTTTTTCTTCCTCAGAATTTGCTGTTTTTGTTCAGTTGTTTCAGTCATGTCCAACTCTTCATGAATCCCATATGGAGTTTTCTTGGCAAAACTGAGTGGTTTTCCATGAGCCTTAGGGATATTCCATAGATTATCAATATTGGTAAATAGTTGCCTGACTTTTGTGGCAGTGGCTCACTTCTGCTCTAATGGCCTTGTAACCATTCCAGTAATGGTCTTTTACTCTGTCTTTTAATGACCGAGAACCACATCTGAGTTATAATCAACTAGTGAAGGATGTTGTCTAAGGTCATGGGTGAGATCTGACTTTTATGGACAGTGCAACCATAGCCTGGGCCTCAGCAGCATTCTGGAAACTTGGGGTTGGAAAGAACCTTAGCAGGCTTAATGTTTGAAGTTTCTATCTGCTGTCTTAGCAGTCATTATCAATGCTGCTAAAATACTTGTAGAAATAGGATCCTTCTGTTTTACAGGCATTCTCTAGTTGCCAGCTCTTATTATTAGGAAGGCTTTCTTCATATATTGAGATGAAATCTCTTTCCTAGAAATTTCTATCCACTGACACTAGCTATGGAGGAACTGAAGCATATGGCACTCTTCTTTCCCTCATAGCTCTTCAGATAGATGAAGACATCTAAACATGTCTTCCTGAGATCTTTTCTTCTCTAGATTAAAGACCTTGAGTTCCTTAAATCCATCCTCCTGGCAGTTTCAATCCCTTTTATCATCCTGGTCACACTCTTCTGTCTGTATCTTACTTTGACAATCTGAGGCCTGGAATTGAACATGGAAACACCAGGAGCTGACAGTGCCTTGAAGTTGTAAAACAGTGTTCTAGAATATGTCCATCATGCCCATGTGTGCTGCCTCTATTTTATATTGATGTACACATTCTGTTCAGCCATCTTTTGGCCCAGCTTCTCCAGCCTTAAAGATGTATTTATTGTGCAGCCACAGTTATACAAAATGAACAGACACACTGGAATCTGGTGAAAGAAATTGAGACACAATGTAAAGAATTGTCAGAATATTTTCTTTTTATGACTGCCTGAAATGTAAACTGCACACATACATTTATATGTTACTGGTAAATCTGACTTTATAATAGCTTTTTCAAACAGTGAGATGAGCAAAATATCAGCCTCCATTTTATCTTATGTGTAAAGGGCTTTAACCAAGAAGCAAGAGAGTTGGTGTTAAAAAAAAACCTTATTTTAAAAAATTCTAGTTATGTGATATGTTATACATTGTTATATATCATGTTATGTTGTCATGCCATGAAATATTTTGTTATGCCATGCATATTATGCTATGTTCTGTTTATATTATATCATAATTATGTCATGGTGTATTACTTTACATCATGTCATTTTTCTGCCTCCTGGTGAATGATTAACAAGAAATAAGAGGAAGGTTGTTTCTAGGGAAGAGAGTATGGTCCAAATTCTTTTGCCATGATCCTAATAAACCAGATGGCTGGTATTTCATGGGTAAATCCAAAGTTTTCAGAATAATCAAGTTGAAGAGGTAGGCGGGAAGGACAATACTTTCAATACTAGGGAAATCAGCATACAGCCAAGAAGGTACCACCAAGGGAAGAATTAGGTGTGTGTGATATTTCTGATGACTTCCAAGAAAAAGTACTATATAAAACCCAACAAAACATTCAATCACCTAGTAATCAAGCTGATGTTTAGGACTGAACCTGTGGTTTTCTTGGTATAGGCAACTATCATTTGAGGAGTTACCCCAAGGCTTAGATGCCTGAAGCACTGAGAGATTGCATGGCTTGAACTTATATCACAAAAACTCCTGCATTAGAGGTAGAATTTGAACCCTCTCCTTCCTGGTTTGGTGGCTGTCAAAGATAGAGTCCTGGAAATTTGGAAATTTGGTTGTTATAACAACCCCCCCCCCCACACACACACACAAATCACTTAACCTCTCTGGGTCTATTTCTTCTTCTGTAAACCTCACAGTGTTGTTGTGAAGCTCAAATGTGACAACATATGTATAATAGCTTGCAAACTTTAAAGCTCCCTATAAAGACTACTTATTATTCTTTAATCCCGGCATTGTATCTCTGTACAGAAGAGTGCAAAAGTTTATGAATAGTAAATGCTCAAACAATGATGGATAAATTTATAAGGATTTCTTAAGCATCTTCTAATTGATTAAAAACATGATATACTGGAAAGAACATGGGGATGAGAGTTAAGGAGCCTCAGTTTGAAGTGACTCGTCTACTTTTGTGAACAAGTTACTTCCATCTCTGGGTTTTGCTTTCCTAATCAATAAACTAGGAGGACTGATCTTTGATGGCAAAGACATTTAGATGTTACCATAGTGGAGACTGGGCTTGGAATCAAAAAGAATTCTCTTCCTCAGTCAAATCTGGCCTCAGACAATCACTAAAATTGTTGTAACTCTGGGCAAATTACTTTATTCCATTTGCCTCAGTTTTCTCATCTGTAAAATGAGCTGGGGAAGGAAATGGCAAAGCACTCTAACATCTATGCCAAGAAAACCCAAAATTGTTTCACAAAGAGTTGGACACAACAGAAAAACAAAACAGCAATTTTGATGATATTTAAGACCCCTTTTAATTATAAATACTGTGAATATTTAAGCTGCATTGTCTTCAGTAATGACAAATCAATCACTTCTTTTTATAACCCTCATTCATCACTATTTAGCCCATTTTATAATAAAGAAAAATATTTAAGCAAAATCAACCTGTTCCCAGTGACCACACCATCATGTGTACAGCATTTCATACCTGTAAGTGCCACTTCCCTCAACCCTGCACTTCTTTATTGAGAAATGTGAGACGTTACATAATCAGATTTTTTTTTAAATCAATTGGTACTTCTGATTAATTAGATGTTCAGTTGCCTTTTAGCATACCTTTCACTAAAATTATTGTAGTTTTCTTAGTCTGCTTACTTCACTCCATCAATTCATATAAATCTTGCCATGCTTCTCTAAATTCCTCATATTTGATATTTTCATGAACTAATCATATTTACTAATTTATAAATAAATTACTCAGCTTTTTATAATGTATGTTGTTTGCAAGAAATTTTTTCTTTTTGTTTGCTATGACAAATATTGCTGCTGTGAACAAATATTCTGGTATATATGAGGTCTTTCATTTTGACTATGAGTATTTTAAATCAATGAGAGACTCTTGCTGTTTAAAAGGGAACTTAAAATAAATCCTTTTGGAAAGGGAATAATCATCTCTACTATATATGTTTTGTAAACCCCAAATTTGTATATCAGAATACTTTCCTAGAACATTAATCTATGCAATTTTAGTAAAACCAAAGCACGTATTTTATGAAATGTTTATCTTCTCTTTCTCTAGTCTGATTAAAATGTTGCACTTCTATGAATATATCTCTTGCATTCTGCGCATACATAAGTGGGCTGAATCAGTTCTCCAGATTCAGAAGCTGGCATTAGTGTTTGGCATTTGTGACATCACAAAAGTTTAATTGTAATATATTTGAATAAGTCAGCTTCAAATAAAAGGCTCCTACTGACACTCTGTTGTTTCACCTCCAGTAAACACCACGAATGGAAATGTACACAAAGAAACACTGTGTTTTTCATGGAACTGTAGGAAAGCAGTGTACTTCTAAAAATGTCTGTGACTTTAGCAGTGAATGTTTAAGAACAATGGAAGCCTTTGATAAAACAGTGGAATGATCAGCTGCATCACTAAAAAGTGGTCCAGATGGCAGTCTTTTCTCTGAAGTGACATTATTTTAGTGACAGCATCGTCATTTTCTTTGCACATATTTCCAAGGTAATTGTTTGGTACCTTAACAAAGCTTTAATTGTTTTCTCTTGTCACTTTCTCTGCTAACTACCCATTAAAACATTTTTCTCTTTTCTCTTCCTTCCTTCAAATATTAAGATTCCCTTTCCAGATCAGAGTCTGTCGTTTAAATTTCTCCATGTTTAGAAGCAGGAATAGCTGGGAGTTAATCTCTCTTAAAAAGTGTAAACACATAGACCTCTAGGCTGAATTTTTTTGGGGCACCAACGGAGTAGCTTTTACATTTTGCCCTTTCCTGAGTGGATTTATCTCCTCACAGCATTGCCAGGAGGCAGAGTGAGAAAAGTTGCACCAGTGACACTGAGAGGAATGTAGGCATAGATAAAATAGGGAGACTTCCTCAGAGTCACTTCTTTACTCAGGGTCACAGCTGAGGCACAACTTGGGAGGGAATGGAATTTACCATCCTAGTTCCTGGTCTTCTATTATCCAAATTTGTTTTCAGTGGTATGTATAATATCAGTCAAGGGCACTCATTTCTCTTTAGTAAAACACCTTGAAACTCATAATTAATATCATAAATATTGATATAGTGGCTTTTTATTGAATGATTACTAGCTAGAAGGGGAGTTACACAGTTAAGTCAGTCTTTATTTTTTTTCAGAACACTGTATATATATATGTATATATATATATATATATGCACACACACATATATAAAAAACATAATTTTCATGTTAACAAAAATCTCCCTTCTACCCCTCCCCATTGAGAATGAAAGAAAACAATTCCCCTGTCACAAACATGCGTCATCAAACAAAACAAGTTTCCACATTAGTCATACTGAAAAAGAAAAAAATATATGTCTCTTTTGTATAGATATCTTGTGTGTAATAAGATATCACTCTTATTCTGTAAGATTATTTCCCCTAACCTTCCTTTATCTCTTCCTTATCAGGACATTCCCTGACCCTTCTCTTTTCATTCTTTTCTTATGATCATTATCAGTGAATCAGTATTATTTTATATACTAGACATTGTGTTGGATGTTAGTAATATGTAGCTCAAAATTAAATAGTCCCTCTATTCAAGGAGCTTATGTTTGAATGCAATCACTAATCTATATATCACCAGGTTGGACACAAGATGGTAATTTTTTCCCCCAGAAGAAAATTGAAAGACAGTTCCTTAAATCTATTAAATCTTAAAGGGGTTGTGGTCTGCATCATTTAAAAGGCTATCAATGTTAGTGAAATACTATTTCCTTGACATATGGCACTAAAGAACCATAATTATGCATATGCATATAGCTCTTTATAGTTTACAGAAAGTTTGGATAAATATCTGTTTTTCTTTACAGCTGAGACTCAAAGAAGTAAAATCAGTCAACAATAGTCAGTTAATAAGCATTTATTTATTTATTTTTGCTGAGGCAATTGGAGTTAAGTGACTTGCCCAGGGTTACACAGCCAGGAAGTATTGAATGTCTGAGATCAAATTTGAACTCAGGTCCTCCTGAATTCAGGGCTGGTGTTCTATCCACTGCACCACCTAACTGCCCCAACAAGCATTTATTAAGTGCTTACTAAGGGCCAGACATGTTCTAAGCACTGGAAATACAAAGAAAAGCAAAAGATAACCCCTCAAAGAGCTAACCATTTAATGGTAGCTTTCTCAGGTTTATGGACAGGGATAGAACTGATTCGAGCCTGGGATTTCTGAGCCTAAGCCCAGTGTTGTTTTCACAACATACTTGCTTATTGCTTGACAACTTAGTCCTGACTCTTGTTCTTCCCCACATAGCAATCTATGACTACTCCAGAACTATTTTTCTTAAGTAGTCTATTGTCTCACTCTCTTAGTACTCTTTCTACTTTAAATTACTTTAGCTTACTAGTAAACTAATCCCATCCTAAATTAAGGTGTTAATGTCCAATAATGGCTTAATTATTATCCTCCTTTGTAGACTAAAAAACTACTCACTCTTTTTGGTCATGAGGTTCCCTTAGGTCAGGCTATCTCTGTTCTGCCCCATACTCTTTTTCTGATCTTTTCCCCAAACGTCCATATTCTATCCTAATTTTTCTTATTTGATTCTCCAGGTACTTCTAACAATGTTGGACTTGTTATATCAAGATTGTAAATAAACCAGATTCATTTGAGTGGCGATTCATAACCTGCCTGTAAATCCCATGGTCATTATTTGCCTTGACAAATTGCCCTGGTGTAGAGAAGATGAACTTTGTTTCCTACAGTGTCCAAACATATTGATACCACGTCAACTAACCAATAAACATTTATTAAGTACCTACTTTATTCCAGGTACTGTGCTAAGCACTTGGATCAAAAGACTTCCTTCCTTCAAAGAATTTACTTCTAATGGAAGAAACAACATGTGAACAAATGTATACACAGCAAATTATGTACCAGATAAATATAATAAAATAGAGGGAAGGCCCTAGAATGAAGTGGGGTTGGGAAATCCTTCCTACAAAAGTGAGAGTTTATTTAGGAAGTCAGTGGTTGGGATTGAGGAGGGTGAGCAGTCCAGGAATGGGAGGTTCATTCAGAGAAATGCCTGATGCTGAAAAATGGAGTGTCTTGTTCGTGAAACAGAAGAGTATGTTTTGGGAAGTAAGGTATAAGAAAACAGGAAAATGTATTTAAAAATTGGAAAACTGGGTTAGATTTTGAAAGGCTTTGAATATCAAACAGAATCCTGGAGGTAACAGGGAGCCAGTGGGGTTTGCTGAGTAGGGGATAAAGGTATAAATGATCAATCCTACTCTGAGATCTTGCTTGCTTTTCTCTTTAGTTATCTTCTTATATGAGGTAAAATAGACCCAGACTAAGGCCTTTTGGCTTATACTTTATTGGCTGATCCAACTCTTCTGGAAACCTCCTCTAAATCTCTAAATACCTGGAAGAGAATGAAATATCATTTTGGGCTTATTTGCATTTTAATGAGAACACCTGGGCACATAATGCCTCAATCCAAAGAAATGAATGAGGGGATTCTAGGCATTTATATCAAATAGGGGATGATTTGGGGAAGAGTAGAAAAGAGGGAGAAGTATTACAAACCATGTACATTAAGTAAAGGCTTAATTGAAAGTGTTGATAAAAGAGAGAGAACAAGGAGGGACTGGGTGGGCCACAAAAAAAGATTATCAGATGAAGATGCATGCTATTTAATAATGAGAGCCAATAGAAATAATGCCCCTCTGTAAGACAAAACTGGCTCCTTTAGAAGGGAAAGCAGGGACAAGATAGGCAATAGCATTATAATTATAAATCGCAAATTGGGATCCTTATCTAAATTTTATGGGTAAAATGTAAAAAAAAAAATTAGGGATGATCATGATGATGAACTATCTGGATCTAAGGTAAGTGAAAGGAAACCATAGAATGTCTCAGAAGGGTCAGTAAGCTTCAATAGTCTATTTGAAGGGACTCCAAACCCATTTTACCCCCTTTTTCACACAATTTCCCTTCACATTCCAGCCAGTTGAATTCCTGGTCACACTCCAATCTTGTTATCTCTGGATGAGACTCATTTACTAAAATCTTTCCCTGGCTTTAAGACCCAGGCCAAGTGTCACCTCTTTCTGCACACAAACACACACACACACACACACCCCTAAAGGAGCTTGATATACAGATTAGGAAAAAATATTGCAATAAATAGCTTATAAAAGTGCAAAATCTGTGGGTAACTGACAAATCTATAGGATTAATATTTGTCCCCTGATATAAAATATAAATTTTCCAAAGAAGAATGATAAATTAACATTACCTGGGAAATTATTCAAAATCATTAATGAGAGAAATGTAAAAAATAAATTTCATACATTCACATTGTTTTCTCAATCCTCCTGTTGAACTGAGAGACTAGATTCCTAAAGACTGACTGGCTGCTTTTCTCAGAATTCTAGGAGACTATGAGAGTCTGAGGGGGTAAATTATTTTTCTAATACTACAGCTCATGAGAACATCACTATGATCCCCCAATGATCATCAGCTAATTAGCCAACCAATCTAATTAGGATTAAGACATGGTTATTTACTAAAATGGTACAGTCTGAAGAGCTGATACAAAAAGATCTTCAACTTGAAGCACACTTTCCCCCAAGTCTACAGACTCTAGGGAAAATGGCCTCAGTCTTAGAGCACTTGTGACAAAGAGGGAGGGGAGGAAGAAAGAAGGAACCCATCACTAATTGGAAATGCTCTTGCTGGAAGGTTGTTTTTGTTTGTTTGTTTGTTTGTTTGTTTTTTTGTCTTTTTTTCAGGAAGTTTCTTCCAGCTCAATTGATACAGCTATTTTTTTTTTTTTGGACTATATATAGTCTTGAAATTATCCTCCCTTACTCGGTCTAGTTTCCCCTTAGCTCCTGATACAGACACCCCTGGTCTCAACTAGCAACAATCAAAAGAGGAAATTAGGGGGGGAAATGTGAAATCTTTCTTGGACCATGGGAAAAGAAGCCTGCTATGAATGCACTGCTCACAAAGTTATTCAGCTAGGTAGAAGATAGGGAAGGAATGCTTCTAAGTGGTTTATACCCTCTAGTTGACAAGCTTGCTTGGGAGCACAAGCATCATCCCAATTTACAGTTGTGAAGACATCCTAGGTCACACATTTATTTGGTGGGAAAATCAGCTCTGAACCCAGTTTTTTTTTTTTTTAAATAATAGCTTTTTACTTTCAAAATACCTTCAAAACTAATTTTCAATATTCATTCTTATGTATTTATTTTTTTAATGCTTTTTATTTGCAAAACATATATATGGGTAATTTTTCACCATTGACCCTTGCAAAGCTTTCTGTTACAAATTTTCCCCCCAATCCCCCACTCCTCCCCTAGATGGCAGGAAGTCCACTACATGTTAATTATGTTAAAATACTTGACAAATCAAATATGTATATACATATTTTTACAGTTATCTTGCTGTGCAAGAAAAGTTGGATCTACAAGAAAAAAAAATCTGAGAAGCGAAACAATGCAATCCAACATCAATAGAGAGTATCAAAATGTTATGTTGTGGTCCACATTCATATCACTCTCTCTGGGTGTATATGGCTTTCTTCATTACTGAACAATTTCAACATTCATTCTTGCAAAATCTTGTGTTGATTAATAGCTTTTTAACTTTCAAAATACATTCAAAACTAGTTTTCAGCATTCATTCTTGCAAAACCTTGTGTTTTTTCCCTTCCCCTCACCCCCTCGCCTCAATAGCAAGTATTCCAATACAGGTTAAACTTATGCAATTCTTCTAAACATAATTCACATATATCATGCTATATAAGAAAAATCAGATCAAAAAAGAAAAAAAAATTGAGAAAAAAAGCAAAAACAAACACAAAAGGTGGAAATACTGTATTGTGATTCAGATTCTGTCCCCATTATCCTCTTTCTGGATCACAAGTCTATTGGAATTGGCCTGAATCACTTTATTATTGAAAAGATCGACATCCATCAGAATTGATCATTACAATATCTTGTTGTTGTTGTGTGTAATAGTCTCTTGTTCTACTCATTTCACTTAGTATTAGTTCACATTAGTCTCTGCAGACCTTTCTGAAATCAGCCTGCTGATCATTTCATATAGAACAGTAATATTCTATTAAATTCACATGCTATAACTTATTCAGCCATTCCCCAATTGATGGGCATCCATTCACTTTCCAGTTTCTTGCCACTACAAAAAGGGCTGCCACAAACATTTTTGCACATGTAGAAAGGTTTCTTTATACCAAATCAAGTATTCTTTATAGTATCATTGACTCTGAAGTTGACAAACAGATGAATAAGAAGAGAATGTGGAAAGATTAGAGAGTGGGGAAATAGTTATAAAAGGTCAGCCATCAGTAACCCTGTTCTCCAGTGTATAGACACATCAGGGTCAACCGAGCTCATATTTCAATGTTAACATCTTCAGTTGAAGAAGGAAAGAAGAAAAGAAGGAAAGTAAGCAGAAAGGAGTTTCCCAACTATCAATTCTTTGCTTCAGTTGTTACCAAGCTTTAATCATGAAGTGGGTGTAGCCTCAGACAAATTGAGATCTGTTGAAGACCTTAGCTGAAAAAGGTCAAGTCTCCCACTGTATCAGGGCTATTTCCAGTTATCCAGATCTGTATTTGATGAAAGAAGAAGACTTTACTAAATAGATCTACCAAATCAGCAGGAAATAGAAAAGTGTCAAAAAAAAAAAAAAAAATCCTTGTTCCCAAAGAACATGTCTTTCATAAGCATGGGTTAGGGCAGGATTTCTACTTCATTTTTACTTCCCAGGGATAAAACAAACAGCTAAATCACTGTTTTTTTTTTTTTTTTTTTCCAGGGGGAGACTTTCTCTCACTGGGTATTTCAATGGAAATGGGGGAAAGTGATTAGGAGTACACATTTAAGAATTTAATGAAGTGTAAAATGTGGTATTGTATTCTGTTTTTATGGCTGGAGACTAGACTGGGCATTGTGGATGCAAAGGTGGTGGTTTTAGGGATTGCCATTTTTCTAGATGTATATCCAAGTGTGTCCATATTATAGTCCAATAAGGAAAAAAAATGGGCATGAGTACAGAACTTAAAGTTAAGGAGAAAGCAAGAGGCTGTAGTCCTCGGAACCCTCTTCCCCAGTAACGACATTTTAGGTTATATAGGAGAGTAGGGCTTTTTGCTCAGTGACAAAATTTCCTCCATGCTAGTAGAGAGAAAGCCTTGATGGAACATCTAGAAGAACCCTGTTGTGCAGTACTACTTAATGATCATTCTGATCTCATTTTCCTGAGAGATTGGACTGATTGTCTACCTACCTGCCTTCCAATCTGCTTCCTAATTAGAATATAAACTCCAGGGCAGGATAGAGATTGACACATAGTAAGCACCTAATAGATGCTTCTTGTGTGCTTGATTTCTCTCAGGAACCCAAGCTTTCTTGAATCCAAATCCAGTATCCTACCAACTTTGCCATGCTGCATTCACATTTATTGCATTTAATGGAGAAAAATGCAAAACTTTTAAACATAAAAGGGGAGAAATGGTTCATAGATCTTATACTGGAGTTTTCTATTGTTTGAAGGTCTTGTGATCTCTACGCTCCTTCCTCCCTATATTCATGGCCCTTCCATACCTATCACTAGTATCACAACAGGCTCCTCCATGTTGATTCTTACCTTCAAAAGCTATTAAAGATAATGGCAGTGGTGAGTTGGGAAGTTTATTTTTCATAGCATTGGAATTATAGAGAGTTAGTAGTCATCGAGCTATATTTTTTTCTAGTAAATAAAAAGCAAGAAACAAAAAAAACCCTTCCCAATCTTATTTTAGAATTGAAAACTTGACCAGAAACAAAAATAAGAATATGCAAGATTTGTATAAAATCAGTTTTTACATTATAGGGAAAACAGAAGAGAGAATAATTGAATGACAGTGATACAGAAAGTCAGAAGCTTTCGCTAAAGATATTGAAAAAAGTGATTGGCTTCTGACTTGCTCTCAAGTAACAGACTAGGTGATGATGTAAAGATATATGTTAAGTGCTACAAGACAGAGTACATGACAAGTTAAAGCATTTGCTTTTTAGGAAGATGCTAACATGATTGGGAGAAAAGGTCTTTTCAGCAAAACATGTGTTTCAGTAAAAATCACAGGATGGGAAAATTGGAGGCAGAGAAACAGTACAAAAAGCAGCCTAAAACCTGCTGATTTCTGGCAAGACCCTGCCAGGGAAAAATAAGGCCCCTTGAACCTCACCAGTGTCCTTGGTTCAGTAGCTGGCAGTTAGTACTTAATTCAAAGTCCCTCGATGTGAAGTGGTTGCCATACGTTGTGTCCCACACATGTTTGTGTGAGTGTACTCCCACATTTCCCTCTGCACCCCCTTCCCACTTTTATCCTGGAATTACCCTGGGCTGTGCACTGGCCCTTTCATTTTGTAGTCTTCTTCCTGGCCACCATTGCCAAATCATTTAGAGGCATGTATAGGGATTAGTGAAGGGGCTGTCATGGAAAGTGCTGAAGAAAAATAGGGACTAAGACTAGCTGGGAGCCAGATTATGGAGGATTGATCCCTTGCCTAAAAAAAAAAAAAAAAAAAAGAAAAAAAAAAAAAAGAAAAAGCTTCAGTGTTTAAGGCAAAAGAGCATCAGCAAATGCATTTGGCATTGATCTTCACTGCAGCCAAAAGCTCCCTCAGACCTCTCAGGAGGAGGAGGAGGAGGAGGATGGCTTCCCTGAAGGCTACCCTGTTTTTAGGTATGGGTGGGACCTCAGAACCATCTTTGCAAATATACCTTTATGCAGATTAGACTAGGTCTATGTAGCCTCAGTGTGTCTGTTCCAGGTAGCTAGAGTCCTTTTGCCTCCAACATGGACCCACAGATCAGAGAGCTTGTAACTAACTTTTCATACTCTCTGGGAGCTCGGTTGCCTTTTTGGGGCCATTATTCAGATTCTGGCCCAGAAGGCAACATACACTCTCAAGATACAGGGAAAAGGTCAGGAGTAACTCTGGGTGCTACAGAAGCATGGTTCTTGTTAGAGTAGATCTAACAGCCTCTCCGTTGAACCTTCTTTGTCAGAGGCACCCCTGTAAGAGCTCCCCAGCAAAGCCTTCAAGAAGCCAGGTCAGGAACAATGACTTGGAGCAGCCCAATAGTTGTGACAGCTCTGAGTTGTTATCACTTGGGCCCCTTTGCCAAACTTAGGATGGCCCTGACTTTTTATTCTTTCTTGACTAAAAGTGTCATAGACATTGAGACCAAGAAAACATACTTAGTCTGTCCAGTTGAAAGGCTAGACACTGAGATTCTGATCTGCAAGGGCCCTCAAAGGCCATCTCATCCAACTTATTCTTTTACAATTTTAACGTATTCTTTTCAAGTGAACCTTAGAGTGACACTTAGATTTAAAATCAGGTTCTCAGACTCCAGAGCCAGGGCCCTTTTCCGCTGCTGCGTACTGCCTTTTTTTGTTTTACTGGGACTCCGACCATGTAAGACATGGCATTATACAAGACTGTGTAATGAGGATTCTAGCAGCCTTCTGGAAAGTGTATTCTGTAATAATATGATTGGAGTTGGCACTAGGGGGGCTGAGCTACTTGGAGAAGAAAGCAAAGATTGCTGCTGACCTCCAGGCCTGCAATCATGGGCTCTTCCTGCCCTCCTCCCTTCACAACCATAGGTACTGTTTTGCTTAGGTTGGATGCATTTCTGTTTCAAGTATTAACTTCAGTGGTCTTTTTCCAGCCTGAGTGCCTGGAATCTTAATCATGAGGATTAGCCTGGCTAATTTAAATGTGCTTCCCAGTGTATTCAACTACATAATCCATGTGTCTAGGAAAAAAAGATAGACACATTTTATATTCCAGAAGCCACACAGGGGCTCTTACATATGTATGTTTGTGAGTTCCCTTTGCAATGGACAATGTAAATTATTTCTCAAAGAAGACTGACTTTCAGTCTTATAGTCAAACCGAACTCCAGTCAACATTGACAATCGGGGCATTTTCAGGGCTTTAAAATGTCTTTAACAAGCTTGCAAACACCTTCCCTGATAGATTAGGGGAGCAGGTTAGTACTTAATATTCCTTCATTGTTTTGTGGGAAAGTCACGCATTGGCAAGGATGTCCTGGAGAAGCGAGAAGGACATGATTGGGCTTCTTCCCCATTTATAGAAGGAGATGGTCATGGAGAGGAAGAGACCTGTAATGGGCTTTTAAGCTCCCAAGTGGTTTAGACTTGCCAGTGAGCTCCCCAATTAGTCCAGGAATTGTGGCCTTTTGGACCACATATCAATGCACCAGTGAGAGATAAATAGGTGTTCTTAAAACCCTGAGGACCTGGCCAGGCGTGATGGGGCACAGCAGATGGTCAGAGATGCCCAGACAGAAAGCAGAACAGAAGCATTCAAGCAGCTGGTGCAACAGCTGCTGCCAGTGTCTTTTTTTTCCCCCTTCTTGTCATGGCTACAGGTTGCTGGAAACCTTGCTAGCTTCAGCTTTCTTTCTGAGTTCCTGACTTTGCCCCATGGCTCCACAGCCCAAGCTTTCTCCACATCTGGCTTTATGCAGTTCAGAATGGAACAGCAATGAGCTGTTTCAGTGGAGGAGATCCATACCTTGATGGAATGATAAATTCATTTAAATAACTAGTTGAAGTAGGAGGGGATTGGGGAGAGGAATTTGCAAGTATGGGGAAAAAACTCCTAAATTGTGTTAAGAAAAATATAGGGCTAAGTACTAACAGTATACCCCCTCCAATTTTCCTCTTTCTATCCCTCCACTCCAAGAGAACAAGAAAGAAAAAAATGTTTCTTTTCACCAGATTTTGTTAGTATTTTAAAAAAGCAGATGGTGATTAAAGATAGGAGTGGGTCAGAGCCTCCACAGAGAAGATAGGAATAATGGGTCAGTCTCCATAGAAAAGATAGGAATAATGATAATTAGGTCAGGGAGGGGGAAAAATGTTTTTTGGGAATTCAGAGATCCCAATTTATGAAATCACCAGAATTATTAGTTTGTAGTAGGAGCAAACTGGGATGAGATATGGTGTGATACAGCCACTTTTCATTATTCTCTTTGTCTTTCTTTATCTTTTTCAGCTCTTAACAAATAAGTATGACAGGATGACAATTTTGGAGCTGTAAGGGACCTCATTGGCCCTTTAGTTCAGCTTCTCTGTAAACATCTGGTTTATTTTCTTGAACAACTCCAATGGGAGGAGCCCAATACCTTCTAGTTTAGTACATTTCTTTAAATGTTCCCCGGGGATTTTAATTTTTAATTTTGTTTAAAGGTAAAGATTTATAGAGTACTCCATAGTACTTAACACAATGCCTGGCACAGCAGGTACTTAGCAAATGATTATTGAATGATTTATTGATTGATCATAAAAAATTATCATATTTTACCAAATATGCTAAAACTTCACTGACTTTTGAAAAATATTTAACAACTAATTTTACTTAAAAGTGTAATCCTGAAGAATGAGCTACATAAGAAATGTATTTTTCTATATTAATAAAAACATCTTCAATTTTCACTATCTTTACTGTAATCTGATAATGAGCTAACTCCAGTGAACTAAATGTTTCCATCTTCATGTCCTAGAGAATGAGACATTGCTCACCAGAAGTTATAGGCTTAAATTACTCAGTAATATCATTGTAATTAATACTTCATATGCAAAACCAAGAGGAAGCTGTTGGGATATTGTATTGATTTTGCTTTTCACGTGTTGGTTCCTGAAAGACTCTTTCTTATGATTAACTTACAACAACTAAGACTACAAAACATTGAATACATGTGTTAAAAGCCCAGGACTTTGTTATCATGCCTCTGCTGTTTTCTCACTTCCCACATATCTTAAGTGTCCAGGTCTTCTCATCCTAAAGGCTTCCTTTGCCATTCTAGCGCTCTTGGTAAAATCACCTGGTGAATTCTTCTTGGGGGCCTTCATTTTGGGGAGGATAGCAGACAGACCATCCCCCATTTCTCTCCCAGTTCAGCCTATGACTCTCCAGACTTTAGTCTCATGGTCCCATGAGAGAACCTTCTCATCCACTTTTTCCCCCCCACCCTTTTGTGTTTTCTTTTCCTATTAGAATGTAAGCTCCTTTAGGGCAGGGTCTTTTTTCTTTTTGCTTGCATTTGTATCTGAAGCACTTAACACAGACCTTTGTACACAGTAAATGCTTAATAAATGCTTGTTGTCTGCCTGTCGGCTTTCCTGGCACAGAAAAATGATATGATACCTCTTGCTTTAGCCAATCAAGTCACCATCTAGTGAAGTTCGCAGTGCTACCTTTCACAACCCCAAAGCAATGTGGCCTCAGCTTCCATTTTATCTAAAGATATTCAAAATTGTTGATAATGATTGTCATACCATTTCTACCAATGTCTACACTCAGTAACTTTTCCATGCCATCCCAGTTCTACAAATCTGTTCAAATCTCTAGTGAATACTGGGTATCAATGATTCTAGGAGGAGGTAAAATGATGTTATTCTCTCCTATTTTTTTGAATCAAAGTCATTCTGGGCCTCATTCATATTATCAATATAGCTAGACACTTTTTTCTTTTTATATGGGGGAATCGATAGCTAATCCTCTTCATACATTTTCATTCCACCTCTAAAAATATATATAAGATATTCTGGGTCACTTCTCATTACAAAGAGTTACACAAGCTGATGGCCCCCATCACTATAGTAAGTAAAGTGTCAGAGATTTCATACAATTTTATCACACTCTAGAGAATAAGAAGCATCATGAGAAAGACAAAAGTGGAACTTGAATGAACTTATTTCATGCATGAGAACTTTGGATTTTATTTTTTTATTTTAAAAACATATGCATGAATAACTTTTCAACATTGACCCTTGCAAAACCTTGTGTTCCAAATTTCCCCCCCTTCTTCCCATCCCCTCTCCTACATGGCAAGTAATTAGATTTTATTTTTGTCTCAAAAATGAAAATTGTTTTTATAATTTCTTGTGAAGTTTGTAAAATGATGGAATGGCTCTGTTTTTGGTTTTTGGGGTTTTTTTTTTCCTTTTTCTTCTCCTCTGCATATCCAACTTGTGTTTAACTTTGGTTTGAAAATATGCCTCTGGGATCCTACTTGCAAACTCTTCATTATATTGCATAGGACACAGGATTCACTGACATGCAAGCATAACACACACACACACACACACACAAACACATACACACAAAAAAATCAAACAATTTTGTGGATCTAAAGTACATGCTTCTTTTTAGATAAAGTTTAAAGAGTGTGCCTTGCAATGCACACAGAAATACCATTTTTTTTACTTTAACTCTCATACTTTAATTCAGTACAGTCAGATATAGAAGATACTCCTTCAAAACAGGAAAATACTGCCTTTTTTTCTTGACAGATATTTTGGCACTCTGGAGACTGGGTTTTTTTGGGTTTTTTGGGGTTTTTTTTGCCCTGTGTTGCATTGTATAGAGCATCATATTGGAAGTAAAGAATACCTGTCAAATCCAGCCTTATACACTAGCATTGTGACCTGGATGAGTCACTTCATCCTGTTTACCTCAGTTTCCTCTTTTGGAAAATGAACTGGAGAAGGAAAGGGCAAACCATTATAGGATCTTTGCCAAGAAAACCTCAATTGGGGTCACCAAGCTTTGGACACAAAATAACAGCCACCACCTGCCACTATCCTAAATAGTGACTGACTGCCTGGACTTCTATTTTGAGAAGGGATTAAGTAGTACTCTGCTCCATTCCTGTTTCTGCTCTCCAGGATTTTTTTTTCCTCACTAGCTCTCTTACCCCATGTGAGTATTTTTCCTTCTTCCTTTTCTCACTCCCACTTTACAACTGCTCTTTATAAGTTGTCTTTCTCCATTAGAATATAAATTCTTGCTTCCTTGCATTTATAATCCTCAAAACTTGGCACAGTGCCTGGCACACTGTGAGCATTTAATAAATAATGCCTATCTGTCCATCTATTGCTATGGCCCAGCAGTAGTAGAGATGCATGCTGTGAGGGAATGAAAGCTTTCTATAAATGTCTGGGACAGTTATATATCTATAATTTTGTACTTAGTGCATAATACAACAATCCATACCTTAAAAGAGTGTATATGTGATTAAATTAAAACAAAGGCAATGGGAATTTGGGCATGCCCTGGCATATAGGGAGGCTAAATGGCATAGTGGATAGGGTGCCAGGCTTGAAATCAGGGAGACTTATTTTCCTGGGACCAAATCTGGCCTCAGACACTTATTCACTGTGTGACTGAGCAAGGCACTTAACTCTGTTTGCCTCAGTTTCCTCATCTGTAAAAATGAGCTGGAGAAAGAAGTAGCAAACTGCTCCAGTATCTTTGCCAAGAATACCCTATATAGGATCATAGAGAGTTAGACATGACTGAACAACAACTTGGCACATATATGTCTATATGTATGGACATATTCTTTTTTAGGGAGGTCTATTCCACATTTGTACAGTCCTGGTTGTTAAGAATCCTAAAATCCTAAATTTGCTTCTTGGTTTACACCCACATATTGCTTTTAGTTCTGTCCTGTTGTCAAAAACTGAACTAACTGTATGGTGGTATTACCTGGAAAAATGAATGGATCCAGGACTTCCTGCTGCTATGCTCCCTCTCCATTCAAATGACACTTTATTTTCAAGTTTCTTTGATTTCATTTTCTTTTGTGACAAAAGATTGATGATACAGATATCTTGAATTTTTGCTGATTGAAAGTTCAATATATTAGAAGGATCAGCATAGATAAAGACTATGTCAGTAGAGGAAGAAGAAATATTCTGTTCTCTTTAGTTGCTGGGATGGAAATAAGGTGGTTACTGTCTATGTGAGAAGTATCTGCTTCTATGCTGCTCATGTATATAAAAACATTTTCTAATTAAATTCCAGTGTTCCAAATACATCTGTGATTGTCCATATTGATACTGACCTTCCCTTCCAACATGCAATGACTAGCTCACCTTTGCCAACCTTGGTTTTATGAATGCTAAATTTATAAATGTTAACTTCACATTATGTAAAGTAAAAAAAAAAGTTGAAAATGCTGTGATTCTCACCTCAGATGGAAGTGATGATATGGAATCCCACTTTTTGTTGTTCTTGTTGTTATTTTAGTTATTCACACTTTTAAAACTGTCTTTTGGAGCCTTTGAAAATTTTTTAAAATGAGTGAGAATTTTACAGTGGAAAGGCTAATGAGCTTAGATTAAGAAAAAACAGGCTTGAGGCTCTCTGTGACATTTATTAGCCATGTGATCCTGGGTAATTCATTTAACTACATTGAGCCTCAGTTTCTTTATTTGTAAAAGCAGATAATAAAATTTGCATTAATACCTTTCAGTTCTGTTGTGAGGAAAGTGCTTTATCACTTGTAAAGCTGTATGTAAATGCAGACAAGATTAGGATGGAAGCAATAAATTGGGAAATGGGAAATCATCTTTATATTTAAGGGTTCTGATAAAGGCCTCATTTCTAAAATATATAGAGAATTGTCTCATATTTATAAGAATTCAAGCCACTCTTCAACAGATAAATGGTCAAGGGATATGAATGGACAATTTTCACATGATGAAATTAAACCATTTCTAGTCATATGAAAAGGTGATCCAAATCACTATTGATCAGAGAAATGCAAATTAAGACAACTCTGAGGTACTACTACACACCTGTCAGATTGGCTAAAATGACAGGAAAAGATAATGACGAATGTTGGAGGAGATGTGGGAAAGCAGGGACACTGATACATTGTTGGTGGAACTGTGAACAGATCCAGCCATCTTGGAGAGCAATTTGGAACTGTGCTCAAAAAGTCATCAAACTGTGCATACCCTTTGACCCAGCAGTATTTCTACTGGGCTTATATCCCAAAGAGATTTTAAAGGAAGGAAAGGGCCCCACATGTGCAAGAATGTTTGTGGCAGCCCTTTTTGTAGTGGCTGGAAACTGGAAACTGAAAGGATGCCCATCAATCGGAGAATGGCTGAATAAATTATGGTTATGAATGTTATGGAATGTTATTGTTCTGTAAGAAACGACCAACAGGAGGATTTCAGAGAGGATTGGAGAGACTTGCATGAACTGATGCTGAGTGAAATCAGCAGAACCAGGAGATCATTATACACGGCAACAACAAGACTATACGATGATCAATTCTGATGGACATGGCTCTCTTCAACAATGAAATGTTTCAAAACACTTCCAATTGTCCAGTGAAGAAAGCCATATACACCCAGAGAGAGGAATGTGAAATGTGGACCACAACATAACATTTCCATGCTCTCTATTGATGTTTGCTTGCATTGTGTTTCCTTTCTCTGATTTTTCTTTCTTGTAAATACGATTTTTCTTGCACAGCAATGATGTGTGGAAATATGTATACATATATTCGATTTGTCAAGTATTTTAACATAATGAACATGTAGTGGATTTCCTGCCATCTAGGGGAGGGGTGGGGACTGGGGGGGAAAAATTTGTAACAGAAAGCTATGTAAGGATCAATGTTGAAAAATTACCCATATATATGTTTTACAAATAAAAAGCTTTAATTAAAAAATTAATTTAAAAAAAAAGCTGTATGTAAATTTGAATCTTTACTGTTAGTTCCCAGAGGAAAGAGAGATGTAGGTTTGGAACAATGTGGCTGATTTGTATTTTTCTTGCTGAGTAATGAAGGTGGAGTGTGTTACATGATCATACTCACATATGATATGTACAATGCATACACACCTTTTATTTGTCTTTTAAATCTTATTTTTAATGTTTGCATATTAAAACAATATTTTAGTTTTGAGTAAAAAACAAATATACCTTTGATGAAGTTTTAATTTCTTAAGTGTGTTGCATAAAAATATCAGGCATAGCAGATAGAGCACTGAATTATGCTGTAAGAACTGAATTCAAATATTTGCTTAGATACTGTGGATATGCCTGAGAAGACAGAAATTCACAAACCTCTCCCCCAAAGAGTTCCAAATTCCTTTAAAGTCATTCTTTAACTTTTACTTTTTTAATAACTTAACTTTTAATAACATAACTTTAACTTTTTTAATTAAAGAATTAACATTCTTTAATTAAACAATTTTTAAAGCATCAGAACATCCAAAAAGATGGAGTAGAACATTTTATATCTGAAGGCAACTTAGAAGGTCAGCATAAAAGGTCTGTGGCGACAGGGTGGGAGTCCAGCATATGACCAGCAAAGGCTGCTCCAGAGAAGCCCTTTCCCCAGCTCCAGCAAAGCAGGACTCTTGCTTTAGCACACTAGATCTTAAAGCTATAGTGAGGTGGGGACATTCCTAACAGTTCCAGGACAGAAAAAGACTACTTCCCTAGAAAGGTCTCTGAAAGTAGCTGCACAAAATCCCTTAAGCTTGGGACAATGCACCCTCCACCTTGGAAAAAGATCCCTACTTCTCCTCAACAATGATGTGATTCAAACCAGTTGTTCAGCGATGAAGATAGTCATATACATCCAGAGAGAGGCCTGTGGGAACTGAGTACGGACCACAACACAGCATTTTAACGCTTTCTGTGAATATTTCCATGCATTTTGTTTTCCTTATTAGGTTGTTTTTTCTTCTTCTCTTTCTAGATCTGATGTTTCTTATGCAGTAAAATAACTGTATAGATATGTATACATGTATTGTATTTGTCATATAATTTATCCTATTTAGCATGTATTAGATTACCTGTCATCTAGGGGTGGGGGTGGGGGGAAGGAGAGGAAAAGCTTGGGAAAAAAAGTTTTTGCAAAGGTCAATGTAGAAAAATCACTCATATGTTTTGTAAATAAAAAACTTTATTAAAAAAAAAAGAAAAAGAAAAAGATCCCCACTTGAACAAAGAGTTAAGTTTAGTAATAGCCTAGGAAAATGAGCAGACAACAAAAAAAGTTTCTGATTGTAGTTTGGTTACAAGGAAGATAAAAACACACACTCAGAAGAAGATAACAAAGTCAAAACTCCTACATCCGAGGCCTACAAGAAAAATAAGAATTAATCCTAGAATATGGAAGAGGTCAGAAGAGATTTTGAAAATGAAGTAAGAGAGAGGAAATATTAGGAAAAAGAATTGAGAGTGGTGCAAAAAGAAATGCAAAAACCTAATGAGGAGAAGAATGCCTTAAAAAGCAAATTGGTTAATTGGAAAGGAGGTACAGAAGCTCAGGAAATAAATTCCTTAACTGGAAAATAATTCCTTAAAAATTGGAATTGGCAAATGGATGCTAATAACTTTATGAAAAATCAAAATACAATAAAGCAAAACAAAAGTATGAAAAAAACAAAAAAATGTGAACCATTTCATTGGAAAAACAACTGACCTGGAAAATAGATCCAGAACATTATCAGTTTACCTGAAAGTCATGATTAAAAAAAGAACCTGGACATGCGTCAAGAAATTATCCAAGTGAAACTCTCCTGATCTAGAATCAGAAGGTAAAATAGAATTTCAAAGAATCCACTGATTACCTCCTGAAAGATATCCCAAAATGAATACTCCCAGATATATTATCACAGATCAAGGAGAAATATTGCAAGCATCCAGAAAAAAAAAATAATTCAAGTCTAGTGGAGCTACAGTCAGGATTGTGCAAAATTTAGCAGCTTCTACATTAAGTCTCAGAGGGTTTGGAATATGATATTCTGAAGAGCAAAGGAGCTAGGATTGCAACCAAGAATTATCAGCCCAGCAAAGCAGAATATTCTTCAGGGGAAAAGATGGATATTCAATGAAATAGAAGATTTTCAAGCATCCTTGAGGAAAAGACCAGAAATAAATGGAAAATTTGATTTTCAAATATTGAACTCAGAAGCATAAGAAGATAATCAGGAAAGTGATATCTAAGATATATATATATACATATATATATATATATGTGTGTGTGTGTGTGTATGTGTATATATATATATATATATATATATATATAGAGAGAGAGAGAGAGAGAGAGAGAGAGAGAGAGAGAGAGAGGGCACAGGTGTGAGTTTGAATATGAAGTGATAATATCTAAAAAAATGATGAAATTAAAGGATGAGGGAGAATTGTATAGGTAGAAAGAGAGAGGAAGAAGTGGAATTATCTGCCATAAAAAAGAGGCATAAAAAAGCTTTTACAGTGGAGAGGAATAGGGGGAGGAAAGGAGGAATGAGTGAATCTTATTCTCATCAGAATTGGCTCAAAAAGAAAAACAACATATACACTCAATATGAGTATAGAAATCTATCTTATCCTGCAGGAAAATAGGAGGAGAATGGGATATGAAAAGGGGGGGGGGGAGAGGCAGTGATAAAAAAAGAGAGCATATTGGGAGAGGGAGTGGTCAATAGTAAAACACTTTTGAGTATGGACAGCGTAAAATCAAAAAGAGAATAGAATAAATTTGGGGAAATACCAGTTAGCAATAGTAATTGTAAAACAAATTTTGAAGAAAGTTTTTTTTTGATAAAGCTTTATTTCTCAAACATAGAAGGAACAAAGTCAAATTAAAAAAAAAATAAAACCTGTCCCAGTTGATAAATGATCAAATGATATGTTCTATGCCCAAAGGGCTATAAATTCATGCATACCCTTTGACCTAACAATACCAATACTAGGCATGAACACAAAAGGAAAAGAATCTTTATGTACACAAAAACTATATGTAGTAGCTCTCTTCTCAGGGCAATAAAAATTGAAATTGAGTGGATGCCTATCAATTGAGGAATGGCTAAATAAATTGTGGTATGGGATTGTGATGGAATATTAATGTTATATGGGGAATGGTGAGCAGGATGGCCTCGAAAACAAACAAAAAAACAAACCCAACAACTTGAAAGTCCTCCAAGAACTCAAAGTGAAATGTATACAAATAGCAATGGCCAACTCTAAAATGACTTTGCTTTTCTCAGCAGTACAATGATCCATGATTATTCTGAAGGATGAGAAATCCTATCTATATCCAGAGAAGGAACTAATTGTGTCTAAATACAAATTGAAGTATATTCCTTCCCTCTCCCCTTCCCTCCCTACCCCCTTCCCCACCCCCTTTCTCATCTTCATTTTTTGAGGGTTTTTTATTTGGATTTGAGGTCTGTATTTTCTTTCTTTTTTTTTCTTTTTGCTTTTTTCCCTGAGGCAATTGGGGTAAAGTGACTTGCCCAGGGTCACACAGCTAGGGAATGTTAAGTGTCTGAGACCAGATTTGAACTCAGGTCCTCCTGACTTCAGGGCTGGTGCTCTAACCACTGCACCTCCTAGCTGCCCTGAGGTCTGTATTTTCTTTTGCAATGTGACTTTATGGAAATGTTTCACATAACTTCTCATGTGGTTTTTTGTGGGAAGTGGGGATGAGGGAGAGAATCTTGAACTCAACACTTAAAAACAAATGCAAAAAAAATAAAGTTTTAAATGTAACTAGGGGAAAAGATACTAGTGGATTCAAGAAGCTGTAGCACACCAGCAGCCACACCTGGTAAACTGTCTCAGTAGGAAGAATAAACCAGATTGAGGGTAACTAATGGGGCACTTACCCATTCGTGAATTAGTAGACTATCTACCCCAAGCAGAGGAAGAATTCTTTCAGCAAAATGGACAGATGAGAACTATTTGTTCCAATGGTCATGAAGGCATCTAGACTTTGGTCCGCCATCAGACACCAAGGTCATGCACTGAATCCTGAACCTTCCACACTCAGCCTGACTTTTGTCTTTCTGTTGGACTTTGCCAACTCTAGAAAAGAGTGCTACTCTACCTCACTTAAATCCAATTCACAGTCAAGTCAACTCATCACCTCATGATGTTGTTATTGGTTCTCTAAAAGAATAAAGGATAAACGAACTGGTTGTGACTCTAAGTGAGATCTAACCTCTCTCATTCTGGCTTTCCTTATTTTTGAAAAGGGGAAAATAACAGTACTTACTCCATAGGGTTTTATAAGGACAAAGTAAGAGAAATCCTTTAAAGTGATCTATACATTTTAAAGCATTATGTAAATGTTAGCTATAATTATTATTATTAAGTAATCAGTAGATATTCACCTTAAAATCCTTCCCAAGGCATATATTCTAGTGAAATATGCTATGAATACCTCTGAAAATTATAAAACAAGACAGTGTGAGAATCAGAAATCAAGATTTGTGAGTTCTCTTCCTTGTATTATCATTAATATTGTGACCTTAGGCAAGATAACAAAACTGGATCTTGGGTTTCTTCATCTCTATGGTGACAAAGTTGAATTAGATCAAGAATTTCATGGAGAAAGTGTTTTTGGTAATATTCAAATAAAACTTTTTCAAAGAATCCTCCATTATATCTAACAAATATAATTGACATTTATGCTTCTTATAAAGTGCTATACATATATTATCCTATCTGAATGCCACAAGAACCCTATAAGACTGCAATTATGGAATAAAGGGCACTATGGCCCTGACAAGTCACATAATTAAAAGGATCAGAAGAAGTATATAATTCAGATTTTTTTAGTTCATTAGCTCAGTTACTACATCAGACCACAAACTGCGCTAAGACTTTTGGAAAATCCAGTATTTTTATTTAAATATATACCAGCTAATAAAATTCAATAACTGTAATTTAATTATTGTAAGAATTCTCAATAAGGAAATTTCCTTGGTTGATATAGATCAATAACTGCATTGCAACTTACAACTCAGATGTCTCAGAGCACAGAGAAGCTAGCTGATTTGAAGGTCCCCTAGGCATGTGTCAAATGTAATTTGAATACAGGTTTTCATGGTCACAAAACTGCTATACTTTCCTTTACTAGAGCAGCTAGGGAATGCAGTGGAGAGACTGAGGAGCCTGGAATCAGGAAAACTCATTATCCTGAGTTCAAATCTAAACTCAGAAACTTCCTAGCTGTGTAATCTTAGGTAAGAGTCACTTAATTGCTTTTGCCTTAGTTTCTTCAATAAAATAAAATGAGCTAGAGAAGGAAATGGCAAACCGTTCTAGTATCTTTGCCAAAAAAAATCCTAAATAGGGTGACAGAGAATCACACATAACTGAACTGATTGAACAAGTTCTCTCTTATTCTCTCACTTGGCTTAGGTTTCAATTCCTTATTAACTCATTATAGTCTATCTGTACTAATATGAAGAGTACTCTTTTTGTAAGAAAAAATATTTTTAAAGTATTTGAGAAACCCTGCCTTATTATCATTGTACCCCCTACATCTTTTTTTTGACCTTCCTTCTTTATAACAAACAAATGCTGTTGTTATTATTTTTTTTAAAGTGTCAGCTTATTTGAGACTAAAAAGTTTCTAACATGATTACAGGCCTGTTCCACATACTTTTACTCCTCCTTCAATTGTTGCTTCCCTTTGGTCCATTTCTTCCTTAAGCTGGAATTTGGTCCATAGGTAGTCCCTATGGTCACATCAGTCTGATTCATTTCAGGTTGACACAATCTATTAAGTGCTTATTATGTTCCAGGTACTGCTCCAAACAAAGCTGATACAAAAAAATAAAAGCAAGAACTGTCCTTCAGATGAATAGGGAGTCACTATGCATGGTCTCTATGATAAGATAACTTACCATCTCACTTGTTTCTAATTCCTCCACATCCCTGGTTATTTTCATGTGAGCTTCTCTGAAGGACTATGTGGCTTTTGATTTTTTTTATTGCCTTGAAACCAGGATCTTAATTGGTTGTATATTTGTATCTCCTTCATTTAGCACAGTTCTTATTAACAAATTCAACTCAACAAACATTTATTTAAAGTACCTCCTATCCTGGCAGGATCTTGAGTTTTGTCCTGCTACTGGACTTCAATGATTCTGGAAGAGAGACTGAACCTGATGACTTTGCACAACTCTACCTCACTTAGATACAATTCACTTAGAAGTCAAGATGTCATCCAGTGATGTCACTGCTCCTCTTCAAAAATGAAGAATGAACAACAAAAAATAAATTAAAAAACCAAACAATTCCCCTTCTCAACAATATTGTAAAACAACAGTCAAGAAAGCCCACAGTGAACCTTGAATAAATGCATTTTCATTCTTTTCACTCATTCTTTCCTTGAACTTATGGTACTTAATTTGTACTGGGGAAAACAATGCATACCTACAGAAATACTAAAATCTTTATTTAAATTATAAAAATTAAAAATAAACACAATGCACACCTATAGGAATTCTAAAACCTTTATTTAAAATATAAAAATTAAAAATAAATACAAAGTATGATGGGGTCAGGTGGGTATGAGGAAGTTTTAATAATTGAAGCAGTAAAGAAAGGCTTTGTGAAGGCAATAGCAATGTTGCTATAAGTTGCAAAAGGAAGAAGTAAGAAAGGGGAGCATTCTAGACAGGATCAGTAGCCTTTCAAAAGACAGAGTCAGGCAATGGAATGTTGTATAAAATGAATAGTAAGTATTATAATTTGGTTGAAATGTAAAATGTGTAAGAGGTAGGAATAAAAACTCTGGTAATCTGGATAACCTAAAATCAAATTTTACTTGCAAAGTAGAAGAGTTTTTATTTTATCCTAAATAATAAAGTATATGGAGCTTCTCAATCAGGGGACTCATTATCAGGCCCTTGTTTGAGGAACATTAATATGAAAACTATTTTGGGGGATGGATTGGAAGGAAAAACACTGGAAGTAGAGAAAACAATTCTGAAGCCTTTGGAGTTTAGCAGAGAAATGACGAAAGTGTTGTAGTCATGTGACTGTATAGAACAAGATAGATGTGAATTATGTTGTAAAGAAAGAATTAACAAGATTTGGCAACTTTTTGGATTCAGTGTGGAAGGGCCCAATGAGTGAGAGGAAAGACTAAACATTGACTCTGAGGTTGATAGTCAGGTGTCTAGAAGTATGTAACTAACTGGCTCAGGGAATAGAGCTCTGGATGAGGAGTCAGGAAGATTGAAAATAGCTTCAGACACTCAATGGATCTGTGACCATAGGAAAGTCACTTAACCTCTGCCTATGTCAGTTTTCTCATCTGGAAAATGGGAATAATAATAAAACACACCTCCCAGGCGTGTTGTAAGATCAAATAAGATATTTGTAATATTCTTAGCATGATGCCTGGCATATAGTAAGTATGAAATAAATGCTTGTTTCCTTCCTTATTTTCTTCATCCATAGAGATAAGGGATTTAGGAAATTCAGGTAGTTTTTCTTTTTCCTCATGATCTTCAGTTACGAGAAGATATGAAGATGAAGCTGATGCTTTAAAAATTTTAAATTAACTTTCTAGAATGTAATATTAAAGAACAATTGATTTCAATGTACTTATGATTTTATTAACTACTGCTAAAGCAAGATGCAAAACATTCCCACCAATTCAGTGATAGTAACTTATAAGTTCATAAGCTACCTAAGAATAATACACAATATGGGAGGAAAAATAAGTATAATTGTACATCATAATGTAAGGAGACATTAAATTCCTCTCAACCTATTGCAATCATGTTCTTCTTTTTATAGCTTGGAAGAAGATGTAAAATGAAATTGCAAATAAAATCTAAGTGTTGGAAGGGACCTCAAAGGTGATCTAGCCAATACACACTTGAATCCCCTTTGCAACATCTACAACTAGTGAACCAGCCTTTAATCAATGGATCATCTCACATAAATGACAGTTTGTTACCAGCCAAGGAGTTCTGTTCCATTCTTTTCTTGGTTCTATTTGTTAAGAATTTTTTCTTCATGTCAAACACAAATCTACTTGATTTTATCATCCATCCATTTTCCCTTTCATCCTGTCATCTGAGATCTGTCTCTTTTTTTCCCCAATACTGAAAAGAGATTTCATCCTTATTTCACCTGACAACCCTTAAAATATTAGAAGGCTTTTGTTAAACTCCACCCTTAAATTCTTAGACACATTATTTTCTAGCCAAATCTTCCTCATCTAGAACAAATCAAATCAAAAAACATTTATTAAGAGCCTACTATGAAGCTGAGATAGAGATACAAAGAAAAAAGGAAAATCAGTCAGTCTAGAAAGCACCCAAGAAAGCACCAATGCTCTAATCCTAAAGAGGCAGGCAAAAACAAAATAATTTGAATATATAAATACATCAAAAATAGATGAAAATTATTCTAAGAGGGAGATGCTGCCATCTGAGTATATGAGGACACCAACAAAAGCCTGTAGAAAATAGTATCTGAGATGTCTGAGTCTGCATTTATAATACTAATAATAACTAACATTTGTATAGCCCCTTTAGGTTTGCAAAGTACTTCACATATATCATTTAGCAATTTTCATTTTATTCTCATTGGATTTGGTCCAGTATGCCAGACTGTCAAGATCCTTTGGTATATTGACTCTGTCTTCTAACATATTTGCTCTCTTTCCCAGCTTTGTATCATATGCAAATCAGATAAGCATGCCATCTGTGCCTTTACCCAAGTCATTGATAAAAGTGTTTAAATAGTATAGGGCTAAGCAAAGAACCATAGGTCACTTTGCTGGAGACCTCTTCCAAGTCACCATGGAATAGCTAACCTTTCTATCCTCACGTGAACTTTTCAGAGAAAAGATAATTAATCTCCCATAGCTTAAAAATCTATAGGGGAAATCAGCTCATGGGAATTTATTCCACAAACTTGAAGGAAATAAATTTTGAACATTCATACCTACATAAATAGATGTGCATGCATACACACACATTCTAGTTATGCAAAAAGGAATTGTCTCACCAACTTAGATTTTTAAAAGATGTGGAGAAATTGGGTGAAAAGACATTTATCAAAGACATATACAAATATGTGGTTGTAATTATTCAACCAGTTGCTCATTTCATCACACTTTACTATCATTGATCCCAGCACCAGAAGATCATAAGAGACTTTATCAAATGCTTTGTTTGAAATATAGTACGACTTAAAATCTAACCACAGAAATAACAAAAAGAAAGAGATTCTAGATGAAACATTGCTTTGATCTAATGTAGTTATCCTATTAAAAATAAATTTAGTTATTCTTCTATGACCTATTCTTGGCAGAAATTTCATTGCAGTCATCAATCTCTTTTTAGATAACTTGTAATGAAGATTTGTTACAATATCAACTAGAATAATGCCAGAAAAGTTGGGCCTACTGACCTATATAATTTTGAGATTTTATTTTCTTTCTTTTTTGAAAGTCTCCAGATCACTTTTCTCTTTCTACTTGTCCTTTTATCTATGTTAAGTCTCACTAGATCTACTAGATTTTTAAGTATTCTGGGATGTCACTCAACTGGTGACTTGAGTTTTTCGGGGATGGGGAAGCCCTTTTTATCTTGGGATCAACTTTCCTATCATTTCCAGTTCAAAGATTATTTTTGTGAGAGAAAGAAAATGGATATTGAGAATCAAACACCTTTGCCTTCCCTCTGTCATTCACTTTTATTTTCTTATCCACCATTTTGTCTAGTCCTCAGAATTGCTTAAAAAAAAAAACTATATCTCTTTCATTTTTCTTTTTCAGATAATTCTGAGCTTTAGCATTTATGATACATTCTTGTCACATGTTTGTACATATCTTTTCTTTAAAATTCATTTCAATTTGTTTAATATTTTTTTTCTAGTTACATGTAAAGCATGTTTTTAACATTTGTTTTTGAAACTTTGAGTTCTTTGGGTCTTTCTGACTCCAAATCTAGAGTTGTATGCATTGAACCACCTATGTGTCAAACATAATATTTAAGCCCAGTTCTTCCTAAGGGTAACTTTTCACCCACTCCACCATTTACTTTTCAGGGATATGTTATATGAATATAATTTTGTAAACACATTATCAAAGCTAAGTTTAGATAAAATTGACACAAATCTTAGGGGAAAATAAAAACATTAGTTATCCTCTTTTAGTAGGAGATATATCTAGGCATTCCAATCTCTTGTTCCCATGATATATGACTATATTACAAGGTGAGATTAAGGGAAACAGTTATCACATCCACATGATAAAAATAAAATGAACTATATTAAAAAAAACCCAAAATTTGATTTACAAATTCTCTCACTTCTTTCTTCCTCAACCTTTCTCCTTCTTCTCCACTGAGAAGGTACATGTGAAGTTAAAGCAAAACATTTCCATTAAAGTCATGTTATAAAAGAAAAGCTCTCCCCCCTCCCCACCAAAAAACATCTTCAACAAAAATAAAGTAAAAAAAAAAAGATGCTGCTATCTCCATTCTTTCTCTGGATATGGATAGTACTTTTCACTGTAAGTCCTTCCAAGTAGTCTTGAATCATCCTGTTGCTGAGAATAGCTGTCATTCACAGCTGATCATCCCAGAACTTACTGTTGCTTTACACAGTATATTTCACTTTTCATGAACTCATGGAGAACTTTTGAGTTGTTTTTTTTTTTTCAGAAAGCATACTGCCCACCAGTTCCTCCAGAACAATAATATTCCATTACAACCACAGACCACAACTTATTCATCCATTCCCTAATAATTTCCATTTCTTTGCCTTCAGAAAAGAGCTGCTAACACCTAACACACTATACCAAGATAAGATCAAAATGGGTTCATTACTTAGACATAAAGGGTGATATTATAATCAAATTAGAAGAACCAGGGAGAGTCTACCTCTCAGATCTGTGGGGAAGGAAGGAATTTATATCCAAAGAAGAACTAGAGAATATTATGAAATATAAATTGGATAATTTTATAATATATTAAATTAAGTTTTATACAAACAAAACCATTGCAGCCTAGATTAGAATAGAAGCAGAAAACTGGGGGGAAATTTACATCCAAGTGTTCTGATAAAGGCATTATTTCTAAAATATATAGAAAATTGTCTCAAATTTATAATACAAGCCATTCTCCAAATGATAAATGGGCAAAGGAACAGAAAATTTTCAGACAAAGAAATTAAAACCATTTGTAGTCAGATGAAAAAAATATTCTAAATTACTATTGATTAGAAAAATGCAACTCTCAGGTACAAGTTCACATTTCTTAGATTGGCTAAGATGATAGGAAAAGATAATGATAAATGTTGGAGAGGATGTGGGAAAAGTGGGACACTAATACACTGTGGTGGAGTTGATCCAACCATTCTGGAGAGCAATTTAGAACTATGCCCAAAGGGCTATCAAATTGTGCATACCCTTTGATCCTAAGGTGTCTATAGTGAGTTTGTATTCCAAAGAGATCATTAAAAAAAAAAAGAAAAGGACCTACATGTGCAAAATGTTTGTGGCAGCCTTTTTGTAGTGGCAAGGAACTGGAAACTGAATGGATGCTCATCAGTTGGGGAATGACTGAATATGAATGTAATGGAACATTATTGTTCTATAAGAAATGATCCCCAGGCTTGGAAAGACTTACATGAAGTGATACTAAGTGAAGTGAGTAGAACCAAGAGAACATGGTACACAGCAACAACCAGATTATGTGATAATTAACTGTGAAAGACGTCACTCTTTTCAATAATGAAGTGATTCAGACAAGTTCTAATAGACTTGTGATAGAGAGAGCCATCTGCATCTAGAAAGAATACTATGGGAATTGAATTTGGATAACAACATAGCATTTTCACCTTTGTTGTTATTTGCTTGCTTTTTCTCATTTTTTTCTTTTTGATCTAATTTTTCTTGTGCAGCATGATAAATGTGGAAACATGTATAGAAAAACTGCACATATTTAACATATATTGAATTACTTGCTGTCTGGTGGAGGGGGGGTGGGGGAAAGAAGGAAGAAAAATTTGGAATGTGGGTTTTTGCAGGGGTGAATGTTGAAGGCTATCTTTGCCTGTATTTTGAAAATAAAAAGCTATTATTAAAATGAAAAAGAAAGAACAAGGGATGAAAAAAATAAGTGAAAGATAGATCTGCCCCAAAAAAAATAAAATAAAAGACCAGTCAGGAAAGGATTGTCTAAAAAAATATTGGAGTGGTTTGCCATTTTCTTCTTTAGCTAATTTTATGGATGAGGAAACTGAGACAAACAGAATGAAGTGACTTCTTCAGGGTCACACAGTTACTAAGTGTTTGACCTCAACTCTTTCTGGCTTCAGGTCTGGTGCTCTGTCTACTGAGCCTTTAACTACTAATTTTGATACAATGCTAAACCTCTTCTATGTAAGTATGCATGTACTAGTACTACTCAACATAATTTTTTTCCTAGGGGGGGTCATTTTTTCTCCAAAAAATGTTGTCACATTTGCACTTTTTTTTTAAACAAATTTTAGGTTAGTTGTGAGTCTGTTGTGTATAAGTGATTTATCAGGTAAAAATAAATGCATAATATTTTTCTACTATTGATTTTGATAAAACTGTACTATTATGTATGTATACATCTGCATGTATATATATGTGTGTATATATATATATATACATATATGTGTATATATGTGTGTATACACTATATATATATATATATATATATATATATATATATATATATATATATAAAATCTGTATTACAACTTGGAACAATTCATTTTCCTGCTCTTTTCATTTGTATCATTTATAAAATGAGGTTCTAGTTGCAGGAGATCACTTCTAAGATTTTTTAAGTTTTATGTCTAGAGAAAAAAATTGCTTATTTTTCAGTCAAATGCAAATATGCATAATTAAATTAGGTTCATTTTTCAGGTCAAGAGTAATATAAAGCAAAGCACCTTGTTCTCTTTTGTATGAAATAAATTGTAACATCCATGTCAGAAAATATAAATATTTCTAATATCAGGGTTTCCTGTATTCTGAATTATTTTCTAAACTTTGCAATTGCACTCTCCATTCCACATACCAATGTCATAATCACAAGGGACCTAATTAACAAATTAGCATATTTTCTGTGTCAAACAAGGGCAGATATATCTAAAAATCACATGTAGATGGGATACAATCTTGTATCTTAGTTTCTCTGTTCACCAGAAAAGAATAATAAGGAACTCAATGAGAAATCTGAGAATATTTCATAGGTTTTTATGTTTCTTCTACCTTAAAACAAGCATATGTTCATTATGTCATTGATTTTGAGCTGGAAAGGGCCATTTCACAGATAAAGAACTTCATTTTACAGAAAAAGAACTCATGAAAGCTTAAGTCATTTGCCCAAAGTCACCACAAGAATGGAGCAAGTAGCAAAGCCAAGATTTAAATCTTGGTCCTCTGATTTTAAAACTATTGTGGTTTTTATCATATCATGCTGCCTCGCCACATATGGATATGTTGATTTCCTTGTAAGCTCATGCTATAACTTGTATCCTGTAGTGCATTCCTTCGTTGCCTCTTGTTTTCTATCAAAGGAATTGTGACTGTACACTAGAAACTAAAATAAAATCAACTCTTTTTTTTGACTTTGCATTGAAAAAGCAAAAAGATCTATTAATTCAATTATTAACAGTCCATTGAGGAATAATAACATATATGTCTAAAATATCAATACAAACACACAAAGATATGAGATGCATATAGGTAACGAAATATTTCTATAATGCTTTCAAAATTAACAAAACAACGTTCTTTCTCATAACAATGTGAAATAGGTAATACATTACAGAATTGAAGAATTGGAAGGGATCTCAGCAGCCATATATTCTAACTTATGCATAAGCAGAACCCTCATTATAGCACACTAGTCAAAGAATTGTCCAGCCAGACCTAAAAGTAGATAGCTCATCCCATTTCTGGACAGCTTGAAATGTTAGGAAATTTTCCCTGAAATCTAGCCTGACTGTTCCTTTGTGAGCTCCATCCATTGCTTCTAGTTCTATCATCTGGAGCCAAAAACAAGCCTTAATAGTTCTCCATCATGATACCTCTTTAAATACTTGAAGAACACAATTGTAAATACTCTTCCTCTTTTTTTTTTTTAGGCTATATATATCTACTTCCTTCAACTGATCTCCATTCATCATAGGCTCAGAGTCCTTCATTACCCTGATTGTTCTCTCATTCATAATTTTCCAGCTAATCAATACCTCTCTAACTTCAGTGCCCACAACGAAATGCCATATGAAGATGAAGTTTAATAAAGGCAAAATATAGTAATATTGACTCCTTCCTATTTCTGGAAGCCATGCATCTCCTAATGCAGCCCCAAATTGCAGTATTTTCTTGGCTATCATATCAGCCATAAAATATTCTGGAACTATCCTAAGAATTATAAAGACAAACTCACTGGCCTATGGTTCCTATAATTGTATCTTTCTTTCTGAGGGGACATATTGGTCAAGGAACTGTGTCTCTCCTTCTCTGCTTCTTTTCTTCCATCCTTTCTTTCTCTCCTTCCTCTTCCTTCTCAACCCTTCTTTCTCTTCCTCTCAAATTATTTCTTGAATCCTTTAATTCTTTGAGTTTTGACAGATATTCCTTTGTCCTCTACGCTAAACTTCTGCTTCTTCCCATTTCACAAAGCTGGTCTGATCTCTGTATATCATTTTTTACTCATGCAAACACAAAACTTGTTTCATGAAGCTCTGTGGAAAGATTGCTCTTTATGTCATATCAATTTGCAATATGGTATGCCATGAATTGGTCAAAGGTAGCCAAAAATGGAATTTCTCAACTTAGCTGGGATTTCAAGGTTTATTATGATTAACTATGTAATTGATATGGTTAATCTATGTCAATAGATTGATATAGAGTTGTCTACAGAGCTGGGTCTCTAATACTCTTCTCCCTATAATCATCCTTTATATAAATTTTACTCCACTCATATGTCATTATTTCAATCTATATATTTTTTTTAAAAATCTGTGAAGTACATTGTAATTTGATTTCCTTTTGTCATATTCATGCTAATTTCTTTAAAGTAAAAATAGGGGACATCTAGCTCTAGCGGATAGAGTATCAGCCCTGAAGTTAGGAGGACCTGAGTTCAAATCTGGTCTCAGACACTTAATACTTCCTAGCTGAGTGACCTTGAGCAAGTCACTTAACCCCAATTGCCTTAGCAAAAAAAAAAAAAAAGTAAAAATAGAATGTGGGCAGCTAGATGGCACAATGGATAGAGTACCAAATCTGCAGTCAGGAAGGCTCATCTTCCTGAATTCAAATCTGGTCTCAGAAATTTACTAACTCTGTGACTCTGGATAAATCACTTAACTGTTTACCTCAATTCTTCATCTGTAAAATGAGCTGGAGAAGGAAATGGCAAACCACTCCTGAATCTTTGCCAAGGAAACTTCAATTTGGGTCATGAAGAGTTGCTCAGAACTGAAACGACTAAACAAACAACAAAAAAGTGGAATGAATTGCATTAAACTTTTTTTCATATTAAAAATAAATGTCACTGTGCAGAGCTGGAATTGTCAAGGTACCACTGGGGTTTTATCCCAGGTTTCTGACTTAGAGTGGGGGAATGATGTGCTTTCTCTCTACAGCAGTTGTGTTGAGTGTTGATTGTGATGGTAGTGAAAAACTATTAGAGAGAGGGATGCCCCCAGATATTATCCAGGTGAGAAGAACAACTTATCCCTCTCTCACTTTAGTTTTGGTCTCCAAATTTTCTGGCTTTGGAATCCCAATGCAATGGAAATAAGGGAATACCTTCTCTCTCTCCCCCTCACCATGCTAATGTGACTATACAAAAACAGTGTGAACTGTTCATGCTACATAATTTGGAGACCTTCATTACACTGGACACTACTTTGAGAAGGCAGCCTGGTACTGCAGAAACAATACTGGCCATGGAGTTAAAGGAACTAAGTTCCACTTCTTATGCCCGTTATGTGGCCTTGAGTATATTGTTTGTTTCCTGGGCATCAGCTTTCTTATCTAAAAAAGTGAAGAGATTGGACTAGATGGCTTCTGAAGTCCCTTCCATCAAGTCCATCTATGACTTGGGATCAGAGATGATGGCATTGCACTATAACCTTGAGTTATCCTTAGCAGTCTCTGGCCCTTCCTCTTTCCAAATGAACTTGCCCTGAGTGCCAACATTCCTAGGTATAGCTCCACCATTGTAGATAAGTCAAAATCTACAAATTGGTGATATTGCTTGAGTGATATTACTATTCCTGAGGTCCATAAACTAAACATATAGACAGTAGGATCCTTGCATCCTCTCAGTGTATGAGAGAGCTCTATAAGCAAGTTTCTTCAATTTTGGATGTTACCTTCTCATTTTTGAGTTTATGTTGCTTCATTTTTAATTTTTAGAATTTAAAAAAACTCAGACCTTAGAGGTTTTAGAAACAGTTTGGAAACAAGCAGTTTTTGTTTGTATTGCATGTAAATTGATTCACAGGTTTAGTAAGAAAAATCCCTCATCCAACTAGGTATTCTTCCCCTGAATTACAGCAACATATGCTATTCAGAATGTTCTCTGGTATCTGTTAGCAATTCTGCTGTAAATAAACTCACAGAAAGACACTTTTATAGCAGCCAGACTGTTGAATGCATACCTGTCAGATCAGATCAATTCCGTTTTCCTTCTGCCTGGCAGAAAAACCCTTCAAGTATAATGGGTTGCTGTTGGTCCCCAGTCACATAGTAAAGACCAGGACTGGAAACTATTTAGCATCATTATTTCTCATGAAGCTTTTGCTGTTTTGCAAATAGATATCTGAATTAAATACATCCTTTCATGTTTTTTAAGGGTCCTCTGCCTATTCATTTCTTCCTTACTACCATGATGACCTTAACCCTTAATGGATGAAATGGCACATTATTTTATACTTAGTTTGGGCAGAGTGAATGGTCATAGTAAATCAGTAAGGAAGGAAGTTTTTTATTAAGTAGATAATATATGTCAGGATTGTTAATTACCCAGTAAGTTATAAAAGGCAAAAAACAGTCCCTGTCTTTATGGAGTATATTTAATGAGGGAGACAAACTTGAAAATAACTATGTACATATAATACAGAGTAAATTGAAGGTGATCTTAAAAGGACTGTGTAGGATGACATTGGGAAAGGCCTCCTGAAGATGATAGGATTATTACTTGAATTTTGAAGGAAATTAGTAGGTAGGTGGGTGAAGTGGGGGCATATTCCAGGCCTGGGGGGGGACAATCCATACAAACTCAAGATCTATTTACTCAAACATTCCAATGGATTTGTTTCATCAATGAAGAGATTCTCTCTTCCAAACAGTACAGATCACAACTCATCCTTATTTCTCCATTCTTTTGAATCATTCCCATTTCTTCCCCAAGTTTTCCATAGGGAATCCAACAATAAACTACACAAAGCCTTGCCTTTCTTCCTCCGGAAATTGTGAGGATTGCAATGAACACTTTGGTGGCCCATTTGGTTATTCTGTACCCTTGCTCACCAGCCACTCATTTTAAACAAAACAAAACAAAACAAAACATTTCTTTGTTGACATCTGTTGCTCTCTTTTTCCTTCATATTCCTTAGCTTCTGTTGAATTACAGCCTACTCATAACTGCTGTGTATCTCAGTTGCCCTCTGAGAGATACTTATTTTTGATTCTGTAGAAACTGTAATGTTTTCTGATATGCCAGCAAATAACAAGATATATAGAACATTGATGTTTAAAATGAGACCTAGATTCAGGAAGTAAAGTGAAATAGAAAAAATTGCTAAATTCCAAGCCTACTATGTATGGACTTACCACTCGTGTGTGGCTTTGGGTAAATCATTGACTTTCTTGAGGTCTGGATTCCTTATCTTGTGCAGGTTCCATCTTTGTACAGTCATTCCCAGATTTCTATCGTGGGAACATGTCAGGTGTGATTTGGGATTTAACCTAAGTTTCTTGGTTCTTGCTTGGAACACTTGAAGGTAGCATAAAGAAAGCCTTGTAATCAGATACACGATGCTCATTTATTCTTTGACTTCACTGATAACTTTCCATCTGATCATAAGAATGTCAGTTGTCAATATGCATTTATTAAATGCCTATTATTTACTACCATCTCTGTGTCTCTGCTAAGTACTAACCTCACCTGCAACCTATTTCTGGATATCTCTAACAGGAGTTTGTACCTTTCATTGTCTAGAACCAGGCTTCCAAATCAACTTTTGGGCCTTTTTCACTCTCTAGTCCCCTCCTCCCACATAATGCTCTCCCTTCTTTAGAAAATATTTTCCCCGGACCATTCTTGCTTACTTATATTTCTATCATCAGCACTTGGCACTATGCCTCGTATATTGTGAATGATTAATAAACACTTTTATCATTATCACCTCAATTTCCTCATTTATAAATAAAGAAGGGGTAGCTAGAAGAGATTTCTAAAGTTTTTCTACTTTTAAAACATTATGACAAAGGTTCTGAATCTTTAGAGAATATTAAAAGCAACCAAAGCTTTTCAGGATCCCGGATAATGGATTCACATCCTGGCTTTGTTCCACATTAGCAGTGGAAACTTTTGCACAAGCCATTTAACTTCTCTCAGTCTCAATTTTCTTATCTGTAAAATAGTAAGGATTGGATTAAATGAGGTTTCTTTTAGCTCTAAAACTATGATCTTCCAAAGTTACATTTTTGTGTATGATTATACACATACACACACAGTGCAGGGAGCAAAGTGCCAGCCTTGGAGGCAAAAGAGAAGCAGTTCAAATTTGACCTCAAACACTAGCTGTGTGACTCTGGGCAAGCTACTTGGCCATATTTGTCTCAATTTTCTCATCTGTAAAATGAGCTGGGGAAGTAAATAGCAAACTACTCCAGTATCTTTTCTAAGGCAGTTCCAAATGGGGTCACAAAGAGTCAGACATGACTAAAAATAACTAAAACAAATAGCTCTATAAACACACACACACATGTATATGTGCCCTTTCCCCTATATCCTTAGCTGTACAACTAAAGTCACCAGATTCAAGTATATGCTTAGCTGGATTATTTTTATTATTATTTTATAACAATTTACATGGTTCTGATTGAAGTTTTTCCTCTTAAGAACTGAACAACCTTTCAGGTTGGTCTGTGGTATGGGTAAGAAAGCTTTATGCAGATGCAAATTTTTTTGTAAATGATATTTTATTTTGATATTTGGTAAATAGAATTTTATTACATGTAAAGATAGTTTTCAACATTCATTTTTATAACATTTTGAGTTTCAATTTTTTTCTCCTTCCCTGCTCTCCCCAGGACAGCAAGCAATCTGATATAGGTTAGATATGTACAATTATGTTAACATAATTCTACATTAGTCATATGTGAAATGAAACAGAACAAAAGGGTCAAGCCACAAATACAGAAAAAGGTTTTCCTTAGTATGCTTCAATCTGCATTCAGCACCTTAATTCTTTCTCTGGATGCAGCATTTTCTGTCATGAGTCTTTTGGAATTGTCTTGGATCACTATTGCTATATAAGATTAAAAAACACCATCAAAAACTGGTTTGGTATCCTCTTAGCCTTTGCTAAATTTCCCAGCTACAAGGGCCTCTTATCCCATAGTGATTTCCTCCAGAAAGGCATCATATTATGTTCAAAATAATCAAGTTCTGCTTTATATAATCTGTCACTTAATATTAGTTCAGAGATGAAAAATAGATATTTACTCTTTGGTATTTTTGAATGGCATCTTAACCTGGGAAAAAGTTAGATTGGCTTGAGTGTGATTTGATACAACAATTTGATAAATATTTATTGTGTATAATATGCATAAGGTCTTTCAGTGTCCTAACATCTCACTGGAATAAAGATCAGAATTTTGAATACCAATACTTTTCTAATATTATTAAGGGCATTCACTCATTAAATGGCGCAATATCTGAAGAACTGAAAACATGTATCTCTGAGAGGGCAATGGAAAGGTACAGGACTAGTATGAGCAAATTACAAGAAGTAACAAATAAGGAATTGAGATGTAGGACTGAAGTAAGGATACCATTTTAAAAAGTAACATTAGAAAAATATTCAGATAGCCTGAATGTGAGTGGACTGAGAGAGAATCCAAAGATAGCTTATGTGTGTCACTGATATCAATGGGATGCTAAGAGAAAGGTCCACAGCATTTTACATAGAATCCCCATAGAAGTATAGGAAGACTTAGACAAGAGCTTCATAGAATGAGATGTGGATGGTTTGGGATTTCCTGTTGGAGGCAACATTCCCATCAATGAGAGCACAGATCCATTTGAGTACTTGTAAGGGAGTGTGCATATAAACACAAGAAATGTTTTTATCCCTGGGCTCAAGCAACTTATATTCTACTGGGAGGATACATCAGGTATAGAGATACAATGCTAGGTTCTTTGAAGAGGAAGAGAATCTAGTAATGGGGCTGATTTGGAATGCATTTGATAAAATGGACCACTAGTTCCCATGTGAATATTAGTTTTTGGATGTTTATGTGATATTAAAGTAAATTCTAGATAAGTTAATTCAATGGTAGAAACAGTCTAAACCACAGATTGTCATCATGCTTGTTATTGTTCATCCTTTCAGTCATGTCTGACTTTTTATGCCCCCATTTGGGGTTTTGTTGGCAAAGATACTGGAATAGTTTGCCATTTTCTTCTGCAGCTCATTTTATAGATAAGGAAATTTGATCCAAAAGTGTTAAATGACTTGTTAGGGTCATGCAACTATTAAGTGTGTGGTGTATGAGGCCAGATTTGAACTCAGGAAAATGTCTTTTGGCTGTAGGATTCACACCCTACAAAATGCACCACCTACCTGCCCCTATCATGTTTGACAAAATGGCTAAGTGCTTAAAATCTTCATTCTTGACAGAGTTTTAATATTGTGTACACATAGTTGGTAAAATAGAATAAAATACAAATACAAATGTTTTCAGAGAAATAGTGTTTTTTTAAATGTCTTGTGTGGTGTTAAATAAAATTTTCACCACCATCTGTTTTCATGTGTTTTCTTTCAGTGACAGAAATCAACTCACTGCTTTTATCAATTAATTGCACAGCTTTATTTTCAGTTCTGTCTGCATAGCTATATGACATATTTGTCCAGCATCAGACTTGGAAGCAAATTTCTAGGCTCATCTTATTCTTTACTCTCGTCAACAGTTACAATACCTTACACTCACCAAGACAATATGGAATCCTTATGAACTTATCACCCAGACTCCACATTGCAAACTCCATTACTCATGAGACTCTGAAAATTGATTTGTTTGATCAGAATTCAGGGTCTACACTCCTCTGACATCATCTCATGAAATAAATTTTAATGTAGTCCCCATAGGTTGTAGAAGGGAAACAGTCTCAAGGATGTTGGGCTTTGTTCAAAGTCCCATAGTCATTTAGCAACAGTGATTGATTGTGTTCTTTAAAAAATACTAATATGAAAATACAAGAAAAAATGAGAACATATTTCAATTCATAAAGACAAATAAGAAAGAATACTATTAAATATAGTTTAAGTATATTTGAATATAAGTATATTTGAAATTTAGCAAGATAGTGACAAAATTATCTGTATTAATTACCTCAATTTGAAATACTTTTCCTCTTTCTATGATAACAAGCAAAATATTTAAAAATTCAGATTAATTCAGATTTTTCTGAATACTGTGTATTGTGCAAATCGGCCATCTAGTTGACTGATTAACTTTTCTACATTTACCACTTAGCACACATATGACAGTCTTGGTAATTATACAGTTTCTTTCCCAACTACTCACTCTCTCCCCTACCATTTTCCAGTGAGCAATATTAAGAAAACTTCATCAGAGTTATAGTTATGATTGCTCAGAGACTTCTTTTTCAATGTTACCCATGCTGCAAAGACAGACTGGGGAAGCCAGATGTTCTGTATTCAAGTAATGGCCTCTAAACTTGACAGTTGAACTAGACCATATAATAGCTGCCTGCTGAGAAAGCAGCTTTTAAGGGCAAAAAATTCTGAAATCAGTGCGAGTGTTCCACTTTGGCCTTTCCCTATAGAATTGACAATGCTTTTAAGCCACGGTAGCTATGGCCACCACGTTAATTTTAGCTTCACAAAATAGAAACTTTTAATGAAAAAGCTATTAAAAATATCAGATATAAAACTTTTAAAATGGAATACCATAAGTTTTTTTGAACTTTTCATGTAGTCTTTGTCCAATATATTCCATTTAGACCTTGGCTGGATATGAACCACTGTGTTTTTTTTTTTAACTTTTGTGTGAATAAGATTTTCAAGGTTCATTTTTTCAAAGTGGAAGTATATTAAATTTAATGAAAAGATTAATTTTACTGCTTTGGGAGTTCCACTTTTTAGCAAGGAGCTTTGACCTTGGATGATTGTCTTTTCTTTCTTGTTTTCCTTGACTATTCCTGATATATTTGCTTTCTGTTCTTAGATTTCTGCTAACCTCAGAGCTAATATACTATTGATTTTTTTTTTGCCCTGAAGTTGTGTTTTGTTGAAAATTGGAAGCATTTTTCAGAACAAATGACATAGTAATACTTTACTGCAAGAGTTTTCACTAACCGGATAGTTAACATGATCTAATAACTAGAAAAACTTCTGACTCTTCCATCATTAGAGAAATTTGGAGGGTGGTCATATTAATTGCCAAAATTTCAAGAAGTTTACTTTCCAAAAGAGTGTTGTGATTTGAGTCACTGGCTTTCAGTTCCCTTTTCAAAACTATCCCCACAATTAGGGTCAGAAAAATGATAGCATAAAGAAACATTTTGCAGGAAAAAGAGAACATTTGAAACTGAATACAACTCTACAGGAGAGGTTTCCTTATGCAAATCAACAAGCATTTTTCAGGTGCCTACAATGTGCCAGATCCTGGACAAAAGACTGGGTATATAAAGTTAAAAAACACTTCCAATTCTCAAAGACCCTCATAATTGTTGGAATTATAACATGCAAAAAACCATATAAACAAGATGCAGGATAAATTAAGACTTCATTACAGAGAGAAAGGCATAAGCATTAAGAGGAACTGGGGAAAAGCTTCTTACAGATTTTTTTTCCTGTTGATGATAGTTGGTCAGCAGTTGTTGATACTGGTAGTAAGGAAGGTGGATCCCTTCCCAATGATTCCTTCCCTAGATGATGGCTGCAGGGGTTGGGCCAGGAGCAGGTCTTGTTGTTGTGAGAGTAATGCTCTGGGCTCCTTGTTCAGTATGAGAAGGGAGGTAGAAGTCAAGTAGATGGTGGTGATTTGACTCTCAGTCTCACATTTTATTTACTATCCAGGGATTTGTATATATTCATGTTTATCTCTATAATTTTGGCTTTTACTTTAATGATGTATTAATAATATACATTTATATGACACTTTGTATTTTCAAAGTCCTTTATATTTATTATCTCATTTTAGTCCGTATAGTGACTCTGTGGTAGTACAACTGTTAACCTTATTTCATCTCCATTTTGCAAATGAGGAAACAGCCTTGAAGAGGCTGTGTCTTCTACAAGGCCTCAGAGGATAAGTAGTACAAGAATCTAGGTTTTTTAATTTCAAGTACAAAGTAACATTCATAGAGTAAGTCATACTAATTTTCAACAATGCATCCTTAAAAATATGTCCAAGATTTGTTTACATATTGAGTGGGGGTAGCCATGACCTCTGCTTTTCCAAACTCCCACAACTATAACTGTTCATTTTAGTACTGATAACATGAACATCATGGGACAGCTAAATAATACAATGGTTAGAGCATTAAGCCTGGAGTTTAGAAGACCTGAGGTCAAATCCAGCTTCAGACACTTAATAAATATGGGATCCTGGACAAGTAATTTAACTTCTGCTTTAGTTTACTCTACTATAAAATAATAATAATAATAATAATGATAGCACCTGCTTTCCAGGGTTGTTGTGATGATCAAATATGATAATATTTGTAAAATGCTTAGCATAGTGCCTGGTACACAGTAGATACTATATTAATGCTTGTTCTCCTCCCCACCCTCCTTTGTGAAATCAAGCAAAGGAAAAATCTCTTTCCTCTGGGAACTAATCCATTTATTCCCATAATTAACTATCTTCACTGGTCATCTCCAACATAATCAGTGTCCTTTCATACCCTATAACACACAATGCTAGTGACACCATGAGACTGTACGTGGAGTACATAAAATCAGGAGTTCTGTTCTTCCTCTGACCCTTACCATTTTTTTGATATTGATCTAAACTCTTAAATTTATGGAGCCTCAATTTTCTTGACTAAAACACCCACTGTGCTTCCCTCAAAGGGCAATTGTGAAGATTGAATGAGACAATTCATATGGAGATGTTTAAACAGCTTAAAAGTTTATATGTCAGTTATTGTTATTACATGTCCATCTAACAAGTGTTTATAAAAAGGCATTTAGATAGTTACCCTTCCTAGATTACTCTCTTTACCTTGCTACTAATTTTCAAAATTCCTGACTTGTAGGGGCTATTAGGTATCGATATAGTAGATAAAGCACCAGCCCTGGAGGTAGGAGGACCTGAGTTCAAATTTGGCTTCAGATATTTGTTAGCTGTATGACTATGGGCAAGTCATTTAACCATAATTGCCTCCTATCTGTATCTATATATCTCTATCCCTGATTTGCTTCCAGATTCAGCTCAAATTCTACCTTTTATTAGAGACCCTTTTCCTTGATTCCTCAATTACTACGTTCTTTCTCTTCAAGATTATATTCTACCTGCTTTGTAAGAAGTAACTGAGGGCTTCATAGATAAGAGCACTAGACCCAGTGGTGGGAAGACCTGAATTTAATTCCTGCCTTAGATGCTTTTTTTTTTATTAAAGCTTTTTATTTGCAAAACATATGCATAGGTAATTTTTCAACATTGATCCTTGCAAAGCTTTCTGTTACAAATTTTTCCTTCCTTCCCACCACTCTCTACCCTCGATGGCAGGAAGTCTAATACATACAATAATATTATGTTAAAATACTTGACAGATCGATTACGTGTAAACATATTTATACAGTTATCTTGTTGTACAAGAAAAATTGGATCTACAAGAAAAAGAGAAACCTGAGAAGGAAAACAAAATGCAAGCAAACATCAACAGAGAGTGTGAAAAAGCTATGTTGTGGTCCAGTCTCAGATCCCACAGGCCTCTCCCTGGGTGTTTATAGCTTTCTTCATCACTGAACAATTGGAACTGGTTTGAAACATTTCATTGTTGAAGAGAGCCATGTCCATCAGAATTGATCATCATATAGTCTTCTTGTTGCCTTGTATAATGATCTCCTGGTTCTGCTCATTTCTCTCAGCATCAGTTCATGCAAGTCTCTCCAGGCCTCTCTGAAATCATCTTGCTGGTCATTTCTTACGCCTTAAATGCTTTTTAGCTTTGTGACCTAAGGTAAGTCACTTAATCTCTGTATACCTTAGTTTCCTCAACTGGGATGATAATAATAGTATACCTATCCCGAGGATTGTTTTGAGAACCAAATAAAACAGTATTTGTAAAGCAATTTTTACCTTAAAGAAATATAGGAATTCTTCTTATTATTTTTAATATTTTCTTTCCATCCAAATACATGTTAAAATAACCTTAGCTTTTTAAAATTAATGTTAGCTTTTTAAAAATTTTTGAATTTCAAATTCTATTCTTTTTTCCCCTCTCTCCTTTATTCCTCCCTGAAATGGCAAGCTAATATAGATTATATATGTATAATCATGTGAAATACTTCCATATTAGTAATTTTGTACAAAAAAGACAAAGGGAGAAAGAAAGAGGGAAATAAAGAAGGAAAAGAAAAAAGGGGGAAAAGCAAAGAAAGGAAGGAAAGAAGGAAGGAAAACAAAGAAAGAAGAGAAAAAGAAAGTATATACAAATAATATCAGTTCTTTGTCTGGTGGCAGATAGCATGCTTCTTCATGAGTTGCTATTATTATTTAATATTTACTAAGTATAAAACTATCTACTCAATAGACTGCATGATCCTTTTGGTTGTAACAAAACCAAAGATTTCCTTAAGTCTATAAATGCCAATTTGTCTCCTGAAACACTGTTGCCCTCTATGTGGCATGGTGTAGGCTTGATACATGAATTTTATCCTCCTAGAAAAGGAGACCAATAGGTTAAAATGGTACTTTATGCCACACATTAATCACACCCTTCTGGAACTTGTTACATCTCCTCTTAGGCACAAATAGCAGAATTGGTAATTTTTTTTGTCTCCAATATTCATTTTTACCTCAAAAAAAGAAAAAAAGAAAGAAAGCAGGAACTCACTCTCTAGCATTACTCAATGTTGACATTGTTCTTTCTTCTTGGTACTGGAAAGTAGTAATTTAATCTCTCAAAGTTTCCAACATTGTCCCTTTGCTAAGAATTGCTGGAGCAATTTTATCATAAGACCATTTCTAAAAAAATGTAGTCCTAAAAATTCTGCACTATTATTGATCAGCTTGGATTAAAATAGCATTCATAATTATCTCTTAGAGATAAATGTTATACAACTACTTAAAAGCTATTTTTAGTGAAATGTACAGCCAAGGAAACCAATTCTGCAGATTTACTAGGGATGCATTTTAGAATGATTCAGAATCATTAGTTGATTTAGGTTTCTGTCAATTATTCACAAGAGGTATAAATAAGCAATAAGACTAACTTTATACTGTTACTTATTTGCAATCTAAAATTTACCTTCCTCTTGTTCATCAGAGAGGAAACTACTTTCAAACCAAGTCTATTGACAAAAAATATATTTAGAGTGAAAAGAGATTATAATTCACTTAGACCCTCTCTCTCTCTCTCTCTCTTTTTTTTTTTTTTTTTGCTTTTTTGCTGAGGTAATTGGGGTTAAGTGGCTTGCCCAGGGTCACACAGCTAGGGTATGTTACATGTCTGAGACTAGATTTGAACTCAGGCCCTCCTGAGGGCTGGTGCTCTATCCACTGCGCCACCTAGCTGCCCCTAGACCCTCTCATTTTAAAAGAGAAAGAAAAAACCCAAAGCTCAAAGGTTAAAAGTCTTTTTCCAAATTTTGTTGGTAATTTGAAGCAGAGCAGAAATTTGAATCTAATTAGTTTCACACCAAATTCTGTTTTCTTTTCACAACAGTAATATCAGGAGGGTGGAGGAGAAGGAGAAGAAAGCCACGGTATTATTTGGTAATCTAAACTCCTGTCACATCACATAGTAGGCCATCAGTTCTTGTAGACTTGACTTTTTACTCAGTCAACAAGCATTTATTAAACTCTTACTGCATATCCAGGGGCTAAGCACTGGAGCTAAGCACAGAGAAATACAAAACCACAATCTACTTTGAAGGATCTTGTAACAGGACAGAAAACATGTAAATAATCAGGTATAACAATACGGTATCTAGGGGCTAGGTAGCACAGTAGATAGAGCATGGAGCCTGGAATCAGGAAGACATGAGTTCAAATACAGCCTTAATCTTACCAGCTCTGTGACCCTGGGCAAGTCACTTGGCCTTGTTTGCCTCAGTTTCTTCATCTGTAAATGAAAAAGGAAATGCCAAACAATACTAGCATCTTTGTCAGAGAAATCCAAATGGGGCCACCACAGTCTGACTCTGAGTCTTGATAGGACTAACAACAATAAACAAAGCTAGGGTATTTGGGGAACTCAAACAAGCAAATCCACCCCACTTAAAGAGAATGATAAGATAATCAACCAATTAGTCTCAATAACTAGAGAGAAAGAGACAGAAAAAGAGAGAGTCAGAGATGGTAAGGAGAGAGGGGGGAGGGAGAAAGAGAGAGGGGGAGGGAGATAGAGAGAGAGAGAGAGAGAGAGATAGAGAGAGAGAGAGGCCAGAAGGGAGAGGTGGAGGGAGAGGGAGAGAAAGAGAGGGAGAGGGAAAGAGGAAGAGGGAAAGAAGGAGAGAGAGAAAGAGAGAGGGAGAGGGAGAGAGAGAGGGAAAAGGAGAGAGAGAAGGAGAGGAAGGGGAGAGGAAAAGAGGGAGAGGGAGAAGGAGAGGGAGAGAGGGAGAAAAGGAGAAGTGGGCAGGGATTCAGAGGAAAATAAGGAGGAGGATAGGGGGAGGGGGAGAGGCAAAGACAGAGAGATTCCTGCAACTCCAAGGAAGGAGACACTTTTAATCTATTTGACCAGTAAAAGCCATTGGAAGCTTCATAGGGTCCAGAGGATAATAAACTTCCTATATACTCATTATAGGAAGTTTATTATTCTTTGGACCCTTTGAAGCTTGGTGTCTTTGTGATATCCTCAGATCAATTAATGGTAATGTGCACTGGGAACCAAGAAAAGGCTAGATACAGAATCCCAGTTGTAATCTCCTATTAGTATATTAGTACTATTATTAGTATTACTATATTATTTTGAATACTTTAAATACTTTATAGCAGTCATCTCATTTGATCCACATAATGGGCAAGTGTGGAAGATGTTATTTCTATTTTTATGGTATTTTATTTTTCCAAATATATTCAAAAATATTTACTTTCACAAAGCCTTATAATTTCTATTTTAAGGAGAATTAAGTGGAGGCTAAGAAACATTAAGTGATTTGCTTAAAGTAGCACAGTTTTAAAGTATTAGAGATAACATTTGAATTTGCCTTCCTACTCCAATTCCAACTCTCCACCCAATGTTAGCCTACCTACTCCAAGAAATAAATTGTGCCATGTCTAAAAGGAGTTTCTTGAGAACTCTGTTAATAGGAGAAAAGTTCTTCTAACAATAAGGAGATCTGAGTTTTTCTTTTGTCACATGTACTCCCTAAGATTGAGCCCATATTTCTTGAGAGTTTTTATATAGTTATGAAAGAATTATAACAAACATTTTTGGGTGCATATGAGTGTGCTCATTTGTTGTGTCCTCATTGTTCTTATTGTATCTACTAAGGTAGATATCCTTTTTAGGAGCTAATTAAAAGCTATCTAACAGATGGTAATCTTGGGGGAAGAGGGAACACTGAGGTGTGAGGTCTTGAACTAATGGCAATATTAGATTCTTTAAGGGTACCCCTGGAACTTTAAAAGAGCAGTATGACTTTGCCTTATTCAAAATAGAAATTATATGAAAATATGGTCAATAGTATATGGAGGAGAAAAGAAGAAGCTACTATGTTCCATGCACTGTGCTCAGATACCTTGTTGGCTCCAGCCCAATGAAAATATATTACAAACAATTTAAAAAATGTTTTATTTTTTGTTAATATAACAGCAAAGGATAAGAAAAATATATTTCTTATTAAAGTTTATAAACATAATAGTAATTATAGGAAGCATTTTTTTAAAAAATGACTAAATATATCATGTCTACACTGAGGATATGATAAAAATACAATTATTTTAATTAAAATATTTTAGCAGTCTAGAATGTACTGTCTTCATTTTTTTTTTCAATGTTCAGGCATGTGTTGGTAAGTCATTGATCAGATATTCTCAGTTATGTCTGACTCTTCATGAATGCATTTAGGAATTTTTTAGCAAAGATACTGGAATAATCTGCCATTTCCTTCTCCAGCTCATCTTATACATGAGGAGGCCTCCAATTCTGACTATAACTCTAACCCAAATTTAAACATAACCTTAATCCTCTAACTCTGACCCTAATGCCTCCAACCCTAACTCTAACCCTAGGATCAAACAGTAAGTATCTGAGGCCACATTTGTATTCAAGAAAATGAGTCTTTCTGACTTTCTGGCACTCTTGCACTATGGCACCTAGCTGCCCCATCCTCGAAAGTATAGAGAGCTTTATCCTCATCTTGGCAAAATGTGCATATATTAATTACCATCATATTTTGCTTCATGCTTTCTTTAGCTACAAAGAGATCTAAAAATTCTTTAAGAGAAATTCATTTGCTTTTTGGTATCGTTATTGTCTTCCTCAAACATGCATTTCTGTTCTACATGAATCTTGTCATCTGTCAGTTCTTCTGAGTTTGAATCAAGCAATTTGAGAACATCATCATTTTGTACTTTATCAGTTTAAGGCTTCTTCCAATGCTTAATATTTCTTCTATGTCAGTCAGCTTTTGAGAGGGAAAACCTTCAAAATTACTATTTGAACAATGTGGCATCCATACCATCTGCTTGTCTCTTGTTTTTATTTATTAACACTAAGATTGGCAAACATTTTGAGTTGCATCTTTGTTATAATTTTTGCAGAAGTCACTATAGGAAATTGTATCATTTCCATAGCTTTAGCAATTATCCGTTGAAAATATTTTCTTGGATAATAGGCCTTAAATGTTGAAATGGTTGCTTGGTCCACAGGCAGAAATAAAGATACTATGTTTATTGGTTAAAAAAAAATTTAAAAAATTAAAAGATTTTTGCATTCTCACACAATGAACTAAATGTAGTTAGTTGACCTAAAGCTCTATCTAAAATCAATAATGTTTTCATTGTGATAATTGCTATCCCTGTGATATTTTTCAGCAATTGGGTTAAAATAACTTGAAAAGTCAGTCTTAAAAAAGGTAGAACTGGAAATAGTCAGTGTTTGTGGGCTCTCAGATCTCAAGCTTTATGTTTGTAAATGGGTGCCAAATTGGCAAGAGTCAGTGGATTAAAAAAAAAGATGTATATTTCTTTTGTTTGATGTTGTTTGAGTGCAATAAAATATAGAAACATTTAAAAATTATTTCAAGACAAATACATAGACAATGGCCTTAATTTAAAATTTCCTTCTGATTTACCTCCCAATATAAGTGTTAAGTGATTATTAGATATTTTAGATACAGGTTAAGTTTTTTCTTTTTTAGATATAATTTCCACTATAAATTCAAGACAAACATTCCAAAATAATTCTATTTCATCCACATTTATAATTTATTAAGGGTATCCATTTTCTTTTTTATTTTAAATAAAAGCTTTTTTAAATTTTCAAATACATGCAAAGATATTTTCTTTTTTTTCCTTTTCTTATTAAAGCTTTTTATTTGCAAAACATATGTATGGGTAATTTTTCATCATTGACTCTTGCAAAGCTTTCTGTTATAAATTTTTTCCTCCTTCACTCCACCCCATCCTCTAGATGGCAGGAAGTCTAATACATGTAAATTATGTTAAAATACTTGACAAATCAAATATGTGTATACATATTTATATAGTTATCTTGCTGTACAAGAAAAATCGGGTCTACAGGAAAAAAAAATCTGAGAAGGGAAACATAATGCAAGCAAACATCAATAGAAAGCATGAAAATGTTATGTTGTATTCCACCCTCAGATCCCATAGGCCTCTCTCCCCCTGGCTGTATATGGCTTTCTTCATCACTGAACAACTGGAACTGGTTTGAATCATCTCATTGTTGAAGAGAACCATGTCCTCTTGATCATCATATAATCTTGTTGTTGCTGTGTGTAATATTCTGTTGGTCCTACTCACTTCACTAAGCATCATTTCATGTGTCTCTCCAGACCTTTCTGAAATCATCTTGTAGATGTTGATCTTGTAGAACAATAATATTCCATAGCATTCATGATGGATATCCATTTTCATTGATTATTACCTTTAATACATAAAAGCACTTAGCTGCCAAATGTTCATTTGCATTGGGGGCCCTTCAAGTAATTTTAAATTATAGAAATGAACCTGATTTTTGAAGCAATCAGTAAAATTTTCTTTACCATCCACTGCATTTTCATTTCCCCTGCACCCCCCTCCTCATTGCTTTAAACAAGCTTGAACCTTTTTGTCTGAATGACTGATTTACTAAGTAGAACAAGGTTTGGTTACAATCTTCAATTCATATAATTAAATTCAGTCCTTTGCCATCACTTTTATTTCTTTTCTGTTGTTTGTAAACCACAAATTGCTGATGTGGCTTTGATTTTTTTCATTTATTTACCTGAATATTTCAGAATATTTTGAATCATATATTCAGGCATTCTAATATTTCATCTTATTTTAGAATTATTTTGATTTTGTACTACTAATATCAAAATTTAATTCTCAGTTAATATTGATGCCTTTTTTTTCTTTTTGTGCTGGTAGCATTTTCATCTGAAGTATTCTTTTTTATTTATTTTGTTAAAGGCTATAAAAATAAACACAGCTGTTCATTATGTGATGTCATAGGACATATCACATATATGTGGCAATAAGTAAGTGCAGAATCTGATGACTTAGACACATTTTATTAATAGAATTCTGGCTCACATTAAATGTGGCATGGCATTATTTGGTAATTCATGTTAAAGCCTATTTCACATTATTTGAACTTGGATTAATCACTATATAACTGTAGAAAAAAGGTAATCAGAAGACAAGACACTTGAAACCTGGATTTGGGTTAGGTTTCCTAAAGAAGATATCACTTTATTTATTATTTTCTTTAAATTTTTTTATTCAAGCTTTTTATTTTCAAAATATATGCATAATTGACCCATACCTAACACTGTATATACCAAAATAAGGTCAAAATGGGTTTATGATTTAGATATAAGGAGTGATGTTATAAGCAAATTAGAAGAACATAGGATAGTTTACCTCTCAGATCTGTGGAAAAGGAAGGAATTTGTGACCAAAGAAGAAATGGAGCTCATTATTGAATACAAAATAGATAATTTTAATTATATTATGTTAAAAAAATTTTGTACAAACAAAACTAATCAGACAATATTAGGAGGGAAGCAATAAATTGGGAAAACATTTTTATAATCAAGGGTTCTGACAAAGGCCTCATTTCTAAAATACGTAGAGAATTGACTCAAATTTATTTTTATTTTTATTTTTATTTATTTATTTTTTGCTTTTTTTTTTTTTTTTTGCTGAGGCAATTGGGGTTAAGTGACTTGCCCAGGGTCACACAGCTAGGAAGTGTCTGAGACCAGATTTGAACTCAGGTCTTCCTGACTTCAGGGCTGGTGCTCTAACCACTCTAGCCACCTAGCTGCCCTTGACTCAAATTTATAATAATTCAAGCCATTCTCCAGTTGATAAATGGTCAAAGCATATGAACAGATAATTTTCAGATGAAGAAATTGAAACTATTTCTAGTCATATGAAAAAGTGCTTTTAATCACTATTGATCAGAGAAATGCAAATTAAGACAACTCTGAGGTACCATTATACAGCTCTTAAATTGGCTAAGATGACAGGAAAAGATAATGACAAATGTTGGAGGGGATGTGGGTCACTAATACATTATTGGGAACTGTGAACTAATCCAACTATTCTGGAGAGCAATTTGGAGCTATGCTCAAAAAGTTATCAAACTGTCCATACCCTTTGACTCAGCAGTGTTTCTATTGGGCTTATATCCCAAAGAGATCTTAGAGGAGGGAAAGGGCCCCACATGCGCAAGAATGTTTGTGGCAGCCCCTTTTGTAGTGGCTAGAAGAAACTGGAAACTAAATGGATGCCTATCAATTGGAGAGTGGCTGAATAAACTATGGTATGTGAATGTTATTCATAATAATATTAGGAATATTATTGTTCTGTAAGAAACCACCAGCAGGATGATTTCAGAGAGGCCTGGACAGACTTGCATGAGCTGATGCTGAGCGAAGTGAGCAGAACCAGGAGATCAATATACACAGCAACAACAAGATTATATGATCTTTTTTTTTTTTTTTTTTTTTTTTGCTTAGGCAATTGGGGTTAATAGACTTTGCCCAGGACCACACAGCTAGGGAATGTTAAGTGTCTGAGGCTAGATTTGAACCTGACTTCAGGGCTGGTGCTCTATCCACTGTGCCTCCTAGCTGCCTCCACAATGATCAATTATGATGGACATGGCTCTTCTCCACAGTGAGATGATTCAGGCCAGTTCCAATGATCTTGTGATAATGAGAGCCATCTGCATCCCAAGAGAGGACTGTCGGAATTGAGTGTAGATCACAACATAGCATTTTCACTTCTCTTGTCGTTTGCTTGCATTTTATTTTCTTTCTCACTTCTTTTTCTTTTTTTATCTGATTTTTCTTGTGCAGCAAGATAATTATATAAATATGTATGCCTATATTGGATTTACATATGTTTTTACCATGTTTAACATATATTGGATTACTTGCCATCTAGGGAAGGGAGTTAGAGAAGGGGGGGGGCAATTGGAACACAAGGTTTTGCAATGATCAATGTTCAAAAATTATCCTTACATATATTTTGATAATGAAAAGTTTCAATAACAAAAGAAAAAAAATGCATAGATAATTTTCAACATTCTCCCTTGCAAAACTTTATGTTCCACTTTTTTTCTCCCTTCCTTTCTCATACCTCCTCCCCTAGACTGCAAGTAATCCAATATATGTTAAACATATATGTTAAGTAGTATATTAAACATGTGCAATTCAAGAAGTTATCATTTTAGCTTAAATTCAGAGTAAGTCAGGGAAGTGAGAAGGACATGTGATAAATTGTTGTGAAATTGAATTGAGCTGAATGTTTTATGTTTAGTATTTCAGCTTGTTTGAATTGTACTAGAGCTATTGTAATAAATTTCTTCTTCTTTCTCCAATCTATTTTGGTCAAAGCTACCAAAAGATTTTTCTTGATAAAAGTGATTTTGAAATAATATTGTTATTGTTTAGTTATTTGTCATTTGTGTCTGACTTTGTGACCCTCTGGGGGGTTTTCTTAGCAAAGACACTGGAATGGTTTGTTATTTCCTTCCTCAGCTCATTTTACAAATGAGAAAACTGAGAAAAATAGAGCTAAATGACTTGGTCAGGGTCACATAGCTAGTAAAGCCTGGGGCCATATTTAAACCCATGAAAGATGTCCAGTCCTTGTTCAGCTATATTTAATTCTCTGTGACTCCATTTGGGGTTTTCTTGGCAGAGACACTGAAGTTATTTATGGTTTCCTTCTCCAGCTTATTTTACAGATGAGGAAACTGAGGCAAATAGTGACTTGCAAAGTCATAGAACTAAATAAGTATCTGAAGTCAAATTTGAACTCAGGTCTTCTTGACTACCTGAAAAACAGTCCTACAGTCCTGCCCACATAATACATCCCCTGAAAAGAATTAAATAAATCCACCTAATATTATTATCTATTTCTATCAAATTTATATTTCTAATGCACACATATGATCAAGTCACTCCACTGATTAAAAATACATCCTTCCTATTATATAAATTCTATTGTCTGGCTTTTAAGGACCTTGTCAAAACTATTTTCATCTTTCTTCTCCTCATCAATATCAACAAACATTTATTAGTTACTTGCTATGTGCTAGGCATTGTGTTAAGCACTGGGGATGCAAAGAAAGGCAAAAACATGATCCTTACCTTAAAAGGCTTACATTCTAATGAGGGAGATAATCTGTAAACTACTATGTGTGCATAAGTTATATCTATGTATATGGGAAGTAATCTCAGAGCTTCATAAATTATGAGAAGTTGGGAGTGGAATGAGGAAGACTAGGAAAGTTTCTAAGAGAAGGGATAATTTGATATAAGTGCTGAAGGAAGACAAGGAAGTCAGGAGGTCAAGATAAGGAAAAACATTTCAAACTTAGAGGACAGAATGTAAAAGAAGTAAGGAATCAGCAGATGGGGTCTCAAGGAACAGTAAGATGGCCAATAGTGCTATATTATAGAGTATGAAAATAAGTTGGAAGAGCCCAGGTTATAAAAATTTTTTAAACTAAACAGAATTTTCTACTATTTCCTGGAAATAATAGCCACTGGGATTTATTTAACGGAGAAGGGAAGAATAAGAGTGAAAGGATCAGACCATCACTTGGAAACATCATTTTTGCAGTTGATTAAAAGATGGGTTAAAATGAGGAGAGACTTGTGGCCCAGGGCCAAATCAACAGATGGCTATTGCAGTATTCCAGGTGTGAAGTGATGTATTACAGTATGAGAAGAGAGGAGGGGGAAGATAAGCTGCAGTTCTGAAGATAGGAATGACAAGGCCTGGCAATAAATTGGAAATGTGGGTATTTGGAACATCATAAGCTTAAATTATTTGGGTACCACTGTTCTAGAGAGCAGCTGGAGAGAGGAAAATTATATGTACTACCTTCATCAAGCAAGATGCTATTTCCCTCATTGCCCTCAGGATGTGAATACTCTATATCCATCCTTTTAAAAATCCTGCTTGGTTTTCTTTTTTCTCTTACTCCACAGTCATAGTCATTCCTTACATAGTCACTTGGACTGGATACACCGTGGCTGTTAAAAATATCTGTGGTGACTTTGAAGCAGTGAGCTCTGAAAACCAGGTGAATGTTCCTGTCTCTTTCTAGGACTGTCAGTGGAAACAATGGCCCAATATTAAGGGTTTTTTTTTTTTGGGTGCAATTCCAAGTTGATTACTTTAAAACCAAACTTGATTATGAATGTATCTACAGAGATAGCATTGTGATAGTCCTGATGGAATTATTGCAATTTAAATAAGTAATTAAATTGAGATGAAAATTACTATAACACAGGATTGGGTAAAAAACTATTAATAGGTTATAGTTATATCTTCATGAGGGTAAAGCTTAAGAGCCCTTTTTAAAAATCTGCTAATTTCTTTAAAAGAGTAACATGGTAATATGAATAATAATTTTAAAATGTTCTATTAGTTCTTTTGGAAAATAATAATCAGTAATTTTTATGGGAATCAGTATTGAAGTATGTTCTTTATTTAAAAGACTGACTATGTCTAGTGCCATTCATATTCAACCTTCTTGGATTTTCTTATTAGAAAATATTTACTAGGTCTCCTTGATATGCATAGAAGCCCAGAGCTAGAAGACATCTTAAAAGGTTACCTTATTTAATTCTGTATATATTGCAAGTAAGCTCTCTCTACTATGCTTGATAGCTGCCTTTGTTTCAACACATACACATCTTTGTGTTCTTCTCCAAATGTGGTGCCTAGAATGAGATTTCATGCCCCTAGATTCAGTCTTTCCTACCAGGGCAGAGCACAGGAAGACCAACACTTTCCTTATCTAACAAATATAAATAAAAAATATTTATTATATGTACATATCTAAAGTGCTAGTCACTGTTAAGTACTTTACAAATATTTTCTCAGTTGATTCTCACAAGAGCTCTGTGAAGAAGTTGTTTTAGGCACTAAAGATAGAAAAAGAAAAAGAAAACATTCCTTGTTTTTAAAGAGCTTCCATTTTATCAGGGGAGACAAAATGCCATCTAGGCATGCAAAATACTATAAATATTGTAAAAAATGGTAGTGGGAGGACATCACTGGCTTTAGCATTTGGGAAAGATTACATGGAGTTGGTGGTGGGTTCCTGAGTTCCTGAGTGGGTTCCTGAAGAAAATGAATGGTTCTAAGAGGTGATGGTAAGAAAGGAGTGCATTTCAAACATTTCCTGGGAACTTATTTCATTCATGCATTACAGTATTGCATCAGCCCCTTTAGCGGATTCACTGCTGTCACACACCATTAAAGAAATTAAAGCATATTGAATTAGATGACCTATGATACCCCTAAGACTCCTTCCTCCACTCTCCCAATGAACTTCCATTTTGTCTAATCATAAATTTCCCTTTAATTTTCCTAAGAGGATAAAGTAAAATTCACTGTTGTCTTTTTCAATTTGCAACACTTGGAGATCAAAATCCACCCTGAATTGTTGAAGACTTCATTTTCTTCTTTGATAAACAAAACTAGTGTTTGAATTGGACATTTCCCACTGCAATCAAAGAGACACATATAAGAACTCCCAAGAAAGATTGTCCTTGGTTGGGAGAGGGTGAATTCACATCTTGAGTGAATGGAACTCTAATATGCTTATGAATGCAGATGAGAGAAAACTAGTCAAAGAAAGACCCAGTAGAAGAGAACTGCTCAATTGTGCTGTGTGGGTAGCTTAAAGGTTTTCTAGGAATTTTTTTTTTTTTTTTTGGTTCTAAGGCAGGGTGATATTGTGTTATTCTGTTGTCATATTTCCAGGAAAAACTTAAATGTAAGGAAAAGAGTTATATTTCTGCCTGGTGCCAAAGGCAAAGATTAGGAGCAATTAGGAGCAAAAATTAGGAGCAATTAGAAGATGCAAATTTGGGCTAAGTATATGGGAAATCTTCCAAATGTTTAACACACTTCTTAATTGTAATATGTTGTCTCTGGACTTAGTGGATTTCCCCTTAGTAAGAAATCTCTAAGCAATGGCTGAATGACTTAATCCCTCCCTTCTTCATCCTTCAGGGACATACTAGTAGGAAAGGGAGAAGAATCCTCAGGTACAGGTTGGATTACATAATCACCACAAGACTGTAATGAAAGGATTAGTGATTGAAATTAATCAATGCTCTTATTTTGTCCCTCAGTTAAATCCAAAGTAGAATCAACAGAGATCAATCAACAGAGATCTTTTGTTTCTTTTTCAAAAAAGAATGATTGCAATAATCTTTTTTTCTTTAAATTTTGATGTTTTGACAGGTAGGGGAAAAGTAAAAACAAATATTGTGAAGCAATTCAACCTGTACAACTCAACAACTAAGTATGAATTAGAGCACTGAGAAGGGTAGTTTGTATCTTTCAAAAGAGTATCATAAAATGTTATTTATTTTTTGAATTTTTAAAAAGGGCACACTTTTTTTCTATCTCTTCAAAGTAAAATGTGATATAAAAAGATATGCTCTCATTTTAAAGACAAAGGATCCCAGAGAGTTTGTCAATTTTTAGTGATGTGTGCATTGAAAGCTTTGAATCTTATTCTTGCCTATTTATACAACTTATTTGAATGTGGCTGGCTACTTTTATTCATAGAATAGAAGGTAAAGTGAAGAGAGAGCTGGGCCAGGAGTTAGGAAAATTCATCTTCCTGAGTTCAAATCCAGTCTCAGACACTAGCCATGTGATCCTGGACAAGTCACTTAACTCTGCTTCAATTTCCTCATTTGTAAAATGACCTTGAGAAGAAAATGATAAACTTCTTCAGTATTTGCCAAGAAAACCTCAAATGGGTTCATGAAGAGTCAGATACAACTGAAAATGACCAAATAAACAACAAAAACAAAAACTTCTATTCATTTTTTGGGACATTATTTCTAATCAAATTCTTCCATCCATGTATACCTTTCATAGATGGATATATAGATGTTTTTCATTAATATATTGGATTTGAAAGAATTTGTTTTTTAGTTTTACAAATAGATATAACTCAACCATTAAGGAGCATTTATTCATTTTAATGTTTAGAGTTAGATTAAAATTAAACTTAATGTAAAATTTCATTTTGAAAAGAACACAAAAAAGGCATTTAGCCTCACAGAAACGTAATACATCTCAAAATTTTAGTCTTAATCATGGTATCAAAAGTATCATTAAGATGACCAGTAATATAATGCAGAACATTGGTATTCATATTTAATATTCATTCACTATTCATCCTACTTCTTGTTTTATAGAATTTCTTTGTCCTTGTCAGATGAAAAATGTCAGAATTTCTGATCATGTTGCTTAGAAAAAAAATTCTCTACAGGATTGACTGCTCTAGAATCACTATTTTTATATCTTTTTATTCATATCTGCATAACATTGATCAAGAAAGTATATGAAAATATCTTTTCTGGGAAGCCATAATTTTGAAAGCTTGTTTGAAAACAGTCATCCTTGGCTACTTCTTTTTCTTTATCTTCTATATCTAGTCACTCTCTAAGTCTTGCTATTTTGCAATCAAATGTTCTTTTTCATCTCAATTTTTCCATTCTCATTACCTCCAAACTATCATGGGTTTCTCTACTCTGCTACAGACTAATCCACTAAAATACCATTATAGTTCAGAAGGTCTTGCCTCTGTTCTAAAACTCTCAATGGCTTCTCCTGTCTCCTGAACTTCAGTTCTTAAAACATGCAAACACATTTTATCCCTTTCCTCTTTTACATCAGTACTTTATTCCTGTGATTAGTTTTGTTTAAACAATATAACTGTTTTTATATTTCTAAGGTATATTTCTCCTTCATTCCAATTTCTAAACTTTCCTTAATTTTAATATTTTACTTAAATTTTTTTTTTCTTTTATGTAGCTATTTCTTCTTTTTTTCCCACCTCTTTCCCCTCTCAGTCAAGTAGTTTGCTCAAAATCTGTCCTTTCCACTTTCCATCCAATTTATATATATATATATATATATATATATATATATATATAT
>JAJPUD010000332.1:143911-168220 GCA_023553655.1 Myrmecobius fasciatus | reverse complement strand
TATATATATATATATATATATATATATATATATATAATTTTTCTTCAAGCAGAAAGGATGATGAGGGAAATGGCATTCAATCCCAAGCAAGCAAGAGTACTCACTGCCATGGAAATGTAACTTTTATTATTATTGCTTGGAAAAGGCAAAGAGGGAATCTCTGCCTCCCTACTGAAATGGACAGCTGTCAGAATCGTAAAACTCTTGAGAACTGAAAAGAAAGAGTTACATTTCAATTCTAAATATATTTTTTTCCTGTTTAATGCCCTCCATGATTCCATTAGTAAGTTAAGTTTATTTGACATTTATCACTGCATTTGGTTGTATTGCTTACTTTTGTATTTTGTAATCATCTTGCCTCCCCTTATCTAGTTGTTAATCCTTAAGCATAGGACATTTGGATGAAGATTAAAGGAGGGAGAAAGAGAAATGCTATTGTCACAGTGTGTAGTATAACAATGGTGTATTGAATTAGTTTGTACTTGCTCATGAGAGCCAATTGTTCCATTTTCAGTGTGGGCATTCAGTATGGGCATTTACTTTTTGAAAAATTGATAAATGCTACAAATCAGGGCTTGATTGATGATTTTGTTGATTGTGACTTAAGAAAATGATGGAGAAAATGTAACTGATTCAAATTAACTTTAAAAGAATATAGTATATACATTTTTGGGAAGAAAAACTGATTGTTAAACGTACCACCAGCAAGCTACTTTTTTTTTTTTTTTTTTGCTTAGGCAATTGGGGTTAAGTGACTTGCCCAGGGTCACACAGCTGTTACGTGTCTGAGACCAGATTTGAACTCAGGTCCTCCTGACTTCAGGGCTGGTGCTCTATCCACTGCACCACCTAGCTGCCCCTAGCAAGCTACTTTTTAAAAAATCACTCTCTTGAGTACAAAAAGCAGCTCAAAGAAATGATAGAGCTGCTTATTAAAGCAGAGAGGGGATGATGATGAAATATTAATTAAAATTCTAAGCTATTTAATTTTTACTTTGCTTCTTTTTTTTAAGGAAAATTAGTTTTGAACTGGGAAGAGTAAAGAAAAGTAGTTTCCAGGGAGTGGCACCCCCCCTACATAAGATAGACATAATGATTTCAAATGTGTGAAAATCTCCAGATTCTGGAATTAAGTAGCAAGTCCAATTTATGAGTCACTATCAGTGATCTCTGAAAGATTATAAAGAATGGGGGAAAACACCACATAATTGAACTAAGACAAATGGTGTTCCTGTTTACATAAAAGGAAGAGGGAAAAGCCTACTGAGTTTAGGCCTGGTACTTCAACTTCATTTCCTGGCAAAAGTATAGAAGGCATTTTTAAAGAGATATAAAGTATTCTTAAAGAGACTTCTTAATTTGGAAAATTAGAGAAACAGTGATCAATATAATCCATCAGATTTTGTCAAGGATATATCAATCTAATTTCCTTTTAATTTTTTTTTAAATTTTGATCGAGTAACTAGACTAGTAGAAAGGGCTATCTTGTTGAGGCATTTTAATTAATAATTTGATAGCATTTATCACGTTGTGTTTATGGACAAAATGGTGAGATCTGGACCAGAAGGTAGTAAAATTAAGTAAATACTGAATAATTTACATTATGGTACACAAAGGATATTCATTAATGACTCCATGTGAAATTAGAGTTTAGTTCAATGGATTAAAGATCTGGTTTTGACATTTTCTATTACAGCATTTTTTAAAATCAATGACTTGAATGAAGCCACAATAGACACACTTAAAAAATTCTAAATGACACAAAACAAGGATAGCTAATACATCGGATGACAAAACCAGGATCTAAAAGGATTTTCCCTCTTCTTTTAGAATTATGTTTCTTCTGATTAAGGATTGCTGCATTCCCTGTACCTGTATCCCTAGCACCTTATCACAATTCATAGTATGTAACAGGTGCTTAATAAATGATAGTCTACTAATTGACTATGTGGTATGATTATATTAAGATGAAATTTAATAGGGATAAGTGTAATTTTCCACATTCATTTATATAACTCCCCTATAAACTTAGGACTAGGCAACTGTGGTTAGGAAATAGTTTCTATGAAAAAAAATAGGAAAGATTTCAAATAATTAAAATGTGCACCATCTGGAAGAGACTCTATCAGGATACACTCAAGACAATATAAATAGAATTATAAAAATATTCCTTAAAGAAATAAAGAATAAATTAAATAACTTCTGAGGTATTTAGTGTTCATTGTCAGGCTGTGACATAATAAATATAATGCTACTATTTAATTATTTAAATTCAGTGTTGTTCCAATTAAAATATGAAGGACAATACTTTATAGAACCAGATAAAGTAACATTTATTTGGCAGAACAACTCATCTGGAATATCAAAGGTCATGATGACAATATAAATATTAAGCAGAAATAACTCTTCTTTTCTTCAAAATATACTACAAAATGATAAGCATCTACAATATTTGATATTTAAAAACTGAAAAAAGTAGATCATGAAAAATATTTTAAAAATGAGTCAGAAACCAATGAGTTCAACATACCTCCCATGTTATATAGATTCAAGAATACAGATTAATTTAATACCCTATTTGATGAAAATTTCCAGAAAAACCTGAAAATCAATTTGGCAAAAATTTAGTTTGAACTAACAACTTCAATCTAAATGAGTATGGAATCTGAATCATACCATGAAAAAAATCAATAAATTACAATGGAGTCAGACCAGGTTCTTTTGAACAGTGATAGCTGTTCACACACAAATAGATAATTTGAATTACATTACAAATGAAACCAGTAAATGTCTGAGGCCAAATTTGAAATCAAGGAGATGTTTTTCTGACTCTAGGCTCAGTAGGCTCACTGTACCCCTGAGTTGCCCCTGATGAAAACATCTATACCCTTTATCCAAGAGATCCCAAATGCTAAGCTTATACGGGAAATGAAAAAAAAAAGATATGATACATAGCAAAATGCTTATGGTAGCCTTTATTTGTACTAGCAAATAATTGGAAGCAAAGAATGTGTCAGTTGATTGGGGAATGTTTTAATAATTTATGTTAAGTGAATGTCCTATAACATTGTTGTGCTGTTAGAAATTATGAAGAGGAAGAATTCAGAGAACATGAGAAAATATATGAAATGACACATTGTTAAATAAAACAATAAATTTATAAGAATTATAACAATACCAAGTTTTAAAAGTACAACAGCTAATACATTGGATCTAAATACTTTAAAATTATAATGAGCAAACTTGAACCTCCAAGAGAAATAGAGGACTGCATGTCCTTCTTTTCATTACTGTAGAATATACTATGGATATGGAAAACTACATAAAATTTTAGGCTTGGTTTATATGTGTTGCATAATTTTGTTGAAGATTTAAATTTTTCTCTTTTTAATCTTTAGTATAGAATGAGTGAGGTTGATATTTTTTTGGACACAAGTGTAATATAAATATAAATCTAAATAAGAACAGATACTAGACTTGATCTTAGTCAAAAGGCTGAGAAGTGATAATATAAATATAAATCAGTGTAATAAAATATTTAGGATTTTTTTTGTGCAAAACAATTTCAATATGAATTAATAGTTGGACATGATAGTATATTATCACAGGAAAGAATGTAATGCTTGTAATAAGGGAGGTGAACATATCACATAACTCTGTCTTCACCAGATTACATTTAAAGTAATTATGACCAGTTTGGGCACCATGTTTTAATAAGGACATGGAAAAAAATGGAGTATAAATAAATCGGGGACATGAGAAGAGCCAGAAGATTGATGAAACGGTGAATCAATTTATTAAAGAGATCAAGGACATTTTGCTTGAAGAAAAAAAGATTTTGTTGGACATGATAACTATCTGAAGGGCTGTCATTTGGAAACAGATAAATACATGTTGCTTACTACCCAAAAGCAGGTGGAATCATTAGAAGGTCTAAATGCAAAAAAAAAAAAAATGAACTTCATATAAAGAAAATCTAAATTATTAGAATTATAATGGAAGAGAATGCCTCAAAAGGTAAAATTTACCCTTTCACCAGAAATCTTAAGAAGAAAATCTGACCATTTACAAGCAACGACTTAGAAGAGCTTGTTCAAGTTTGGGTTGACTCAAATGGCATTTGAAGTCTCAGCTTTGAGAATATGGAATTCTTTATAGTAAAAAAATTAACAATTAATTGCCAGGGTGCTGTGAATGGAGTCCTGGGCCTGGAGTCAGGGATAAGCTGGATGCAAATCTGGCCTCAGATCCTTATTGTCTTTGTGATTCTGAATAAGTCATTTAAATCTATTTGCCTCAATTCCTTCATCTATAAAATGAACTGGAGAAAGAAATGGTAAGCCACTCCAGTATCTTTGACAAGAAAACCCAAAATTAGGCCATGAAGAGTTGGATACAGTTAAAACAAATGAACAATAATAAAAAAAAAAGTAATGTCTTCTCCCAGAGATTTTAAGATAAGGAGTATATGCGGTAAATAGAAGATAAAGATATGTGGAACTGACTTTTGTTTTTTTTTAAGATTCTTATTATGTATTGCCAAGAAGAACTGAAACTTCAAATGACAGATGTTACCATTTCTCTTCTATCTCCCTCCCCATTAACCTGCACATTTGCATCTGCAAACAGATGTTCCCTAGAACAGAACAGGGACTTACATGTACAATTACCTACTTGTGTATGCACCAATAGGTACACCAATAACATAGTGACTATTAAAAAGTCATGAAAAATGTTTGATTTTATTGAATTGCATTTCCACAAAAGGGATTAAAGTAATTTGCCATTTTCCAGGACAAACTTTTAAGCTAATACATGTTCTATTTGTTTTAGTGATAGATACATTTAAAGAAAGCTCTTAAAAATGGGGAGGGACATCATCTGCAACAGATTGTCTTTCTGTAATAGAAAATGAACAAAATTACAAGCAGAAATCAGTTAATCAAATCAACAGGCATTTATTAAGGACCTACTATTTGATGGGCCCTGTGAGAGTCGTCAGGAAGTAAAAGTATGGGTGAATTAGTTGCTGATCTCAATAACATTTTTGGCAGTTTACCTTTCCATGGCATTTCCTATAGGGATTAGAGAAAAATTGTGAAGTAATAGATAAGAGATAAACATGTTTGAGTCCCTTATTAAAGATCCCTAAAACATAGCCTTTGACAACCTCTAACAGCATTTATTCTAAAACTAAATGAGTCCTTTAAATCTAAAATTCATTTAAATTCAGAAGCAACACGATATAATAGAAAGACCTTTGAGAATTCTGAGCCTGAGGACCTGGATTTCAAATCTTTATTTGCTATTTGTTCCTATTTAATAGCTGATGTTGGCAAAAGCAGTTCATCTCTGTTGCCTTAGGTTTCTCCTTTTTAAGGAGAGGTGATAGAATTAGATAATTTCTAAGTTCCCTCCAAGAGTCAAATCTAAGAGTCTATGAGTAATCATGTATTGCTCCTTACCATGGATAGAAGATACTGCTAAAACTGCTGAAAAAAATGACAAAGTTTTGATAACAAATACCCCCTGCCTGTATGGAATCTGCCAGATACTACGATGATCAGTTAGACTTAGAATTCACAATAGCAAATGATAAGTTCACAGGAAAATTAGAAAAATGCATCAATATATTTGAAGGATAAGGGAGTTAAAGATAGGATAAAGAAAGGGTTCATGGAGGAAATGTCATTTGATTGGACATTTAAATGATGAATATGAATTCAATAGGCAAAGGATAAAAGGGAGGCTTCCCAAACATGGGGAACAATATGAGCAACTACTTGAAGACAAGAGAAACATGGTAATAGACAATGGACCAATAACTGAGACTCTTTTTTTGGAGCCATAGTAAACATGGCCAATGTGGGAATTTAATTTACTTTACTATAGATACTCTTATTAGGAGTATTGTTTCTCTTGCTTTCTCTTGGAAAGAGCAGGGAAAGGTGAGAGAGACAATTAAAAAGCTAAAAAAAAAAGTGAATTTTTTTAAAGAGCTTTTCAGATTTTTTGAGAGCATGTTTTAATTTTGTTTTTGGTATACTCTATCTGTAAAATTACCTTTGTAAAAATATTAATATTGATACTCTATTAGTTAAAATTGTAACTGTTGTTTGGTTAAATGATAATTATTAATATAACAGATTTAGTAATTTAGAGATAATATTAATCCTTCCAGATTTTCCCATGAACCTTGAGAGAAGTCAGTCACTCACCAATGTGAAGTGAAATTAAGGAAAATGATTCCAGAGGTCAAATAAGATTAAGGAGAGATAGGAGGATGTTTGAATACAGATGGAAATAAGCAAATGGAAGGGGAGAAATTGAAAAATACCTGGGGGAAGGGACAATTACAGCAAGATCTTGAAGAAGAGAGGAGGAAATTAGATCAAGTTTTCAGGTAAAAGTCATTAGCAATGACTAGGGATATCTCATCCCCAAAAAGAGAAGAGAAAAGAAAGACTGATCACATGAATAAAGTTACAAGAAATATAGAATAAGATAGGAAGAATCTTGCATTCTGTGATATTATCATCTAAATAAAATAGGAAGCTAAGAAATATTTTGAAAGTTTTTAATATAGTTCAGATCATAGATCAGATGTTTGAAGATGGCTAGGTTGAAGAAATGTATATTGGGCTATAGGTTAATAAATGAATTTTTAAATACTTGAGGATTTTAGCAGGAGATTAGATTAATATGAAGGCTCAAGATTCAGGTATTAAAGTTATTGAAAAAAATTGGTCGAGGGATTTGGAATTTGAAGATGATAAGAATAAGGAGCAGGTTGTATATATGGATTACATGGACTTTAAAAGACTGGTGAAGAAAAATGATTGAGAATGACAATCGGGAATAGAACATTTGCCAAGACTAGCTTTTAATTGATGATGTCAAATATGTTTATGTTGCTCCCTATTTAACAAATGTCAATGATTTCCTCTTACCTATAAAAGCACATTTAAAGCCCTCTATTTGGCATTTAAAACTCTTCATTTCTTGCCTCATTCCTACATTTCCAGTCTCCCTAAGCATTCCTTCCTTCTATATAATAAATAATTCAGTCTTTCTGGTTTATTTGTTGTTCTCACACTACCTTCTTTCTCTTGTCTCCATGCCTTTGCCCTGGCTTTCACCATTCCTAGCATATTCTTCCATCTCACCTCTGCTTCTTAGAATTTTCAAATGTTTAAATATTGAACACAAATGTCACCTTCTACAGACAGCCTTTCTTGATCTACCAGCTTCCCCACTTCCCTCTCCCAGTTAGTGACTCCTCTTTGACAATTAGCTTTTATCTATTCTATATGGCATATATGTTGCAAAGAATCCTTATCCTAGAATTCATAATAGCTTTCCTTGTCAGAATATTGATTTTTTTGTCCATTCAAAATGCCTTCTACAGTACAACGTTTATAGGATGAGTCAGAGGAAGAAAAATAAAAAAATAACATAATGAAATTTATAAATATTGGTAGACATAGCAGATTGTTCCAGTTCACTAAATGCTTGAGATACAAATATGAATAAGACAGACTCCTGTTCCCAGGATGTTTGTGATCTAGCAGGGGGTGATAAGACATATATATGAGATGGAGCATGCTTAGTGTTAGAAAATGTACAAACTTTGGTGATAGAGCTACATAGAGAGAGATCATTTCCAGATAGAATGGGGATATGATTTAAGGAAGACTTCATGGTAAGCTTCATTAGATGCCAGTGATCAATTGCTGTAACCTTTATGCTCTCTGCTAATTGGGCTCTGACAATATTTTTTTCAATATGACATCAAACCGTAGTCATTTCTGGCTGGCAGTAGGCATCTGGAGATAACTCAGGTAAATGTTCTCTTCTATATAGATTTTGCCTGAAGCATCCATGCTTGCTGCAAATCAAATTTCTCAGGGGAGAAAGACCATAAAACCAGAATGTTTAATTTAGACTTCTATTAATGACTAAAAAAATTCAAATACAAGATTCTTCCTTTTTGAACAACCTTCATCAATTCTCTCTTTTGTTTTGAAGCACAAATTAAAAAGCTTCTTTTGTGTTTTCTCCAGATCTGTGGGGCATTTTGTATTCACAGTGATGGCAGATAATGAAGCATCTTTTCTTATTTAGGGAATAATTTTATTTGTTATCATATTGTGGCAAGAGAACACAGTCCCAAGTGGGAAAGGTGACTTCTTTGGAAAGATCTTTTAATATTGTTAGAACAAAAGTTTTCCTTGTTTTTTTTTTGTTAAAATTGGGGAAGTTGTTGAAATTTGAGTAAGATGTTTTTGAAACATAAAATAAAGGAAGTCAGAACTGGAATTCTGTTTTCCATACCTTGGCTTTCAGATGAAAATATGAAGGGATGGGAAGTCATTTAAGTATTTCAAACATTGTAATCTAATGTAAATTAATTTCCTAGTGCTATTTAATTTTTCTTTTTTGCTTCCTCTAGAGGAGAGAATTAGCTCTAGAGGGATATAATTTCCAAATAGAAAGAATTTTTGTACAATTAGAATCATGCAATAATGGAATGAATAGAGGCCTAGGTGAAGAGCTAGAGGAGACCCCAGAGATATTGAGTGGATCATCACTGGAATAGTTAAAGAATGAGGAATATATTAAAGGGGAGTTCATCTGCCTCGAACTTCATATACTCTAAGATTCTATGTTTTGTTGTAATCCAGGTTCTTCTGGGGCACAGTAAAATTCATGTGGGGAGTCAAAATTTCTTGGAAAACAAAGTAGAAATGTGGATTGCAATGACCAGGATAATCAAATGGGCTCTGGGACAGGGTGCTGATAGAAAGAGACTGATTATGAAGTTTTAATAATTCAGGAGATTCTTAGGATAAGTGAGGTGATCACAGTGCAGTGGCGGTTATAGAAATCTCTATAGAAACTATAGATTTTCATAGACTAGAGGCTGTGTATTTCAGATGTGACTGCCATAGCCTCTCACTTATTAAAGACAAAATAAAACCCAAGATCTCTCATGTGTATGCTTGAATTGGGCTGAATATAATGTTGTTTTTGCATTTAATTTGCCTAGTTTACAGCTATTAATTAAGGACAATAATCAATGTATGACCATTCTTTGGAACTTTGCTTAATAATTCAGTCAATTAGTGATTGGCTAAATTTCAGCATTATGGATGAATATTGTATAAATATGAATATGCCACTTATAAAATATTGTTTATTGGGATAGGGACCTTCATAAGAGTATTATTGATCTTTGGAGTAGTGTGTGGGACTGAGGATATTATAGCAATATTGAATAGCAAATGACAAAAAGAGTTTCAGGGACTATATTAAGACAAGTTCAGAACTTTAATGGTGTCCTCTGTGAATTAACTAATCTAACTGAGCACTCAGTAATACCTGAGTCAAAAGCCTCAGGTGTTTGCTTATCTTAGATAAAAATACATTTCCCTCCGTTCCTCCTGCCCTTTTCACCACAATTAGCATGAAGTTCCTAATAGTAAAGAGTGTGACAGTGGTTGGTATTTTTTGTCTCTGGGTAGATTTTTAGTCTCTGAGTAGATTAGAGTGTAAACCTACTCTGACAGTGGAGAGGAAATTGAATTTGGAATCAGGAAGTCTTACAATCCCATGTTGATATTTTTAGATGACCTTGAGCAAATCATTGAGCCTCTAGGCATTTTAATTTACTCCCTTGCAAAATGATTAGTATTGACTTGATGGCCTCAGAGCTCCCTTCAGTTCCAAATCTATGATTTTAGTATAGTACATATTTTTTCAAATCCCTGGACTCTTCCAGCCATTGGGAGAAAAGGGCCAAAGTGGGTAAGGGGCTTCTGTGTTAGGGTCTATATAATTCTGTGTTTTGCTTCTTGTGCTTTGCTTTTCTCTGCCGATGACATCTTGTTTGTTGGGAGTTACCCTTGTGAGATTGTAATAAATCCCTTTTGCTTCTTACTTTGAGAATCTTTGATTTTAATTGGGTAAGGTTCACTGTCCCACACACTAGTAATGGGGAAGAACATAGACTGTTGGAATATGAGGCAATGATAGCAGAGAAGAGACAATCTAATCCCTCATAGTTCCCTGGAATTGAAGATAGAGACAGAGACAGAGAGACAGAGACAGAAATATGTGCACATACATATATTATACTTGAAGAAGAATGAGATAATTGTATACCATGGCCACTCCTCTAATCTTTACATTATGATTCTTTGAACACATTATAGCAGCAAAAATAAAGCAATTTTCTTCTCTTGGCAGTAGAGACTGACTATATTTGGAACTGTTTGCCATTATTGTAACATAGTTTAAAATACTTTTGGATCACCAGCAAAAACATACCCAGCTATGCAAACACACGTACATGCACACACAAAATTACTCCTTAATCTAAATACCAAAAGAATTGACCACTTTAAAAAAAATGAGAGTAACAATGGAAAAGATGATGTCATTTTCTGGTCCTTATAAACTACAGCTCTCCTAATGTTTTCCATTAACCCATTAGATTATTTATCTTCCCCCCTATGGCTATTGAGCCAGAGACCTTTGAAAAGCATAAATTTGATATTGATTTATCATTTACTATGTAGGATTCACTTAAGTTTTTTCCATCAGATTTTAAATTAATAAATATTTTATATCTAGTGAACACAACTTGACTATGTTAGATGACAGATAATTTATAGTTAACTAGATGCCCTTTTATCACATTTTTTTTTTGCTATCGACTTCCTGTGAATGAACTGAAAGAGAATGAACAAAATAATATTTTATTTGGAATTAACAATAATCTCTGATATGGTTAAAAACAAATTCATATTTCTTAAATCACTACACAAAAGAAAAAGTCCAGTCTCATCACTAATTGGGCTGTTTTAAAATGATACCCTAGCAATTATGGAAGAAATGAAAATGATTTTTTATAAAGAAGCAGGAGGTAACCTAAGTGGTTGCCATGTGTAGAAGTGATTTTGACAGCCAAGCAGATGCTTTTCAACCTTTCTGAAAAAGCTTTGTTATCTGTTCTCAATATTGAGTGATAAGGAGCTGTTAAATCTTGATTAATATAACAAATAAAAGGATGCATTTGCTATAATATCATATTAGTATTTAAAGGATGAAAATACTAAAGAAAGAGATTCAAATATCAGTAAGTCAGAGATCAAGTTAAAAAAATGAATAAAAGAACTCTATCTAGCATATGTACATGCAATATAAATATGTAATGCTATGGAAATATGCATGCACACACATACATGCACATGAAAGCATATATCCATATTCACATTCATATATATATATACAAATGTATGAATATAATGTGTATATATGTATGTGTATGTATACATATATTCATATGCATGTATAATCATAGTGGATATATTTGGTGATTTTAAATATATATGCATTAGTTGAAGAAAATGCAATGTCCACTTTTTAATGGCAGACCAAATGGATTTGATAAATTAATTGATACCAATGGGTGATTATTTTTAGTATTAGTTTTGTGGACCTGGTAGAATATCTGTTTTACCAGTATCCACCTGATGTCAATAGCAATTAAGTTGTTAAATAAGGAAAGGTAGCTTTGCTAAAAATGCTAGCCCAGTGTCATGGACAATAGAGGAGTCAAACAAAAGGATTTCTAATTGATAGTGAATTTAAGGTGACATTGGGACAACTTTTGTATAAAGGTAATCTTTAACCCTCTATCAATCTTTATTTAAGAGAATGACCTGGAAATTAGTTGATAATAGCAATCAAAAGGAAAGAAAGCAGTATAATCTGATTGTCTCAACCTCAATGTAAGAAAGGTTTAACATTTTGGCCGTGAACTAGAAAAAAAAAAGGATAGCATATTTATCTAATTTGGACATGACACAAAACTGAGAGGGTCAGCTAACATTAAAGGGCAGGAAAGATTAAATAAAAGATCTTGACAGTCTCAGGCCATTTGGACAAATTTTCTAACATGAAAGATGATAGAGATAGATCCAAAGGCTTTCACTTGGGTTCAAAGAAGTGAAAATTATAAGTACAAGACAGGGAAAAGAGTACTAGACAGCAATTTGTCAGCCAAAAGTCTTAGAGTTTCATGGCCTTCAAACAATATAAATCAAAAGAGTGATATAACAGCCAGGTAAAGTAATTCCATCTTAGGGTTCATTATGAAAGGAATAACTTTCAGGAAAAAGGAGGTTATGGTTCTTCCTGATTGTTTTTGTCAAACAACATCTGGAGTTCTGGATTAAATTATAATGATCATGATGAAGATGATGAGAACAACAACAATGAAGATGATGATGATGATGATGATGATAGGTAGCATTTAGATAGCACTAGTGCCAGGTGTTGTGCTAAGCATTTTACAAATATTCTCATTGACCTATAACAATCCTATGGGGTAGATGTTATTATATATATTTACAGATATAATACTATAATACTAATACTACTACTACTAAAAATAATAATAATAAACTGAGGCAAAAAGAGATTAAAGTGACTTGCCCAACATCACATAGTAAGTTTCTGAAACTATACTGAATTTAGCACTTCCAGCCATCTAGCTGCCTCATTCTGAGTGCCATATTTTAAAATAACATTAATAAGCTTGAGAACTTCCAGAAAAAGGTCAGACAGGATGATGAAGGACTTCATGATCATGCCATATGAGGATTATTTAAATGATGGGGATGTTTACTCTGGAGAAGAGATGACCTCTGGTGATTATCTGTCTCCTAGTGTTCAAATGGCTGACAGTGGAAGATAAATTAGCTTTATTCTGCTCATGTCCAGAGGGCTGAGCTAGTAGTATTTGGTAGCAGTTAATGTTATGCTTGATGAATGGGAATGTACCTACTACTTAGAACCATCTCAAAGTAGAATGGATTACCCTGAGCTGAGAGAGCTCTGTCACTTTGGTTGTTTCCAGGTTAAAGCTGAGAACCACTGGTCAGGTATGTTTTAGAAGAGTTTTTTCCCTTGTTGTATTAAGCAGTCTCTGAGATCTCTTCCAATTTTTCTTTCTAGTCATCAATACTCACAATTTGATGTTGTCTTGGACTCCTCACTCTCAACCCACATAATTGATCAGTTGGCAAATCCTGTCATCTTGCTCTCTATAGTATCACTTGAATGATGATGATGATTTTTATTATTAGGAATAATAGCTAGCATTTGTATAGCATCTACAACATGTGAGGCTGTGCTAAGCACTTTACAAATATCTCATTTTATCCTCACAATCTCTTGAAGTAGCTATTATTATTATTCTACAATTGAGGAAAAGTGTTTAAGTTACTTGTTTAAGGTCATACAGCTGGTAAGTGTGTGAGGGTAGATTTGAGCTCCTAACTGCATCTAGTACTCTATCTTTCTGGATCATCTAGCTGCCTACATATTTTCTCAGTTTACTACTAAACATCTCACCTTCTACAGGAAAGTATTTTTTTCCTGATGTCTCTGATGTATATTCTCTCATTTATTAATTTCAGTTCATCCCATATATAGCTTGTTGTGACATAGTTGTTTGCGTATTGCCTCCCACATTAGAATGTGAGTTCATTGAGAGCTAGGGACTGTCTTTTGCCTTTCTTTGTATCTTCAGAGCTTAATGTGCATCTCACTCATTACTGGCATTTATTAAAAATATTTATCCACTAACTCATATAGCCACTTCTGTAATCCAGGTCTCCATCATCTCTTGCTGATCCTCTTGTCATTGTTTTCTAGTCAAATTCTCTGCACCAGGTTTCTTTCTAGTCCAATCTAAACTCCACACAGCTGCCCAAGAATTTTTTCTGAAGTACAAATGTACATTACCTGGATACTCAATAAACAGAAAACCTGTAGATCTACCTCCTTGTGCTTAGCTATTACAAATTAAACATATAGAGTTAGCTCGCACTTAATAGTGTCAATCAAAAAGGATTTATTAAGAGCTTAATGAGTAAAAGTTACTATGCCAAGTACTAGGGATACAAAGAATGGCAAAAACATGGTCTCTGCCCTTAAGGATATCATATTCTAATGGGGAAGATAGCATATAAATAATTAGTTACATACAAGACATAATTTAGTGTAAATAGGATGTAATCCCAGGTGGAAGGCATTAACAGTGAAGGGAGGAGAGAGGAGAGAGAGAGAAAATTGGTGACTTTATCAGTTCCCATGAATTTTATTATTTTCTTTATGAACATAATTTCTAATTTTTCTAGTTCTAGACTCTCTCCTGAGAGTTAGTCCCATTTGACCCCATCTAATAGGCAGGATCAAATGTCCATTAAAAATTTCAAACTGGATATCTGAAAGACATCTCAAGCTCAGTGTGTCCAAAACAGAATTGGTTATCTTTCCCTGTGAATCCACACATTTGTCCTCTCTCTATCAGTGTGACTATCTTCTATCTATACAGTCACCCAGTTTCACAGCCTTCATGTCATCACTCTAGATTTTATAGGTGAGCTTTTCCCTTACCTTTCCTGAATTGAGTACCTCTATACTTTTTAGCTACCTCCAAACCATGATACATCCTTTCAGACAATCATACCTATTAGAAACTTGAACCACCTCTTGCCCCCATCCAGGTCTCAACCTCATTCATTAAATCATATTGCCCTCCCTTCCCCTATCACTTTTCTAGCTCATTTTAATATAATTTCTTCCACTATTTTAATGTTTTATGAGGTTAGTGACTATCTTGTTTACTTGTTCTTATATCTTCCAGTGGTTATCCATGGTTTACTAAAAGATTTATCTATGTATCATCCTTAACGCTTTACTTTCAACTACCTGACACATCCATTTAGTGGTCAGATCTCAACAATTTTACCAGCATATTTCTCACATTTGTTCTTTCTACTTCCACAGACACCCCTTTAGATTAGATCTTCATCAATTAATTCTAACCCTTACAATTTCAATAGCCTCCTAATTGATCTCCTTATCTCATGTTTAACCTCCCTCTAAGTCGTCCTTCATATAGTGGCTAGCAATTTTCCCCAAAATGCAGATCTGACCATATCGCTAAACTCCAGTGGTTCCATATTGCCTTCAGTATCAAATATAAAATCTTCTGTTTGGATTTCAAAGCCCTTCATAAACTAGTCCAGTTCTTTTCCATTCTTCTCACACCTTAGCACTCTCTAGTGACCCCTAGTTTCTTTCTTTTTTTTTTTTTTAAGAGCATATATTTTATTTATTTATTTATTTATTTATTTATTTTTTTTGATTTTTTTTTAAGCTTTTTATTTGTATAACATATGTATGGGTAGTTCCCCAACCTTGATCTTTACAAAGCTTTCCAATACAAATTTTACCCCCAGTCCCCTCCCCTCCCCCAGATGGCAGGAAGTCCACTACATGTTAATAATGTTGAAATGCTTGAGAAGTTATGCAAGAAAAATCCTATCTACAAGAAAAAAAAAAGAATCAGAGAAAGGCAACACAATGCAAGCAAATGTTAATAGAGATCATGAAAATGTTACGTTGTGGCCCATATTTGATGTCCCTCTTTCTGGGTGTATATGGTTTTCTTCAGTGAACAACTGGATCTGGTTTGAGGCAATTCTTTATTGCAGAGAGCCATGTCCATCAGAATTGATCATCATGTAATACTGTTGTTGCTGTGCCTGATGATCTCCTGGTTCTGCTCGTTTCACTCAGCATCAGTTCATGCAAGTCTCTCCAGGCCTCTCTGAAATCATCCTGCTGGTCGTTTGTTACAGAACAATAATATTCCATAACATTCATATACCATAATTTATTCAGCCACTCTCCAATTGATGGGCATCCCTTCAGTTTCCAGTTTCTAGCCACTACAAAAAGGGCTGCCACAAACATTCTTGCACATGTGGGTCCCTTTCCCTCCTCTAAGATCTCTTTGGGATATAGGCCCAGTAGAAACACTGCTGGGTCAAAGGGTGTGCACAGTTTGACAACTTTTTGAGCATAGCTCCAAATTGCTCTCCAGAATGGTTGGATCCGTTCACAGTTCCACCAACAATGTATTAGTGTCCCAGCCCTCCCACATCCCCTCCAACATTAATCGTTATCTTTTCCTGTCATTTTAGCCAATCTGACAGGTGTGTAGTGGTATCTCAGAGTTGTCTTAATTTGCATTTCTCTGATCAATAGTGATTTGGAGCAACTTTTCATAGGACTAGAGATGGTTTTAATTTCATCATCTGAAAATTGTCTGTTCATATCCCTTGACCATTTATCTATTGAAGAGTGGCTTGAATTCTTATATATATGAGACAATTCTCTATATATTTTAGAAATGAGGCCTTTATCAGAACCATTGAATGTAAAGATGATTTCCCAATTAGATGCTTCCCTCCTAATCTTGTCTGCATTTGTTTTGTTTGTACAGAAACTTTTTAACTTAATATAGTCAAAATTATCCATCTGGTGTTCAATTAGGAGTTCCAAGTCTTCTTTGGACATAAATTTGTTCCACCTCCACAGGTCTGAGAGATAAACTATATTACGTTCCTCTAACTTGCTTACAAAGTCCCTCTTTATATCTAGATCATGAACCCATTTAGATCTTATCTTGGTATGTGGTGTTAGGTATGGGTCAAGCCCTAATTTCTTCCACACTAGTTTCCAATTTTCCCAGCAGTTTTTGCCAAATAGAGAGTATTTATCCCAAAAGCTGTGTTCTTTGGGTTTATCGAACACTAGATTGTTAAGGTTAATGCCTAGGTTGTCCTGATAACCTATCCTGTGCCACTGATCCACTGCTCTATTTCTTATCCAGTACCAAACGGTTTTGATGACCGCTGCTTTATAATATAGTTTTAGATCTGGTACAGCAAGGCCACCTTCATCTGCCTTTTTTTTCATTAATCCCCTTGAAATCCTTGACCTTTTGTTCTTCCAAATGAACTTTGCTACTATTTTTTCTAGATCTGTAAAATAATTTCTTGGGAGTTTGATTGGTATGGCACTAAATAAGTAGATTAGTTTGGGTAGTATTGTCATTTTTATTATGTTCGCTCTGCCTACCCATGAGCACTTAATATTTTTCCAATTGATTAGGTCTGATTTTATTTGTGTGGAAAGTGTTTTGTAATTTAGTTCGTATAGTTTCTGACTTTTCCTTGGCAGATAGATTCCCAAATATTTTATCCTATCATCTGATATTTGGAATGGAATTTCTTTTTGTATCTCCTGCTGCTGAACTTTGTTGGTAATATATAAAAATGCTGATGATTTATGTGGATTAATTTTGAATCCTGCAACTTTGCCAAAGTTGTGAATTGTTTCTAGTAGTTTTTTAGTTGAGTCTCTAGCGTTCTCTAAGTATACCATCATGTCATCTGCAAAGAGTGATAATTTGGTTTCTTCATTACCTACTCTGATTCCTTTTATCTCTTTTTCTTCTCTTATTGCTAAAGCTAACATTTCTAATACAATATTAAATAGTAATGGTGACAGTGGGCAGCCTTGTTTCACTCCTGATCTTATGGGGAATGGTTTTAGTTTGTCTCCATTACATATGATGCTTGCTGATGGTTTTAAATAGATGCTACTGATCATTTTAAGGAAAAGCCCATTTATTCCTATACTCTCTAGTGTTTTTAATAGGAAAGAGTGTTGGATTTTGTCAAAGGCTTTTTCTGCATCTATTGAGATAATCATATGGTTTTTGTTAATTTGGTTATTAATATAATTAATTATGCTGATAGTTTTCCTAATATTGAACCAGCCCTGCATCCCTGGTATAAATCCTACTTGGTCATAGTGTACTATCCTGGGGATGACTTTCTGTAATCTCATTGCTAAAATCTTATTTAAATTTTTTGCATCAATATTCATTAGGGAAATTGGTCTATAGTTTTCTTTCTCTGTTTTTACCCTACCTGGTTTAGCTATCAGCACCATATCGGTCTCATAGAAGGATTCTGGCAGTATACCTTCTGTCCCTAATTTCTCAAATAGGTTGTGTAGTATTGGAATCAATTGTTCTTTGAATGTTTGGTAGAATTCACATGTAAATCCATCTGGCCCTGGAGATTTTTTCTTAGGGAGTTGGTTAATGGCTTGTTCTATTTCTTTTTCTAATATGGGACTATTTAAATAATTTATATCCTCTTCTGTTAACCTGGGCAATCTATATTTTTGTAGATATTCCTCCATTTCATTCAGATTTTCAAACTTACTGGCATAAAGTTGGGCAAAGTAACTCCTAATTATTGCTTTAATTTCCTCTTCATTGGAGGAAAGTTCTCCCTTATCATTCTTGAGGCTAACAATTTGATTTTCCTCTTTCCTTTTTCTTATCAAATTAACTAAAGGCTTATCTATTTTGTTAGTTTTTTCATAGAACCAACTCTTAGTTTTATTTATTAACTCAATAGTTTTCTTATTTTCGATTTTATTAATTTCTCCTTTTACTTTTAGAATTTCCAATTTGGTATTTAATTGAGGGTTTTTAATTTGTTCTTTTTCTAGTTTTTTTAATAATAAGCCCAATTCATTGATCTTTTCTTTCTCTATTTTATGCAAGTAAGCATCTAGAGATATAAAATTGCCCCTTAAAACCGCTTTGGCCGAATCCCACAAATTTTGGTATGTTGTCTCCTTATTGTCATTCTCCTGGATGAAATTATTGATTGTGTCTATGATTTGCTCTTTCACCCATTCATTCTTCAGGATTAGATTATTTAATTTCCAATTACCTTTTGGTTTATTTTCTCCTGGCCTTATATTGCATGTGATTTTTATTGCATCATGATCTGAAAAGGATGCATTTACTATTTCTGCCTTTCTGCATTTGATTTTAAGGTTTTTATGCCCTAATACATGGTCAATTTTTGTATAGGTTCCATGGACTACTGAGAAAAAAGTAAACTCTCTACTGTCTCCATTCAACTTTCTCCATAGATCTATCATACCTAACTTTTCTAACAATTGGTTTATCTCCCTAGTTTCTTTCTTATTTATTTTGTAGCTTGATTTATCTAATTCTGAGAGAGCAAGGTTGAGATCCCCCACTAGTATCATTTGGCTGTCTGTTTCTTCTTGCATCTCTCTTAATTTCTCCCCTAGGAATTTGTGTGCTATTGCACTTGGTGCATATATATTTAGTATAGATATTGCTACATTATCTATGGTACCCTTTAATAAAATATAGTTTCCTTCCTTATCTCTTTTGATTAGATCTATCTTGGCTTTTACTTGATCTGAGATAAGGATTGCTACCCCTGCTTTTTTTTGTTCACCTGAAGCATAATAGGTCCTGCTCCAGCCTTTTACCTTCATCCTATATGTGTCACTATGTTTTAGATGTGTTTCTTGTAGACAACATATTGTGGGATTCTGGTTTTTAATCCAGTCTGATATCCACTTCCGCTTTATGGGAGAGTTCATCCCATTCACATTCACAGAATAACTAATTCTTTATTTCCTGCCATCTTATTTACCCAAGTTATGTTTTCCCCTTTCCTTTCCCCTTTCTCCCTTCCCCCCACCTCAGTACTTTGCTTTTGATGACCCCTCCCCCAAACAATACTCGCCTTTCCTTTCCCCTTTCTACCTTCCCCCCTCCTCAGTGCTTTGCTTTTGATGACCCCCTCCCCCAAACAATACTCCACCCTTTAGATCCCCTCCCCCTGTTTTTACTCCTTTCCCCTGATTCTTCTATTTTCCCTTCTATTAGTTTGTCCCTTACTTTTCTTCCTTTCCCTCCCACTTCCCTCTAGCAACAGACAAGTTTCTATGTGAAATCGAATGTCTGATATACACTTTTAGAGCCCAACCTGATGAGAGTAAGATTTACACAGTGCTCGTCTCCCTCCCCTCTTTCTCTCAATTGTATTAGGTTTTCTTTGCCTCTTCAAGTGATTTTACCTTGTTTTTACCTCCTTTTTTTTTTAGATCTTATTTTACCACTTTTTCCCTCTTTTCCCCAGTATGACAACCTTTTCCCCTCTAGTTCTCTTTTTCATATTATCAAAGTAATATTTAGTTAATTATACCCCCAAACTTTGAGTATCCCCCTAGTAAAAATAAAGTTCTCAAGGTCCTTTCCTTTTTACCTTTTTATGCATCTCTTGAGTTCTGTGTTTGGGTGTCGAATTTTTTGTTCAGATCCGGTCTTTTCATTAGAAATAGGTGAAATTCACCTATATCATTGAATGACCATCTTCTTCCCTGGAGGATAATGCTCATTCTAGCTGGATAGGTTATTCTTGGCTGTAATCCAAGTTTCTTTGCCCTTCGGAATATCTGGTTCCAGGCCCTTCGATCCTTCAGTGTGGAAGCTGACAGATCCTGACAGATTCTAATTATTGATCCTCGGTATTTGAATTGTTTCTTTCTAGCTGCTAGCAGAATCTGTTCCTTGGTGCTATAGTCCTGAAATTTAGCCACGATATTCCTTGGGGTTTTAATTTTGGGGTCTCTTTCAGGAGGTGATCGGTGAATTCTTTCAATGGCGATCTTGCCCTTTGATTCTACAATCTCAGGGCAGTTTTCTTTCAGGATTTCCTGGAAGATAGTGTCCAGATTCTTTTTTTGATCATGGCTTTCAGGAAGTCCAATAATCCTTAGATTGTCTCTCCTAGATCTATTTTCTAAGTCAGTTGTTTTTCCTAGGAGATATTTCATATTTTCTTCTAATTTTTCATTTTTTTGTTTTTGTTTGACTGATTCTTGAAGTCTTATTGAGTCATTCACTTGCATTTGTTCAATTCTTATTTTTAAAGTGTTGTTTTCTTCAGTTACCTTTTTAAGTTCCTTTTGTAACTGGCCAATTTGTTCACTGCACTCTTTTTCCACTTCACTAATTTTATTTTTTAATAAATTGGTGTCTTTTTCATATCTCTTTTGCAGAGCATCATATCCTTCTTGCAAGATACTGTATCCTTCTTGCACTGATTTCAATTTATTTTCCCATTTATCCTCCAGCTCTCTTTTGAGGTTCTTTATGCAATCTTCCAGAAAGGCCTTTTGAAACGGGGACCAGTGATGGTCGTTGCTGTTTTTTTCTGGATTTTTGTCTAAAGAAACCTCTGTATCTGAGGTCGTTTCTTTGCCTTGATAAAAGCTGTCTATGGTGAGAGCTCTCTTTTGCTTCTTCATCATTTTTTTTTTTAGACAGAGTGGATATCTCTTTAAGGTAGGGGAAAAAAAAAAAAAAAAACCTCGGCTGAAGATGCTTTGCCCTGGGGCACTTCGGCGAGTTGACTTAAGGTGCTGGGCCGGTGGGGGCTAGGACTAAATCCGAATTACTCCTTAAACAAGGCAAGTCTGCCAGAACAGTGTCCCGAGTGCCTCAGATAAACTCCAGGTGTTTGGAATTTGGAGTTTGGAGTTTGGAATTTCTTCCACGATGAGCCGAGCTGAGTCCCACCCTCACTTCCGGCCTGCACAGTTGTTGTCTATTTATCTCTCTGTCCGAGTCCGACTAACCTGATATGAAGTTATCCAGAGAGCTGTGCCCAAATATTTCTGAGTTCGTTGACTTGAAGATCAGTTCAGAGGCTTATTTTATTGTTGATTTGAGAGAAGATCGGAGGAGAGGCAGAAAGTCACCTTTTCACTCCGCCATCTTGGCTCCGCCCCTCGACATTTGACGACCCCTAGTTTCTTTAACTGTTCCTCACACAAGACTATCCATTTCCCAATATATGAATTTTCATGGACTGGCACTTTTTCCCTCCTCATCTCTGTCTCCTGGCTTTTTTCAAGTCTCAACTAATGTTCCACCTTTTTCAAGAAGCCTTTTCTAGTCTTTCTAGTATTAATACTTATACCTTATCTCTGAGAATATTTCCTAATTTATCCTTTCTATAACTTGTTTGAAAATAATTGTTTGCATTATCTCTGCCCCTTAGATTGAGAGCTTTTTAAGAATAGCAACTAATCTTGGCCTTTCTTTGTATCTCTTGCATTTAATGTAAGCCAGACCCAGAGTAGGTACTTTATAAATGCTATATGACTCACAGAACCAGAAGAGTGTCTGACTCAGAATTTATGTATAATCAGTGCTTATTGGTTAATTTAAGGTTTAATCAATGATTTTATGATATTATTTGACTTTCTTTTCTCTTCTGTAAGTTGTCTGTAGTAGACCATTTAGAGCTGATAAAATGTTGTTTATGATCATGTCTATATATTTCCTATTTGACTTTGTTAGAAGTAGAATTTTCTATTATTTCATTGTTTCCATGAGAGAATTAGGTTCAATTTGCCACGTCTTTTCTTGAAAATATACAAAATAGGGGCAACGAGGTGGTGCAGTGGATAGAGCACCAGGCCTGCAGTCAGGAGGACCCCAGTTTAAATTTGACCTCAGACATTTAATACTTCCTAGCTGTGTGACCCTGGGCAAGTCACTTAACCCCAATTGCCTCAGCGAACAAACAAACAAACAACAACAACAACAAAAGAAAATATACAAAATAAGCCACTATTAAGTGTGAGTTAATTCTATATGTTTAATTTGTAATAGCTAAGCACAAGGAGGTAGATCTACAGGTTTTCTAAGAAAAAGATATTCCTTTTAGAATATCCAGAGACAACATTGCCTAAATATTTGAATTTTTAAAAATTATTTTTAATAACCACAAAGAAAATATTACTCTTTCTCATTTGGAGTACATATTTTCCCCCTGTACCTTAAGAAAACCTTGCTTCACTTTATCCTAGGCACCACTATATAGTTTGCTGAAAACACATTAGAAAAATTAATCAACAAGCCAAAAGTGAATATAGAACAAATATCTGTTAGGGCTCAGTTTGCAAACTGAAAAGAATACCAAATCTTCCCTAGATTGGCTGCTGCATTTCCTCTGATCCCTCCTTGAATTTCCTCTTGCTAAGATGTCAGCAATTTAATTCCCCAATTCTAGCAGCCACTGATGCATATAAATTGTGTTCAGCACAAAAGTCTCAGCTGCCATTAACACAGGACTGTTAGAAATATTACAAAGCAGAGATGGTATTTACCTTCCAGTATTCCATGAAATATAGCTGGAGTGCTGTGGGCTTTTTTCTCCTACTCCCGTCCCTATTCTAAACCCTTATCTGAAGTGGCAAAAGACTGTTATTGGACATTTCACAGGTTAATGCCTTGTAGTAAATTTTCACTCTTGACACACCTATAAATCATGGCAGAAATAAGGTAGGACACATTTCCTTTTTCATTTATAGAGGTAATGTAGTATTGTGGATAGAACTCTATTAAGAGTCAGGAAATCTAACTTTATAATACCTGCAATCCCATCTCCTACACTCCCGCTAAATGTGCAGTTGGAGGAGGAAGGCATAGCTGAATTTGGATTATGATAGGTAGCAGACTCTTCTTGGCCAAGGTCTGACACTGAATCTTATTTTTCTGTTCCATAAGTAATGACTTAGAAGTTTTGAATAGATTGGGGATCCTACTAGCAGTAGAAAACTGAATGATAATGTGCTTGTAGCTTCAGTTTGTTTTATTGACTGTATGCTCTATAATACAGTGAGTTCTAGGTTCAGAGTTCTAGAATCATTTCCTAAGGACAAGCTCTATTGAACTATGTGAGTCACTTATAAACTGAAAACTGTGTTGTTTGGTCACACACTTTTGCTAATTATAGGAAAAATGGACACAGAAGACTAAGTGTTGTAAATATGCCTTTCCTAGAATTTCTAGGTTTGGAGTGGAGTATGCCTGGGTAGAAGAGATTGAAGTTCAAGCATAAGTATAAATATAAATATATATTTAAACACACATATATATATATGCATTGTTTATTGCTTTTATTATTTCTATATTACATTTTTTCTTTCCTTTTTCTGTGGGAAGTCCTGAGATCATGTAACTAGGGTTCAGTAAAATATAACTAATTCAGGGAGGAAGTAGTGTTTCTTATAGAATGATGGATCAGAACTAACTCTAAATAGGTAAATCTGTCTTCTGTACTGATGAATTTGCATAGCTATGTGGAGAAAGCTGGAGCTGAAGAATAGAGACTTATTCCCTCATTGAGAACCATAAAAAGTTTGTCATTTCTTCTAGAACCCTATGAATTTGAGTGGAGCATTTTAATCATCTGGATAAGTGTGAGAATGGCTGAAGTTTTGATTTTTTTTCTATGAAACAGGCTCAGGTTAGTGATCAGCAGTGCCACCTAGTGATTAAATTTATATAATTACCAGCTGTATATTCCTGGGCAAGTTGCTTTAATTTTCTGAGATTTATATATAAGAAGAAGAAGAAGAAAGAAAGAAAGGAAGGAAGGAAGGAAGGAAGGAAGGAAGGAAGGAAGGAAGGAAGGAAGGAAGGAAGGAAGGAAGGAAGGAAGGAAGGAAGGAAGGAAGGAA